>CM033700.1:34784655-35384655 GCA_019514585.1 Dendrobium officinale
CTTGATTTTAGGCCTTGAAGGCCGAATATCAATGATGTAGACGTCTTCTGTCTGCTTGTACAAGTGTTTGCAGATCCGTGGCATGAATGGTAGATCCGTAGAGACCCATCTTCTGCTTGTACAAAATGTGTAGCAGATCCGGTGGGCGCGCCCTTGATATTGACATCCCCTTTCTCATATCACGGGAATGTTGACTCCCCCTTTCCCTGGATCACCGGGGGAGGATCTTTCTACTGGACTTTTAAAAGTCAAATGACTGTTGATTTGAAGAGAACTCCCCTTCAGGATCTTTAAGTGTAGTGGACTGGTTATTTCCGGAGGTTTGTGGCACCAGAAACTGTTGCTCATTCTCTTAATTATATTAACCAAAAAGAGACTGTTAAAAAAAAAAACAACATGAAATTTGGTCTAATTTGTTCAAAACAATTTCCTTTCCTTCTGTCCAGGGGATGTCTGTTATTTCGTACATCGGGTCTGTCCTTTATACCCGGTGTACTTGGAGATTTTTGATCACCACTGACGTAGGTGATATTCATAACTTGTGTCCACAGTGATCGTCGTGCCTACGATATAGCCACTGTTGTTATCCACAAGTTATTCATATAGCATGTTTGTAGTGGATCCAAACCCATTAAGCCGCCATACAATCTCATAAGTTTGCGTACAGAAAATCTATTGTCCTCAGTATCATAACCACACCCTTTTCACCAATCTCTATGTGTGGGACCGCTTGAATTTGATTGTAGGACCATGGATGCTTTGAATTGCTCGTATTTCGTTAGTGATTATGCATCCCTCAGCTTGCCTACATTCACCTTGACAATGTACAGAATTGTTCAGTAAGGATTTGATTGCACCGAGGTCTTGTAAGGACTTAGATCATTATTAACCATATTTTTGATCTTTCTCCAGTTTTGATCCAACTTCAGTTTTCATTCAGACATGGAATTCATAAGTTTACAAGTCCCCTCTTGGTGTCATATAGCCTGAGATCGAGTTAGTCCTCTGCTCATTTTAGTTCAAGTTTGTGTGCATTTTTTGTTTTCGAGTACAGGTCCTTTTTCTATATTGTTGCCCAAGAAGGTCTTTATATTGTTCAAGTCTTTGTGTACATTTTCAGTGAAAATTTCGGCAGCACCCCGGGGGCATATCCCCCGTTTTGGGGGGAAAAATTGGGGAGCTGGGCCTTCCCACCACGCCTACTAGAGCGTGTATGGTAGCGGTGTCCGTAGACACCGCGGCCGTACAAATTTTCATCCCACCACGCTACAAGAGCGTGTGCTGGGGCCTTCAGCAGTACCCGTACCAGAACACCAGCAGTGGACGTACCAGAACAGCAGTGACTCCCCACCACGCTACAAGAGCGTGTATAGGGCTCTCCCACCTCGTCGTATGCATTCGCACCGGGCTCCCTCCTACCGTGCTACAAGAGCGCGTATAGGTGGTTTCTCCGGTCCGCTGCAAAACGTCGAGAATGGGTGTTAGGAACATCATACCTTTTCGTAGGAGTCGTCGGCGGTGAAAGGTTGTCGTAGGTCGATTTGTGAAAACCTCATCCCACCACGCTAACAAGAGCGTGTCTCGGAGGCTTTACCCGCCTCGTCGTATGCTTCGCACCGGCCCACTGTCTACCTTGTGCTACAAGATCGCAGTATAAGGTGGTTCCCCGTGATCGCTGCATAACGTCGTGAGGACAGAGGGATTACAGAGTTACGAAAGGGTCATTTTATACCTTATTAAGGTGGCGCGCGGTGGAAAGCTCCCACCACGGACAAGAGGATTGGATGAGGCATAGGACGGACTCAACAACGCGTGGTACGAGGCAAATGAGATTAGAATTTCTTTTTTCAAAAACATATTCCTTGAAATTAATAATTAATTACTAGATCCTAACCAATTAATTAATTAATCGTTAATATAACTATCGCTGCCGATTAAAAATACTATAATATAAAATTAGTATATATAGGCGCCTAATTAAAGGGAAAATTTAAGGTAAAATTAATTAAAATTAATTTAAAATTATTTAGTTCATAATGTAATTAAAGTCAGACGGATTTAATCAATTCTATTTAAATAGTCGAATTTACAATTTTAATTAATAATAATTTTATTCATTAATTATAATTAATATTAATTAATTACAATAATTAGAAATTAAATTTAATTAATTTAATAATTATCTTAGCTTATATTAATTAATTAATTCTATTTAAAATTAAAATTAAAAGATTAATTAATTATAATAAATATAATTATTAATATAAAATAATATAATGTAATAAATTATAATTAAATAAAATTAAAATATAATTAAAAAATAAATTTATTTATTGAAAATTAATAATTAAAATTTAAGTAATTATCTTAGGTCGGATTTTACGGGATTGTGGCCGGAGAATTAAACGCAAGGAGAAAATAGTTACCTTAGGCAAAGCCGTGAATAGAGCTTGTTGATATAAATTGTCGTAAAAAAGGACTTAACAGGAATTGTAATTCGAAACGAGTAATCAGAATGTCGCCGGAAGGGGGAGAGAGTCGCGCCAAAGGTCGATAGTTACCCATCAAAACGGGTGCGGCGAGCCCCTTTTTCTCGGTGCTATCCGCTCAGAAGTTTTAAACTCCGATTTATGCTTACTACGCGAGGATACGATCTTGCGTCCGAATTGGAAGAGTTGTGTAATTCCCGATCCATCTACATGCGGAATTTAAGCTCGTTTTACAGCAGAAATCAAGAAGTTTGGCTTTTTACCCATCGATCCGGATGGAGAAACCGGCATGGAAGGCCAATGAGATTTGAGGCCAACGGAGAGCATTAGAAGCGACGTAAGGGAGAAAGTTACCTTCGAAGGCAAGCGCGCTTTGTTCTTTTCTTGCGATGATACCAGAAGGTCGTTAATCCGATTTTCCGTTCCAGACAGGAATGCGGGAATGTAGGTCGGAGGAGGTCAAAGTCGCTCTCCGAGCATAAAAGAGACTTGTGTCAAGCACGATGGAGCGAAATTTTCAAGAATTGAGGAAGAAGCTGCTGACCAGAGAGCACAGTAAGGGAGGAGGATACATTTACTTCAAGGCCGGCAGAGTCGTAACAAACATGGGATCAAAACTGTCGTAACTAGCGAAGCAAACTGGATAATCCAATAATATTAGATGGATGCATCTAAGAACTCGCCTCTAAGATATTATAACTATATCGAAGATATCCTGCACACCGTTAAAGGGCAGAAACTAATCCTCATGCCCCCCCAACAAATGTGTGTACGTCTAAAGCGAATTCAAATTTCACTTTGTTGTATGCTGATTGACCCTGTGGATCTCTAGATATTCAAACTAGCCTTGTCACAAGAAACAGGAATTTTATTTAGAGGAGGACCTTTCAAATTTTTTGTTTGGATTGTCAACACATAACTAGACTTTTTTAAGTCTATCTCACCATGATGACACTTTAATGTTGATTATTCTTAACTAGTTTTTACTGGTTCTCCAAAATAAACAATTGGTGACTCTGCACCTAATATTTTGTCGTGGATCTCCAAAAATTAATTTGGATGTCACAACACGAAAACTACTTTCTTCGTTTCTTTCCTTACCATTACTGTCTTAACCCTTTCATGTTTCATATCTTGGATTACGAATAATTTCAGCATATACTTCTATTTCTTTTTCCCGATCTGCTTTTGTGCTATGCACATGTCTATGAAAAATTGTCCTGATTTAATTTGAGTAGATCTTACAAATTACATTTATTAAACGTACACACATATAAATAATTCTGTGTCAGTAGTGATTTTTGTTCCACAGATTTTGATGTTTTCCTGTGCTAAGTGTTTTTAAATTGATCCGAACCCTTGATCTCCTTTGTCTTTGATACTTGTCAGGCATCTTGTTATTGTATTCGCGTCTGCCCTTTGCTTCAAGCTTTGGCGGGCTTTGATTAAGGGGTAGATGCGGTGGAACCTAAACCCGTTAGGTTTGTTGTATAGGTCGATGGCAAAAAGTCATCGGTCCTAGAGCTATTGTGCATAATAAACTTGTTGATGACAGAAATCCACCCGGTAGTCTCAGCCTATGGCTTTTGATGTTAACTTTGGATATGGTTTTTCTTTCGGTCCTTTGCATTGTGCTTTGGCGGACATTGTTGAAGAAAAATTCCTTCGATCCTCGCTTTGTGCTTTACGAATTTGTTGAAGGATTTGCATATTTTTGGATTTCAATTGATAATACCGAATGTAGGTATATCTTAATCCTTCACCATTGAGAAGACATTTAATCTGAATCACTTGAGTTCATCGATCGGGAGAGAGCTAGGATTTGACAGCTCTTCGTCCTCTGGTTGCTGAGATGGGGGTTCCTCTACTGCGGCCTTTTTTTATGGTCTTGTTGAGTAGATGGAGCTGCCAGCGATCCGGCCATATTTGGGTCACTTGTTGGATCCGACCTCTTACACCCATTCAGACTTCAGACTTGAGATATGAAAATTGCGCTTCCCCAATGCTGATTTTGCTGAAGTTGACAGATTTGGAGTCATCCTTCGCGATTTTAGATTTTGGAGCCCTACGAACATTTGGTAGTTGCTCAAGGATCATCTTCCCTTAGAACTTTGATAACCCAGTCATTTTGGAGAATTTTGTAGACTACGATCATTGAACTGGGTCCGAGTCAAAATTAGCCTTCGTACTTTCTTCAGTCCCTACTGACAGGTTGACGAAGTGGGGGTAACCGCTACAACGGCCTTTCTGCAATGGATTGTTGAGTAGACGGAGCTGCATCCAGCATCCGGCCATATTTTGGGGCAAATTTGTATGGAACCGACCTTTACTACACCCCATATCGAACCTTAAAGCTTCAGACAGCTGAACGAAAGACCTTCAAGCTTTTCTGGCCAAATTTTGTAGGCTCAATTTTGTAGATGTAGTATTTATAAAAGTCTCTTTCTTGACTTTTTAAGTCTTGCTTTTGTTGTTGGAGGTGTTCTAACGATCTTTTGAGAGATTAAACCTGCATCGTACTTGGAAAAAAAAAGTATCTCCTATTCTTTACACTCACAAATTAACATTTGAATTGATAATGTTTAAATATTTATTCCACAATCTCAAACAATGCAACTCAATTGTCGACCCACATAAATATTTCAAAATGCCCCTGTCTCCAGGGACATGTTGAAAAAAGTTCAACACAGAGCACCCCCCAAAATTTACCATTACATGAAATTTTTATAAATATTTGTACAAACAACATACCCGGGCACGCAACGCCATGTCCCACCCATACAAATATCTTAAACCAACCCCAAGTAACACCAACCAAAAACCCCCAACCCATATTTATCAATACCTTTTCAAAACTGTACAATTTCAAATAACCAAACCCAATATACTACACCCCAATACCACACCCTAAAAACCAGGTTCATCTAACACCCACCATCCCATTTTGAAGGCTTCAGCTAAGCCATTTGCTCTTGGATAGTAAATGGAAGAGTACCGCCAATCAATTTTGTGTTGATCAACGAACTTGTAGATTTTTGTACTCTTGAAAGCAGTTCTGTTGTCTGAGATTATGCGCCGTGGCACACCAAATCTGTAGACGACATTATGCGTGAAGAAGTTGATCACGTGCTCAAAAGTAACTTCTTTGAATGGGGCCACTTCTGCCCACTTTGAGAAGTAGTCGGTTACTGCCAAGATGAAGCGGTGTCCTGCTGATGACGGCGGATCTATTGGCCCAATAACATCAGTACCCCAACATTCAAATGGCCAGGATGCTATTGTAGGGTGCAGCGGATTTGGCGGTTGATGTATAACATCACCGTGGATCTGGCACTCATGGCACCTCTTAGCATGATTGATACAATCTCTGACCATGGTCGGCCAATAATAGCCCATTCTTTTGATTTTGACTGCCATCTTGGGACCTGATTGGTGCGCTCCACAAAGTCCTTCATGAACTTCTGTCACCACTTTATCAGCTTCTCGAGTCCCTAAGCATCTTAGCCACATTTGATCGAAAGCACGTCGATACAATGTGTTGTTGACAAAAGCATATCGTAGTGCTCTCTTTCTAATTTGAGCAGTTAATGATTTGTCTGTTGGCAATTTACTTTCTTTAAAGTAGTCAATGAAAGGCAGTCTCCAGTCATCTTCTTCTTCGACATCTAGGCAATGTCACCATGATTCTGAAGCTTGACTAGCTTTACGTCTTTTCTTAGGAACTTGCTGTTCTTCAGACTGATCTTCAGGATCAACTGATTGGGGAGATTGAGTAATCTTTAAAGTTGTATCCTGCTGGCTTGAATTTGGTATTCCCTCTGCCTGCGGGAATTGTAGTAATGTTGGCTCTAGGATCCGCCGATTGTGCACCATAATTATTATAGGCCATTCGTCGTTCATATTCGCCATTTCTTTAGCCAATTTGGCAAGAGAATCGTCTTTGGCATTTTGACCTTGGGGAACTTTAATTAGTTTAACAGCTGGAATTTGCTTCATAAGCTCAAGAACTCGTCGATGATAACAGGCCAACTCAAACTTGGTAATTTTGTAAACTCCAAGTACTTGATTTACAACAAGTTGAGAATCGCCAAAGATTTGGAGATTTCGGATTCGAACATCGATTGCAATCTCCAACCCAACTATTAAGGCTTCATATTCAGCTTCATTGTTTGTCCGAGGTTCAGTCAGACTGAATGAGAATCTCATTATGCCTCCCTCGGGTGCTACGAAAATAAGTCCGATTCCGGCTTGAGCTTTCTCTAGATTTGGAGGCCGAGCACGCTTGATTGACGATGCTCCATCAAAGTACATTTCCCATACTCGTAGCATCTCCTCTTCTTCAACATTCATGATCTGCTCATCAGGTAGATCGTCGTTGAGCGGTGAATCTGCAGGAATAGGATGTGCAGCGAGAAAATCTGCCAACACCTGTCCTTTCACTGCTTTCTGTGGTACGTATGTGATATCAAACTGCAGGAGTATCACTGCCCACCTTGCCAAACGACCTGTCAACGCTGGTCTTGTCATCAAGAACTTTAGCGGATCGATCTTTGATATCAAGGTGATTTTGTGAGATAGCATATAATGGCGGAGCTTCTGAACTGCGAAAATCAAAGCCAAGCAATGCTTCTCAATTGGAGAGTAGCGGATTTCTGCCCCTATCAATCTTCGACTGATGTAGTACAGTGCATTCTCCTTGCCTTCTTCATTATGCTGGGTCAATAGTGCTCCGAGGGACTCTTCTAGTGCTGTCGTGTACAGTATAAGAGGCTTCCCTTGGATTGGTGTCGCGAGAATAGGAGGATTCAACAGATATCTTTTGATGCTGTCAAATGCTTCTTGGCACTCTTCGTCCCATTTGAAACGGACATCTTTCTTCATTAGTTTTGAAAACGGCTGGCACCTACCCGACAGATTCGATATAAATCGCTTAAAAATGAAAGCCAACTGCCCTTATAAGGAGCGGAGTTGCCGAAGATTCTTTGGAGGTGGCATCTCCACAATCGTCTTGATCTTGTTGGGGTCGACTTCGATGCCTCGATGTCGAACAACGTACCCTAGGAATTTCCCTGATGATACCCCAAATGCATATTTGAGAGGGTTCATCTTCAGATCATATTTTCTGATCCTTTCGAACACAATCCTCAAGTCATCAAGATGGTCTTTTCGATCTGTGCTTTTAATGACCAAGTCATCGACATAGCATTCGACCTTCTGATGAATTAAATTATCAAATATACGAGTCATCGCCCTTTGATATGTGGCACCAGCATTCTTCAGGCCGAAGGGCATGACTGTGTAGCAGAATATGCCTATAGGCGTTCTGAATGATGTATGTCTTTCATCTTCAGGCGCCATTTTGATTTGATTGTAGCCCGACGATCCGTCCATGAAGGAGAATATATCATAGTTGGATGTATTGTCAACTAGAAGCTCTGATATTGGGAGCGGAAAGTCATCTTTCGGGCACGCCTTATTGAGGTCCCTGAAATCGATGCAGATACGAATCTGGCCACTCTTCTTCTTTACAGGAACGATATTGGCAATCCAGTCGGCGTATTTTTCTTCTCGAATGAAGCCTGCATCTATGAGCTTCTTTGTTTCTGCAATCACCTGTTCTTCAATCTCCAATCTCATTCTCCTTGGAGCTTGCTTGACAGGTACTGCATCAGGCTTGATTGCTAATCTGTGAACTGCCACTTCAGGGGATAAGCCAGGCATCTCAGCATATGTCCAGACAAAGCAGTCCCTGAATTCATAGACGAGCTTCTTTACTTCTTCTACTTAGTCTTCTAATAGAATGACACTGATGAAGGTCAGATAAAGATCTTCCTTAGTCTGAGAAGATATAGTTGAAAAACGATGGAATTTCTTGAAGAATTATTCAAGGTGTCTACCATCAAGAACATTATCTGTAGGAGCCATCTTTGGGACCCACTTTGATAAATTTCTTTAATGATGGATCTCTAGGGGTACACACTAGATGTCACACCATTATTTGAATATATTTTTTTTTCTAGAGATGTTAGTCTCTATATTTGTTTTCCCTTATGTAGGGACCTTTTGGCAGTGGGTTCTTGGATATACATCCAAGTATCACACCCCAATGCTCACCGTACATATCTTGTTTCTTTCTTTATCATCATAATAGATGGTTGGCTTTTAGCTCTATCAGGACCTTTCAGTGATGGATCTTTGGACATAAGGAACAAATGTCACATCCTAATGTTCATCGTACAGAGCTCAATATCATCATCATTTTTTTTACTGCTAATATAGCATATAAGTGACTAGCCAGAGATGGAAAGAGAAACCATTCCCCAGCGGAGTCGCCAGAAATCTGTGGGCTCCGAAAATTCGGCCCCGGCCTCCGCTCGCTTTTCTTATTCGGCGAGGGAGTTTTAACGAACTAAGTTCCGAGGTAAATTTTGGAAGGCAGATGGGTTTGTAAATAAGACACTACCCAGAGATTTCGCCCTCATTTGCGAGGACTTTATGATCTGAGTTCTGGTTTCCAATAGGAGCAAGCCCCTATAGTTAATTACCCCTCCCGATCACGAGAGAGAACTTTCGATTAAGGCTAGTCGTTAATCAGATTCGTATATAAATACGTGTATCTGGCATATAGTAGCAGCATGGGTTTAGGATATTGGTAGAAATTGGATTTGGAAATTGAAGAATTTGGTTTGAAAGATTTGAAAGGTTTGGAAATTCGTAATTGAAGAATTGGGTTTTTGGATTTTGGGTTGGAATATTAGATATTTAAAAATAGAAATTTTGCACCATCTTGCACTTAAAGCAGATGGTGGGGGAAATGGATGATTGGCCCGATCAAGATTCCCATGGTTCCATCGTCCCGGGCCATTTTTGGTCCCTTTTTTTCTATTTTTGTTTGTTTTTTTTTTTTTTTTTTTTTTTTTTTTTTTTTTTTTTTTTTTTTTTTTTTTTTATTTTTTTTGGGTTTTTTTTTTTTTTTTTTTTTTTTTCTTTTTTTTTTTTTTTTTTTTTTTTTTTTTTTTTTTTTTTTTTTTTTTTTTTTTTTTTTTTTTTTTTTTTTTTTTTTTTTTATTTTTTTTTTTTTTTTTTTTTTTTTTTTTTTTTTTTTTTTTTTTTTTTTTTTTTTTTTTTTTTTTTTTTTTTTTTTTTTTTTTTTTTTTTTTTTTTTTTTTTTTTTTTTTTTTTTTTTTTTTTTTTTTTTTTTTTTTTTTTTTTTTTTTTTTTTTTTTTTTTTTTTTTTTTTTTTTTTTTTTTTTTTTTTTTTTTTTTTTTTTTTTTTTTTTTTTTTTTTTTTTTTTTTTTTTTTTTTTTTTTTTTTTTTTTTTTTTTTTTTTTTTTTTTTTTTTTTTTTTTTTTTTTTTTTTTTTTTTTTTTTTTTTTTTTTTTTTTTTTTTTTTTTTTTTTTTTTTTTTTTTTTTTTTTTTTTTTTTTTTTTTTTTTTTTTTTTTTTTTTTTTTTTTTTTTTTTTTTTGGTTTTTTTTTTTTTTTTTTTTTTTTTTTTTTTTTTTTTTTTTTTTTTTTTTTTTTTTTTATTTTTGTTTTTTTTTTTTTTTTTTTTTTTTTTTTTTTTTTTTTTTTTTTTTTTTTTTTTTTTTTCATTTTTTTTTTTTTGTTTTTTGTTTTGTATCCATATTTTTTATTGATACCAATAACACCCTTGCCAGGGCCCATGATTTGAGATTGTATTTACCCCTTGTGTACCTATGATGTGCATTACAATTGCGGTGGCATGTGTAGGGGTATTTTTAAATATTTTGTAGTTTTTTCATTATTTTTGTCATTTGAAATTTTAAGCATTAATTGTTAAAAGCTTATACATTTTATGTTTGCTTTCATAAGAGTTTTTGCAGATCCAGTGGCGTTGGTTTTTGATGTTGACTATTAATTTTTTCAATCATTTTTTTTTTTATTTTTGGATTTTGGATCAAATTTGTTGATTTGGAAAAAGAATTTCCCTTTGAGGTTTTTGGTGTAGTTTTTATTATTTCTGGTATTTTTGTAGACATCAGAACTGTTTTTTTTTATTTATTATAATTAAAAAAGAGTTTTTTAGAACACCAGAAAAGTTTGGTTCTAATTTGTTCAAACATTTTTTTTTTCTTTCTGCCAATGGGTGTGTCCTTTTCATACATAGGGTCGTTTTTGTATCAAAAGCACTATATAGAACTTTGATCACCACTGTCGTAGGTGATATTGCATTTATTACTAATGTGTCCACAGTGATTCGTTTTGTACTTACGAGTTTTTTTTTTTGTTGTTATCCACAAGTATCCATTTGCAATTTTTATGTATTGGTACGATCTCCTGAAAATATATGTATAAATATATATTTTATTTGTATTATATTTTTTTTCACCAATCTATTAAATTTTTTGACGATTGCTTTTTATTGTAGGGACCGATTCTTTTATTGCTTGTATATTTTGCAATTTATTTATTGTTGCTATAATAGCATATACATTGACCTTGTAGGAATTGTTTTGTAGGAGTTTGTGCACTAAGGTCTTGTAGTTTAAGCTTCCCGTGTGCGATCCAAACTTTGATCTTTGCATGTGTTTTGATCCAAATTCAGTTTCATTTCAATACTTGAATTCATCAAGTTTACAAGTCCCCACTTGATGTCGTATAGCCTGAGTTCAAGTTTATATAGTTTCATTTAGACTTGAATTAAAACTCAGTATGAGTAATCCCACATTCATTTAGGTCTTCCTATCATCCTACTGAATTCATCCTTTGGCGTCGTACTGTTCAAGTTCAAAAAAATAACAATAATTCTTGTTGTCCACATCTTGTTCTAGTTTTGAATTCAGAGTACAAAATTTCAAGTCTTTATTCAGGATCTTTCTGAAGTCCTTGCAAGTTCAAATTTATGCTCGTTTTGATTTGAGTTTGATTTTATTTTCATTTGGATTTAAGCCTTGGTTAATCATTTAGATATTTTGTTCAAGTGCAATGCTACAATTCAACTGCTCTTCGTACAGGTCCTCTGCTCATTTAGTTCAAATTCTGTGTATTTTTTGTTCGAGTACAGGTCTTCTATATATTTTGCCCAAGAAGGTCTTTATATTGTTCAAGTTTTGTGCATTTCAGTGAAAATTTCGGCAGCACCCCGGCATATATCTTGCATTTGGGGGAAAATAGGGGAGCTGGCCTTCCCACCACGCTACTAGAGCGTGTATGGTAGGTGTCCTTAGACAACCGCGGGCAAAAAATAATTTATAATACAAAATACAATTTCACCCACCACGCTATATAAAAGCGTGTATGGGGCCTTCAGCAGTACCCGTACCAGAACATAGTGACGTATCAGAACAGCAGTGACTCCCCACCCACGCTAAAAGAGCATGTATAGGCTAATCTCCTTAAAATGCGTCGTATATTGCAACCGGGCTCCCTCCTACCGTGCTACAAGAAATTTTATAATAATTATTCTCCGGTCCGCTGCAAACGTCTAGAATTTAAATTTTGGAACATCGTACCTTTCCGTAGCAGTTCGTCGGCGGTGTCGGTGTCGAGGTTGAGGACCGTCCCCACCATAACAAGAGCGTGTATAGGGCTTACTCGCCTTTCGTATGCTTCGCACCGGGCTCCCTCCTACCGTGCTACAAGAGCTCGTATAGGTGGTTCCCCGGTCCGCTGCAACGTCGAGGACGGGGTTTAACTTCTTAAAATTTATAAAATTTTTAATGTTGGCGATGGAAGCTCGTGGACCGAGACAAGAGGAAAAAAAATCGGCTCGTGGATCGAGGCAAGGGAGGGGCTTTCTTTTGGATTTTCTTCTTTCTTTCTTTTTTTATTAATTATAACTAATATTAATTTAAATTATAATTAATTAATAAATTATTTTTAATTAAAAATTCATAATTAATTAGGATAATTAATTAAATTTATTTTAAATTAATTAAACTTGTTAGTTATAATTAATTTTATAATTAATTATAACTAATTAGTATTAATTAATTTTAATAACTTTCTAATTAATTAATAATAATTAACAATAATTAATTTCATAAATTATAAGTAATTATAATTAATTCTAATTAAATTATTATAATTAATTTAAAATAATTATAATAATTTAGTTAAAAATAATTATAATTAATCATAATATTATAATTAATTAAAAAATAATAATTATAATTAATTAAAATTAATTAAGATAAATTATAATTAAATAAATTTAATATATATAAAAATTTTTATAAAACTTTTTCTAAACCCCTCAGTTTAGGTGGGTTTACGGGATTTGGCCGGAAAGCGCACAGGAAGGAAGAAAGTTTCCTTCACACCGAGCGGGCTCCCATTGTTGTTCCGATCAAAGTGTTTAACTTCTGATCCTACGGTAAGGGAATGTCGCCGGAGGGAGCAGAGAAGCGGACGAAAGGATGAAAGTTACCTTCACAATCCGGCGAGCTCCCGTTTGTGCTTCCGATCAAAATGTTGTAACTTCCCTCACTGCCCGCGAGCTCCCGTCTTGCTTCCGATTGAAATGTTGTGGCTCTCGATCCTTCACAGCCAACAGAGCTCCTGTCATTGCTTACAATCAAAATGTTTGGCTTCCGATCCGATAGATAGGGGAGAACCGTCGCTGGAGCAAAGTCGATCAACGGAGGAGTCGGAGATGGAACGCACGCAAGGGAGAAATTTGCCTTCGAAGTCGCGAGCTCCTGTTCTTGCTTCCGATCCTAATGTTGTAACTTCCGATCTAGCAGGAATTGTCGCCGAAGGAGCAAAGTCGACCAACGACTAAAGAGTCGGAGGAGAAGTGTAAGCGGGGTGTTCAGGAGAGGAGGAAGAAGCGCGAACGAGAGCCCTTTGTGCTCATTTTAACAACGCAGCAGAGTCTTGGGAGATGGGATGTCGATCGTGCGAGCGACGTGCGTAGGTCGTGGGATGGCAGCCAGGTACGCACGATTTTCATTTTTCTTTTGTTTTCGGTACAGCAGACACAGGTCAACAGTATCCAAGTCAATTTTTTTATAATTGGATACAAGATTTAGCACCCCTTAGTATTATAATCATATAATAATTATGTCACTACCTTCTCCCTTCTCTTTTCAACTAGCATCAAGATAACAGTGTTTTCACTAACTTAGGGTATAATAGTCAATCTTCTTCTGACTAGAGGCTTTGTAGATCGATGTAGAGATGAAGATAAGAGAAGCTTAAGTTTTTCTCATCATTCCATGTGTAGTGTTTGGGCAAATTTGAGGTTGTTAAAGAAGGGAGAACACCTCTCACTTGACTTTGAGATAAAATGCTTAATGTCTTCTTCAGGTCTTGAATATGTTGCTCCAATGACCTTCTCTTCACTAACATATTATCCTAGTACAGCATGAAAATCTTTGATTTTTTATTCTTTGTAGGCTTGATCCATTATCTACTAGAACATCATCCCAACATTTTTTTAAATGAAAATGACATCACTACGTAGTAGTAGAGGCCTTCCCCATTGATGAATAATATATTTATTGTAGTCATCAATATTTGACTTTTTTGGTTGTAGCATGAGAATGCATCAGGAAACGCTTATAACCTGGAATCCAACCATCGAGCCAATCAACAATAAAATCATTAGGAGGAGTGAGTATCAATCATTAAGGCATGTTGACTTCAAATTAATACAATCCACACACATCCTTCACTTTTCATTCATCTTATGGGCAATCACTATGTTAGCTAGAGATCTAGTCCGGCTACTATACCCCCCGAATGAATTCAATATCTAGGTGTTTTTAGACTTTTAGGGTTTAGGGTTTAGGGGCAATCACGATGTTAGAGATCAATGTGTCTAAAGATTTCATGCATAAGTTTGGCTCTCACAGAAAGCTTCTTGAACAGGGCCTCATCTTGCAAATAGATTACCTCATTGTGTCCAGATCATCGAGATTGTTTGATCAGACTTATTGATACTCAAAATCAAAGAATAAAATTAGGAAGAATTACACCATTTTGAAAATAAAAAATTATAATGACATAATAAAAATTAAATTATCTATAGAAAAATATAACACATAATCATGATATAAATTCTTAGTATGAAAATATAAACTACAAATTTCAAAATATAAAACTTTTTACATGAATAAATTCAAAAAAAATGATACGAAAAAATATATATAAAATAATAATAATAACACATAGAAGTAATAAAAAATAAAAAACAACATATTAAATAATAATAATAAATAATAAATAATAAAATAAAAAAATAAAATAAAAATGAAAAGATCGAAAAAGAAATGAAATTTAAAAAAAAATAATAAATAAAAAATAAGAAAACATAAAATAAGAGATTTCCCTTATTTAAAATTTAAAATCAATAATCCCCCTCTCTCTCTCCATCAAATTTTTTAATTAATTTTTCACTCTATGTCTAAAACAAGCTTAATACCAAGGGGTGTAAATGAGTCGAGTCGAACTTGAGTTAGGGGGTGTTCAAGCTCGACTCTCGACTCGACTTATGAATTAAATACTGAGCTAGAACTGATGTCGACCTTGATTTTGACTAACGACACTGTAATGATCTCATCGAGCAACTTGATTTCATTCCTGCCTATGTCAGTTTCCTGCTCCGTTTTCATTTTCTCTCCCAATTTTCGCACATATGGAGAGCCCATAAATGAGGAGAAGTGGAAAACTTGCCCTATCTGAGGAACTCAAGCTCAAATCTTCTACATCAAATTCACCTATCGCTACAATCCATGGAGAAAAGAAGGCTTGCAGCTTTTAAATGTGTTGGTTTTAATATTTCTACACAAGTGCACTTGCATATCCTCCCATCAAGTAACTTAATTTGTAATTGGTCATCAGGTAGTATGGAGATACACAACATAAATGTGTTGGTCTTAATATTTCTACACAACATATCACATGTGCACACGGTATGTGATACAATAATGGTTTCCCACAAGTGCACTTGCATGTCTTCCCATCAAGTAAGTCTACATGATATGATCTGGGTGACATGTCCAGAACTTGAAATTCATGTATGTGAAGCCTAAGTGGTTCTAAAATTCTTCTTTCATCCTCCACAACCCTTTTAAGTGTTGTTTGTACACTTAGAGCAAAGAAATAATTATTTTGCCTCTCCTCAAATGTAATGAAATCCAAGTGCCTCATGAATATTATAATAATATTATAGTATATAGTTGTGATCAAGGCTTAATCTGGTAAACCTTGAGCTCTCTTCAATCCACCATTAAAAGACTCTACTGCTTTGGTTGTCATAACACCATATATAAATCCACCATTGTGTGTTAAGGACCATCAGGTCACATCTCGGTCCTCTAGTCATTTGTGGATATCTTGATTGATTTTCTTTATATCTTCAATGCATCTATTATAAACTGATGGGCCATCAGTATTTCCTATTGCATACATTTTTGACACATAAATTTCTACGTCATGTATCCCCTTCTGACGTATTTTCTTTAAATTCTCACATAGATGCTGTAAGCAATGTCGATGAGCTATATTATGTAAAATTTTCCTACAACCTCTAACTAAACCTGGATGCTTGTCTGAGATTATATAAAGATTTTGCCTGTTTGTCATAGCAGGTAGTAGCACATTAAGTTATCGGAGAAACCATATCCAGGATTCATTATACTCTGACTCAATAATAGTGAATGCAAGAAGAAAAAGCTCATTATTAGCATCCAAGACAATCACAATTAATAATATACGTCAATATTTACGAGAAGGAATGTACCATCAAGACTAAGAACATGTCGACAATACATCTAGCTAGTAATAGAAGGACTAAATGCCAAAAGATTCTTTGACACCTATTGGCATGTGAGATTTGAATTATATATACCATTTGTGGCATTTCAAAGGCAATGACATCCATCACTAAATTGAGAGTACAATATGACTCCTCCTAACTCTAAAAAAAACCTTAATAGCCTTTCGTCAAGCGTCAGGCCTTCATGTATGAAATTTCAATGTTGAACTTAGCTTCCATATAACCTATAATCTCCCTTAGCTTCAAGTATATCTTCTTTCTAATGGTGAGAAGTATATTGAAACTAATAAACTGGGAGCTGTACTTTTAATAATTGGGGTGGCACAGGTATGATGCTATTTTATAGATAAGATTTTCCATATACCACCTAATCATTTGCTCTAAGAAGAATGAAGCCACCATAGAAAGGAGACACCAAGCTGACATGCCTTGCACAAGAAACCATAATTTTTTTGTGTATTTGATACAATGACAACATATTACACATTATTTATAATTTACTATCCTTGTCTTGTAAATTGCATATCACTCTTCCTTGTGAAGCGCATTCCTTCAAATTAATTTGTTAGGAATCAAGAATTCATCCTCCACTATCACCTCATCATTAACATCATCAAACTCAACTTCTTGATCCCATTCTTGTGTAGTCTTATAGGTCTCAGTATAGTTATTATTTTCCACCATTGCATCCTCGCTGCTGATTTATCTGAATCAGTAATCTTGGATGACATTCCTGATCTCTTTATTACCAGCTACAACTTTTTCATTAAACTCTAATAAAAGATTATCCCCTTCGTCATCAAAGCACTGCTCACTAGAGCCACTACTTATAGTTTCATAATGGTAATGATCTGAAGGAACTGATGGTGTACAAGGTACAAGAGGTTCATGCATTTCATGAGTTTTGGTATAACTATTTTGAGAAGAATATGAATATTTAACTAATGAATAAGAATAATATTATACTAAATAATAAGTAATATGTTATCTTAGAAACTTACTAATAAATTAACTCTTCTACTGGTTCTACCCTTGAAGGACTAGTGACCACATCTACCCTTTTTACTAGGCATGAAGTTTTATATCTTTATAAATTTGGAGGGTAAGTATTATCTCTAGACACCACAATATCTTTGATATTAATGTACATGATGATAAATTTTGTTGTAGCTTGGCATAATAGAACTTTACAAACCTCATCATCCTCAACATCTAAAGTGACATACTTATTTCCAACAAGCACCTAATAGACTAACTTTACAAAAAACTTTGAAGGATTGTACATCAGTGCTCTAAGAATCCTATACTTAAGATGTTTTAAGTTGCAATTTCTTGGCACATGTAGGGGTTGATTGCTACCCCCAAAATAACTTGGTGAGAAATTAGCATCCACTTGTAATTCTCCTCCATATATAAGCATAAAGTTTGCACCATGTCCGCTCATTACAGAACTCATACAAGTCACAATGAAAGATGAAGAAATTATTATGAATCTGGGTCCAAGTACTATACTATTGATGATAACAAATATTATTATTTCTTTACTACTGTATTACATATCTATTTTGTTTTACCTGCTTACTGACCTTTTAGGTCCATAAGTTCACTTATAATGCAAATCAACTCAAGATCGGGTAAACCATGGTTAAGTCTGTTTGTATTTTCAAGTTCAATATAATTTTTACCTTTCTTGAGTCAAATCTTATATTTGGTTGACCCCAAGCTAAATAATATTACACACACACACTCAATGGGGGTGAGTTAATGAATTAGGAGAAAAATGAATTTTTGAACTAATCATACAGTATGATGCAAATCATACGAGATGATTAGCTATACATAAATCCCTAATTAGGGCACACGTTATTAAGTAAGATTGCTTACTAATAATCATACTATACGATTCAAGATCATACACAATGATAAGTTATAGATATGAAAAATAGCCACCAATCATAATTTAGGAAATATTTTAAACTTCATTTTTTTATTCTAATCGTATAGGATGATATTTATCATACTGGATAATTTATAACAATCATGCCTAAATTGATCCAATGATTAGGGGAATAATTATGGTTAGATTGCTTGATCATATTATATAGGATGATCTACAATGATAGTATAGGATGATATTTGATATTTTATGGGATGATCCCCCATCGTCGAAGATGAAAACTACAATTTTCTTCTAATTATATAGGAGATCGTACTAGATATCCTGAGGGATGTACATGACAATATTTAAATTACCACCCATCATCCTATAAAATATTGGATGACCAGTAAAGTATCTTCAACTAATCATCCCAAATGATCACAGGATTATATTGAACGATATGTACAAGTACTTGAACTGTACTTGAACTAATCATGCATGGCATTGGTGATCGTATTGGCTGAAAGGGCTATTTTGTATTAATCGTACATGACGATCTAAAGATCATACTAGAAGATCAGAAGTACATAATTAAGAATTTGGGCTTCTTTTGGAGGCTCTCTATTTAAGCTCTCATATTATCCTAGAGTTTATCTTTTGCTGTTGGGTTTACTTGAAAGAAAGCTTAGAGAAGGAAGAGAGGAGTGCTTTGAGAGAGAGAGAGAGAGAGAGAGAGAGAGAGAGATCCTTGTGAGAGGGAGTTGTGATGGATTCACAAAGGTTACTCCATGTAAGGTTTCCACCATCTTCGTCAAGCTTCTTCCTCAGTTCATTGGTGACTCTGGGGAGGCTTTCATCAATATCAGATCTAAGTTTCTTTACATACTCTAAGAGAGAGTAAAAGGATTCCAAGGTTCTTCACTTACTCTAGGAGAGAGAGCAAAAGGATTTCCATGTTTTCTGTCTACTTTAGAAGGGAGTAAAAGGATTCAAGGTACTCTATCTCACCGAGTTGGCGCAAAGATTTTGTAAGAGCTTCTCAGCCTTCCTATGGGTGAAAAATGATAGATACTACTTTTAGTGCAAACCCTAGAATGTAGGTTTCCATAGAGTGGATGTATGTCAAGTTGATTGAACCACTATAAATATGGTGTGTTCTTTCTAGTTATTTATTTGTATTTAATTTTTGCATTATTTTGTGATTTGTTCAGGGGTTGAAATCTCTAATATTTATTATTATGAAATTAGTATTGCTTCAGCATAAATTATTTGCTTTAAAATATTCAAAAAGGTTTAAAAAATATTTAATTTTTTTTGTTACGAAAAATTTTAATAACCAATTCATCTCCTTTTGAATAGCCTCGGGCTAGTTCATAAAAGTTTAATAACCCTCACTAACTTTTAAGTGGTATCAGAGTGAGATTCATAAATTAAGTTTTAGAAAACTTTTGAAAAAAAGATCTATGGCTAACTTAAGTAATCATAATATTATGGAAGGATACTCAATCACTAAACCACCTCTATTTGATAATATTCCTTTCAATTTTTGGAAAACTCGCATGTCCACCTTTTTTTAATAAATTGATTATCATATATGGATACTAGTACATAATAGTTATTCTACACCTTTTTATTTAATAAAATGGTGTTAAAACTAAAATACCCTTTTCTAAATGGACTACTAATGATAGAGATTTACCCAAACTGAATGACAAATGTTTGAACTATTTTTTTCTGTGCATAAAAATCTGACGATTTATATGCATGTTTCTATTTGTTCAATTGGTAAAGAGACTTGAGATGAACTCTGAATTATATATGAAGGAACAAAGGAAGTAAAAAAATCTAGGGCTAAACATTCTTCTTCATGATTATGAACTTTTCCGCAATAAACCTAACAAATCTATTTCTGAAATGTATACTATGTTTACTCAGATTGTTACTTCCCTGCATGGCTTAGGATAAGAGCTTAGTAATTATGAAAAAGTTAACAAAATTATTTGTTTTTTACCTTCTTCATATGATGCAAAAAATAACTACAATTATTGAATCTAAGATTCTAAATGTTTATTTCATAGTTAACTTACTTGGGTCACTCATTGCCTACGAGCAAGGAGTGAGTCAAAGGAAGCTTTGATGTAGGTGAAAGGAGAAAAAAGAAAATTGTAACCTTAAAGGCTAATGATTCTAATAGTGACTCTTCTGGATAAGATAATAATGACATTGCACTGATAACTAGGCAATTCAAGAGCTTTTTAAAGAAAAAGCAAAAAATATCATCAATAATAGAATAAGGGTAAGAAAGGTAAAAATTCTAAAAATTATTTTATTATATTATATTCTTTGAATATAGGAAGCTAGGGTACCTGATGTTTGATTTCCCAACTCTTAATGCTCTCACCCAAGTAAGGAAAAGGGTGAAGAAAAAGCTAAATTTAAGAAGGGAAAATAAAGGACTCAAAAAGCTTTCTAGGCAGATTCAACATAAGACTCTTTTAAAAAAACTAAAGCAAAAGAGGAGGTAACCAACCTATGCTTAATGACAGATGATCATCTTAATCACTTTGATTAAAAGGAGGTATGTGAGCTTACATATGATGAATTATTTAAAGTTTCTAAAAAAAATTATACTGCATATAGAAATCTTAAAAAATCACATGCCAGCCTTAAAAGAGCATGAATACTTAAAAAAATATCATTCCACTCTGGATAGTAATCATATGGCTTTGTTAGATGAATATGATATCTTAAATAAGAAGCATTTTGAATTAACTAAAGAGCATGATTCCTTGAAAATATCATATATTGAATCAGAAAATGCATAAGTAAGGTCATTTTTTTCGATCGTTGCGCTCTGCTCTCCCTGGTGATTTTGGGGCGATTTAGGGTTGCTGCTCGGATCTCTGCGTTCCTCGACTCTCTAGCATTTTGTTTTGGATTTTTTCTTCTTCTTCTCTTTTTTTGGCTTGGATTTTGTTCCTTTTGTTCTTTTTGTTTGAGGTTTTCTTATAATTTTCTTTCGGGAGAGATGACGATGTCATCATCTATCACACTGAATGCTTCTTCTTATTACTTTAAGGACGTGGTTTCAGGATCTTCTTCTTCTACTCCTAAGCTTCAATTTGTGCAAATCATTTTTTAAGGGTTGTCTGGCACTTTTGTTTGATGACATGGTTGTGTCCCAACTAGTAGCTCTGTTTGCCCTAACTCTTGTCGGTAAATTTTTGCTGTGTTGCCTGAACTTGGATGTTATTCGGAAGTTTTTCGTGGGCTTGAAATTGACTGGAGCTTTCCATATTGATTTGTTGGATCCGCGGCATGTCGTGATTCAACTGATGAATGATCTCGATTATAGTCGTATTTTTTCTCAGAGGTCATACTATATACAAGGATGTCAAATACATCTTCTTAAGTGGACGCCAAACTTTGATGTCAGGGAAGAATCTCCCATTGTTCCGGTTTGTCTTGCTTTTCCTAATTTGAGATTACACTTTTTAACTCACAAATTCTTTTTGGCCTTGCTTCAATCTTTGGAAAACCCTTACAAACTGATCAGGCTACTTCTTCTATAACTCGCCCATCTGCAGCTAGGGTTCTTGTGGAACTTGATGTTTCGAAGAAGCACCCGGGTGAGGTGTGGTTAGGTTCATAGCTTAATGGGTATTTTTCAAAAAGTGGAATTTGAGAATTTGCTGATTTTTTGTTCTCACTATAAAATGCATGGCCATGATTTTAATGAATGTTTAAGGCTTCACCCCCACCTTCAAAAACTAAAATCTGTGTCCAAACAATCTCAAATGAAGAATGATAATGAAATGTTGCATTCTTTAGAGATTGAAGGAAATATTTCTAAGTCTGATGATGAGCAAATAAATATGAATGTGGTTGATGTTTCTGTCCATGCCCAAAGTGGCATGTCCCCCTCTTCTAATGGATCCGCCCATTTTGGAAAGTCTTCCTACCGGTCAGCCTGAACTTATTTCTACATTGAATCCATCACAAAGTGCTGTTGATACAGTGATTAATCATGGGTTAAATGATTTTCATTCTCTAAATAATTCTATCTCTACTTTACCTATTATAAATTATGCTTTAAATATTAATAAACCTATCATTATTTATGAAGTTAGTTGCTCTGCTCTTAATCAGGAAGGTGCCATTGTTAATGGTCGGATTAATAATAACAATAATGTGGGCCCTAGTGAAAAGGAATTGGTTGAAATAGAAAATGTTGGTATTGGAATATCTAATGTGGTGACTGATAGTGAAGAAGTTTTGGAGGAAGGTGAGCTTCCTCTTAAGAGTAAGGGAAAGGATATTGACTGTAAGCCCCCTTCTTCTTCCCATTTTGATTCTGATGCTTTTACTGATAATGAGGACTTACAACTTTCTGCTAAATGTTTTGCTAAAAATGACAATGACTTAAGCTTTGTGAAAGCTCAAGGTAAATGTGGTAGCAAAAGCAAAAAAATCTTGTTCTACAATCGGGTAGAAATACCCATACCCATTCACAAATCTACTCATTAATTTTTTATTTTTTATCTTTAAATCTATTATTTGGAACGTTGGGGGCTTTGGTTGTGCTTCTTATCGTGTGCAGGTTAAAAATCTTTGTCGTATTCATGATATAAATATTCTAGACCCCTTGTTAATGTTTCTAATTTATTTACTACGGTTAGATTTCTTGGTTTTAATAATGCCACGGCTAATTGTACTAATATGATTTGGGTTTTTTGGAAAGACCCGGTTAGAATTGATGTTCTTGGTAATTTCACTCAAGTTTTGCACTGTAGTATCAAAGTTTTAAATGTTAAGTGGTGTGCTTCCTTCATTTATGCGCTTCCCCTCATGGTATTAGAAAATTTCTTTGGAAGCAATTAACTGACTTTCATAATATGTGTAGTTATCCGTGGTTGGTTGGAGGCGACTTTAATACCATCTCTAATCCTTCTGAGAGGTCTGGTGGTTCCACTCTCAATTTTCATTCTATCGATGACTTCAATAATATGATTATGGCAAAGGTTGGATCATATTTTATTTAATGATCAATAGATTAATTCCTTTAGCTCTATTTCTATTGAGCATCTTAGTCGTACTCTTTCTGATCAATCTCCTTTACTTCTTGCTCTTAACATTAGACATGTTAATTCTTTTCCTTAATTTCAATTTCAAAATATGTGGCTTTAGCATGATTCTTTTTTTAGTGTTGTTCAAGAAAATTGGAATGCGGTTTTGCATCCTGATAACTCTATTATGGGTATGAATAGACTTTGGTTTAAGTTGAAAAGACTCAAGCAGCTTCTAAATTGGTGAAACCATAATATTTTTTTAAAAAAATTTCTCTAATATTTTAATTGCTGAAGAGATGGTCAATACTATTGAGATGAACTGTCAAAGCTCTCCTTTTGATTTCAATTTTGCTTACCTTAGTGAGGCTAAGGCTAATATGTTTAAACTTCATGCTCAAGAAGAAACCTATTGGAAACAAAAGGCTGTTGCTAAGCATCTGTTGGAAGGGGACAATAATACCAAGTACTTTCATGCCTTGGTTAAAAGGAAATGTTCTTTGAACTCTATTAATAAAATTACTCGTGATGATGGAATTGTTATTGACAAGGCTGAGGAGATTGCCATGTCGGTGGTTAACCATTTTCAGGGTAGGCTCAATATGGTGTTCAATCCTGGTAATATCATTAACCCTGATATTATCCCCTATCTCATTTTGGTTGAGGATAATGATCTTCTTATTGGTAACCCTACTATGGAGGAATTAAAGAACATTGTTTTTGATATGAATGTTAACTCTGTGGCTGGCACTGATGGTTTCACCACTAATTTTTTTCAAAATACTTGGAGTTTTATCAAAGAAGATCTTTTTGCTGTGGTTTTGGATTTTTTTGCAGGTAATCCTATGCCCAAATTTTTTTCCTCCACTTCTATTGTGCTTATTCCTAAGAAGAGTAATTTGAATAAATTTTGACCCATTAGTTTGTGCACTTTTTTCAATAAACTACTTTCCAAAATTATTATGTCTCTTTTAACTAATATTCTTCCTAAGAATATTTCTCCTTTTCAAATGGGTTTTACCAAAGGCCGGTCCATCTCTGACAATATCTTGCTGGCTCAGGAATTTTGTCATAATTTGGATGTCAAGGTTAGGCATGCTAATTCTATTCTCAAGTTGGATATTTCCAAAGCCTATGATAATATCATTTGGCAATTCATCTATAATATCTTGCATTTATTTGGCTTTAATTTCACTTTTATTAATCTTATTAAAAATTGTATTGAACGGTCTTATTTCTTTTTTATTATCAATGGTAAGATTCGTGGTTTCTTTAAATCTTCTCATGGTTTAAGGCAAGGTGACCCTATGTCCCCTACTATGTTTATTAGATTATCTTTCTAGAAGCATTACTAACATGTTTGAAAATCGACCCTTTTTTTATTATCGCACTCGGGGTGGTTTTCCAATACCTCGTCTATGTTTTACTAATGATTTTATTATTTTTATGAAAACTTCTTCTCATAATTAAATTAATAAACTGATGGATGTTTTTCAATATTTTCATTCTGTTAGTGGTTTATCTTTAAACAATCATAAAATGCTCTTTCTTGGTTTCCAACAATATGAAGTCTGATCATATTTCGGCTATTAAAGATCTTGCTGGTTTTATTCATGGTCACTTACATATTAAGTATATTAGTATCCCTTTGTATAAAGGGAGAAAGAAATCATTTTTATTTGATGAATTAATTACTTCTATTCAGAATAAATTGCAATCTTAGGATTCTAGTTTTTTGAGCTTTGGTAGTAGAATTACGCTTATTAAAGTGTTCTTTCTTCTTTACCTGTCTACTCTTTTCAAACCTTGCTTCCTACTAATCTGGTGTGCAAAAGAATTGATATTATTCTTACAAGTTTTTTTGGGAAGGCATATGTAGTAACTCTAAAATTTCTTGGGCTTCTTGGGACAAATATTGTGGGGTTCTTACGAAAGGTGGTCTTGGTTGTAAAACCATGGATGGTTTGGCCCATGCATTCTCTTACAAGTTATGGTTTACTTTCCATTCCAATTTGTCTTTGTGGGCTAAATTTATGTTTTCTAAATATTATATGGGGAAGCATCCTTCTATTTGTGCTTTGAAAATTAGTGACTCTAAAGTTTGGCTGAGGTTGTGTAAGGTCAAGTGGGAAGTGGAGCCTTATCTTTATTGGGGGGTCTTGGGGGGGTGGCAACATCTTCTTTTGGTAGGATCAATGGGTAAACTCTTGCTCTATAGACTCCCTTATTAATTTGAGTTCTATTTCTGCGATTAAGGTTAGTAACTTTATTAATGATAACTACTAGGATTATGATAAGCTTGTTGATGTTCTCCCTGATTGTATTATTCAAAAGGTTCTTACTCTTCCTATCAATTTTTACTCTAATGATGTGCTTTTATGCAATTTGTCTAATGATGGTTCTTTTAGAATAAAAGATGCTTGGAATGCTTTTAGACCTAAAAAAGAGGTTAATTTCATTTTCTCTCAAAAATTTGGCACAAAAGCATCCCTTCTACTATTTTAATCTTTATTTGGAGAGTTTTACATAAATTTATTCCTATGGATGACAATTTAATTAAAAAAGGTTTCATTATTCTCTCTAAATGCCAATGTTGTTTCCACCTGAAAAATACACATCATGTTTTTGTGTATGGGCCTATAGCTATTAAAACTTGGTATTTTTTTTGATGATATCTTCAAATTAAATATTTATAATATGAATATATCCATTTATTGCCCTTCTTAATGCTTGGTTTGTGAATCCTATTGGGAACATTAGAAATGTTGCCTCCTCCTTTATCTTATGGTTCCTTTGGTTGGAAAAGGAACAACTCTTTATTTAATGGTATTATGGACTCTTTAAAGGTTATTAAAAATGTTAAGGAAAAATTGCTCAACTTGGTTTCTATTAATTTAATTTCTATGAAAGGTTTCAATAATTGTTATGATATGGCTTTGGAATTAGTTATCACTTTGAAGTTGCTTTGTTTCCTACTACCTCTCGCCTGGTCTATTGGGTTAAACCAACGTTGGGGGTGTTTTTTAAGATGAATGTGAGTGCCAATCTTATGCATAACAACATGGGGTGTGGTGGCATCATCAGAGATGGCATGGTAATGTTTTACTTGGTTTTGCGGGTCCCTTTAATGGCAATTCATTTCTGGCTATTTTCCCATCCATTCTTTATGGTTTAAGAAGTTGTTTGTCCCTGGATATTATTAACATCAATTTGGAGACTGAGCTTAAGTTTAATATTCATTGCTTATTTAATGAGTTGAACCTGATCTGTCCCCCGGAGGCCTTTTATATTATTAGAGACATCAAAAAGCTGATGGGTTTTATTAATGTCCAAAATTCCTTTATCCATAAGGAGGCCAATGCTTGTGCTATTTGGTTAGCTAGTTTTGGAGCTATGAAGGATAGTTTTATTGATCTTGTGGAAGGCAATGCTCCTTCTCCTCTTAAAGGTCTTTTTTTAGATTGGATAAAAGTTCTTTTCCTTATGTTAGAATTTAATTTTCTTCCTTGGTTGTTCCCTTTTATGTGGTGGGTTTTCTAGTTTTCCTGGTTGGTTTTGTTGGTCCTATTGGTTGATGGTTATTTTGTTGATGCTGGTCTGCTGGGATTTTATAGAGAGGAGCATTGATTATTACTTTCTTTTGTGGGGTTGTCTGTTAGTGGCTTTTCTCCTTATGGTTGTGGGTATGCTGGTCCTTATTTGCTATTGGAGTTTTGACTCCTCTGGTTGCTGGTTGGTGTTATTGCTTCATCTTGGTCTGGTGGACTGGTGTTCTACATTTCCCTATATAATTGGCTCTATCCTTTTTATTTATTAAGTTATTTGGTTTTTATGTTATTACTTGTGGCTATTTGGCCTAGACTGATTGTTGGAGGTGGTTATTTATTTCGGGTTCGCTGTTGAGCTCTGGCAGTTATGGCTTTGTACTAGGCCTTTCGTGTAGGTTGCAGTGGCATCAGAGTCTTTTTAATGCTGTTGTGTTTTATTTGGTTATTGGACTTATATTGGGTATTCTTGGTATAAGCTATTTATTTGGATTGATTTTACTATTTTAAGTTGGCTTCCTTTCTTTGTTCTGCTTTCTCGGGAGTTGGAGTTGGTTTTTTTTGGGAGCGGTCTTGCTGTTTTGGGACTGTAGTAGGGGGGGGGGGTTGTCGGGTTAGGTGGGGGGGGGGGGGGGGGGGGGGGGGGGGGGGGGGTGATCCCTTGGGATGTTGTTTCTATTTTTTCCTGGATTGCTGGTGGGTTGGGATTGCTGGATTTGTTGAGCAGGAGGTGGCGTTTTTGTTACTTAACACATGAGGTTGATGTGCTTGTTTCCTGTTGAAACTGTTCTTGCTTTTTTCCCTATGACTTTGATGGGATTTATAAAATTTTAGTGGTCTCTGGTTTCATTCTGCTTCACTCCATTTATCTTTTGTCTATTTTTAAATATTGCAGTTGGAGGGGCTTCTTTGGCTATTTTGGTATATGCCTGGTTACTGGTAATATACTTTATTGGTGGAATTCTTTTTCCCATTTTTGTTGGCCTATTTTCTACTCTTTTTGCTATGCTTTTTTGTTTGTTTTGCATGATTTTTTTTTTGCAGGACATTGTTATATTCAATTTTGGACCAGGGAGCTTATGCTGAAAGCCTTTTTTGATGTTTTCCCTATTTTTTGGGTGCTCATACTTGTGCACCGTAGAATGCACCTAGGTATTTTTATATTTTGGCGTAGCAGGGACCTTGAGCTTCTAGATTTTTTATCTTTTTGCTTGTAGCTCTTATGAGCGGTAGAAAGCTCGAGGTCCCTTTAAGGACCTTGTAATTTTTACTTTATATCAATGCGTAGGCCCCTTTGTGGGTTTAACCTAAAAAAAAAAAGAATTAGAAAATGCATAAAAGAGATTAGAAACTCTTGCATCTAAATTATATATTAGGGGTCATGCATTAAAAGTAGAAAATTCAATTGTTGAAAGTGCAAATAAGTTTTTACAAGTTGAATTGAATGCTTTTAAGGAAAATTGAAACAACCTTCACTTGAAAAATTTTATAATCCATCACATCAGCATGCATCATTCTAACCTAGGTAGAGGCACCATAACCCAAATAGATTAGTAAATCATTTTCCTGTTGTTAGATCTTTTTCTTGTGGCATGCTAAGACATATCTCCCACACTTGTACCATTCACCGTAGAACACATTTGGTTTGGAGACCAAAACTTTAAAATTCAAAGCATAACATTTATGCATTTCATTCTTCTTTCTATAAGATAGAACCCAAACTTATTTGGGTTCCCAAATCTAATATCTGATGATGTTATAGGGTTGCTCCAATAGAAAGCCTCGTGAGAACATGTGGTAACTGGATAGCGGATGTTCAAAGCACATGACTGGAGATGCAAATCAATTCATTTCGTTGGAGGCTAGGGAAAGACGCAAGGTAACACTTTTAGATAACACAACCTGGAGAGTGGTGGGATCAGGTATAATTAGCAACTCCAAAAATTTCATTGTTAAAAATATTTTATTGGTAGATGGCTTGAAATATAACCTGCTTAGTATAAGCTAGCTTTATGATAAAAGTTTTAGCATTAAATTTTTGTCTACCAACTATATGATTATCTTAAATAAAAATATTATGCTGTAAGGAAAAATAAATAATAATATTTACATGCTTGATTTAAATTGTGTTGAAAATGCTGCTTCTTTTGCCTAAAAATTATTGCCGATGTATCTTGGTTATGATATAGGAGATTGTGTCATGTAAGCATGAAAAACTTTAAGAAAATCACCCAAAAAAACTTAGTGAGATTAATTCTCAAACTAAAGTTCACTAAGGACCACCTATGTGATGTTGGTCAATTAGGGAACAAGTCAATTACTCTTTGCACTTAATCAAAGAAATTAATAATAGCAAACCCTTAGAAGTCCTTTACATGAATATCTTTGGACATGTAAGCACTAAAAGTTTAGGAAGGAAATCTTTTGGGTATGTAATTGTTGATGATTATTTGAGGTTTACTTGGATTAGATTCCTATCTCATAAAAGTGAATCATTCAAGGAGTTTAGGTCTTTCTCCTCATGGATTCATGGGAAGCTAGGTTATGAAGTTATAATAATTCAAAATGATCATGGTGAAGAAATTGAGAATAAGAAATTTGAATCTTATTATAAGGAGCAAGGGGTAGATCACAATTTTTTAGCTCATAGAATCCCTCAGCGTAATGGGGTTGCTGAAAGAAAGAGCATGACCTTGGTAGAAGCTGTGATGCCCCAAAATATAATTTGGAAGAATTATTCATTTGTACTTTTAATAAATAATAACCAAAGCTATCTAATATCATCTATTAGTAATAAATAACAAAATAGATTCTATAATTTAAAACATCAATATACACATCTGTATTCATTGCCAAAAAAATCATATACGGTACTCAGGATCTATACAATCATATTATAACTATTTTGTCCTAAGTTTAAAAGAAAAATAAAAAGAAAGAAAACTTGAAGAATCTTAACCAGCCTCATACTCCTATTCCCCTGCCGTGACCTGAAATCATTTAACCATATATAATGAGCTTAAAAAGCCCAGTAAGTCACCAAAACCTATAATTGAATTCAAAGCACTATAAATAAGCAATATGTATGACAATAATTAAATCATAGTAGTTTTATTGATTTGATCATTGAATCAATACAGAAATAATAAAATTTATATGCAGTAATAGTATAATCTATAAACAATAAAATACTACAGTAAGAAAACAGTGAAGAAATAAACTAGTATGAGTGTCAAATCTATAAAATAATCATCATATCTATAATACAAATTAGTAAACAAATCAAATAAAGTATCAAATCAAAGAATCAATAAAGATTATTCAAATTAAATCAATGTGGTAAAATTATATAGGAATGTATACATGCTATCAAATCATTCTATATCATGTGCTCATTATATCACATGCTTAATATCAGTATAATGAATCAATAGCATTAAATAGTCTCAGTGTTTAAAACTGTAAGAATAATAATTTAATAGCATGGGTAATAAAGTAATGCAATAATCATAAATCTATGCATTAATAATAAATCAATATAATAATAAGAATAATGCCTCAATAATATACATTTTAGTTGTTACACATAATAAGTAAGAAGTCCTGGCTATCACAATATTTTTCAGTGTTAGAATCAGTCTTAGTAAATTATTGGCTCAATAAATAAAGTGGTAAATTTTTGCTCGTCGGTATAATAATGATCTCTTTATAACTCTCAATCAGTGTATCACGTGAATTAGTAGAGGATAACACCAAACCACTATATTTAAAGGAAATCTCACCGGTCCACCATCCTGTACTGGTCAACCAGTCTTATTAGGCAAAAACTGAATATTTTTAAAAAATTACCAAATTATCAGGGATTATATAAAATGATATTTTAAGATTTCTATTGTACTACACCATTATTTTTAAAGTTCAAAAATAAATTATTAGGTTAATAAAAATCACTATATTTTCAAAATCACATGGTGAACAATTTTAAATAAATACTCAAAATGCTCATAATCATGATATTTATAACATACAAAAAGTTATGCGATCAAAATTTTGTCAATACAAAGTTATTCATATTTTTTATAATAAAATCAAAAAATTGATCAAACACAATATCTTTGAAATCAGAAATAAGAAAAAGATTTCTTACTGGGAGACAAGTAAATATCTCAACAGTCTAGATGGATAAAACTCACTTCATGGCCTCCTAAAAGATTTCTTTTTTCACTCTCCTAACTTTTCACTCATTTATCCTAAAATGCTCTCTGATGACGAAAATTAACATTAAATGCTTTTTAAAAAGGTTTTAGAGCCTTTAGATATTTTGTAATAAATAATATTATAATATTAATATAATATTTAATTTAATTAATTTTATAGTATAAATTTAAAATAAATCATTTTAGAATTTTAAAAATTAAAAAAAAAATCCAAAAAATAAAACATGTTATTTAGAAAATATCAAAGAAATCAGTTTGCAAAATGGACTCCTAACAAACCCAAAATCCTCACTTGTACCGAGAGGTACCAATCCCTTAAAGATTTTCACCGGCACCCAAAAAACATGAAAAAACTTGTGTAAGTAAAACACTATAATCAAAATACTATGGCAAAGATAGTTTTTGATTTGGAGTTATAATGACTCCAAAAAAAATTAGCAAAGTTAAAAATATGAACTATTATAATTTACCTACCTTAAGAAAATATCTTCCTCGACATTTCCCTTAAGGATTCAGGCATAAAGTTGAAATAAATAAAATCAGTACAATCAAAACTCAAATCAAATAATAATCAAATAAAAAATAATAAAAATTTGTAAAGTCATGCAGTTCATTCTATTACATGTCATTCAACTATGTAACAAATTAATGTACATTAAACTACCCATCTTACCCAACTCTCAAACAAGTTCTATATCTTTGGTAACAATTTAATTTTTCCAACAACTATGCTCTGATATCAATTATGATGTCCCAGAATCTAAATTGAAATAATTATTCATTTATAATTTAAATAAATAACAACTAGAGCTATCTAATATAATATATCAGGAATAAATAACAAAATAGATTTTATAATTTAAAACATCAATGTACACATCTATATTAATTTCCAAAAAATTATATACACTACTCAGAATTTATATAATCATATCATAACCATTCTATCCTAAGTACAAAAGAAAAATAAAAAGAAATAGAACATGAAGAATCCTGACCAGACTTACACTCCTGCTCCCCTATCCTAACCTAAAATTATTTAACCACATGTAATAAGTTTAAAAAGCCCAATAGGTCACCAAAACTTACAACTGAATTCAAAGTATGATTAAAGAGGAATATGAATATCAATAGTTAAATCATAACATTTACATTCATATAATCATTAAATAAATGTAGAAATAATAAAATTCATATGTAGTAGTAGTAAAATCTATAAACCATAAAATACTATAGTACAAAATCCTATAAAGTAATAAACTAGTATGACTGTCGAATCTATAAAAGAATTGTCATATCTATAATACTAATTAGTAAAGAAATTAGATAAAGTATCAAATCAAAGCATCAATAAAGACTATTGAAATCAAATCAATGTAGTAAAATTATATAGGAATGTACACATGATATCTAGTCATTATATACCATGTGCTCAGTATATCACATGCTTAATATCAGTATAGTGAATCAATAGTATTAAATTATATTAGTATCTAAATCAATAATAATAATAATCATGTGGTAGGGATAGTAGAATAATGTAATAATAATAAATCCATGCAGTAATAATAAATCCTTACAATAATAAGAACAATGCCTTAGGAATATGCATTTTAGTAGTCACACTAAACAAGTAAGATATCCTGAATATCATGATATTTTTTAGTGTTAGAATTAATGCTAGTAAACATTGGCTCAGTAAAAAGAGCTGTCAATCATTGCTTGTCGGCATAGTAATGATATCTTTATAGCACCCAATCAATATATCAAGTGAATAAGTATAGGATAACACAAAGCCACATTATTTAAAGGAAAGCTTGTCGGCCCATCATCCTGTACAAGTCAATCAGTCTCCAACCAATGGGTCAACTAATCTTTACTTGTTTGTTTCACACATGCATACTATTATTATAATAATATAATAGTAACAACGACCAGCTATTACTCAAATACATATCCACATCTATTTTTAATACAATGCAGAAAATAATACATAATTGAGCTTAATTAAGAAGATGTCAAATATCATAATGGTAGACAATAAAAAATCCTATTAGAAAAAAATAAATATTTTTAAAAAAATTATTAGGGATTATGTTAAATGATATTTTAAGATTTTAATTTTACTACACCACTATATTTAGAGTTCAAAATAAATAATTTGGTTGACAAAAATTACTGTATATTTCAAAATTACCAGGTGAAATATCTTAAATAAATACTCAAAAATACTCATAATCATGATCTCTATAACATACAATAAGTTACACAATAAAAGTTTCCTGATATAAAGTTATTTAGATTTTTCGGTAATGAAAACACAAATTTGATAAAAAAAAATATCAAAAAGATAAAATCTTTGAAATTAGAAATAGGTTAAAGGTCCGTTACAGTGAGACGAGCAAATATCCCAACAGCATCGATGGACAAAAATTGCTCTACGGCCTTCAAAACTGGATATCCTTTTTCTCTCTCATAACATTTCTCTTAGAATGCTCTTTGATGCCAAAAATGAACATGAATAGCATTTAAAAAGGTTTACTGCCTTTAGATATTTTGTAATAAATAATAATATAATATTAAAATAAAATTTAATTTAATTAATTCTTTAGTATAAAATTTAAATAAATCATTTTAGAAATTTAAAAATTATGAAAAAATATCCACAAAATAAAATATATTATTCAAAAATTATCGGTAAAATCAGTTTATAAAATAAATACCTGATGGTCCTGAAATCCTCACATGTACCGATAAGTACCAATTCCTTAATAATTTTCACCTGCACCAAAAGACATGAAAAATTCTTATAAGTAAAACACTATAATCAAAATATTATAGCAAAGATGATTTGTGATTTGGAGCTATAATGGATCAAAAAAAAATTGATAAAGTTAAAATGCGGGCTATTTAGAAGCCGCAACGGCCATATTGGTTGAATATTCACTTCATAAATATTTTTTCATAGAAGTAGTGAATACAACCTATTATGTTATGAATAGGGTAAATGTTAGATCTCAGCTAAACAAGACACCCTATGAAATTCTTAAGGGTTGGACACACAAGCTCTCTCACCTTCATGTCATTGGATGTAAAATGTTCATTTTGAATAATGGGAAATCTCTACTAGGAATGTTTGACCCCAAATATGATGGAGGAGTATTCCTAGGTTACATAAATATTTGAAAATCATATAGAATTTTTAATAAACGGACAATGGTAGTAGAGGAGGCCACTCATGTTGTATTTAATAAATCTAATAATTTTGGAGGGTCTAACGTAGAAGAAGAAGAGGTTATAAAAATTTCCTAAGGGTTCTAATTTATAAATTTGAAGGAAATGGTAGAACCTAAAAGCACTTTGCTTAGAGAATGGAGATATTCTTCAAGTTATCCTAAAGAATTGATCTTAGGAGACCCATATAAAGGTGTTAAAACTAGGCATGGACTTAGAAAAAAAAAGAGTAAACCATTATGTATTTATTTCAATAACTAAACCCACCAATATAAATCAAGCCCTACCTAATAAATTCTAGACCCTAGCCTTACAAGAAGAGTTAAATCAATTTATGAGAAATAATATTTGAGAACTTGTTGAAATTCCTAAGGACTAGAGTGTGGTTAAAGCTAAATGGATTTTCAAAAATAAAATGAATGATTCTAGTGTAGTGGTTAGAAATAGAGTAAGATTAGTGGCTAAGGTGTACAATCAAATAGAAAAATTGATTTTGAAGAGACATTTACTCCTGTAGCTAGATTAAAAGCCATTAAGGTGCATCTAGCCTTTAGTTATTTTAAGGGATTCAAACTGTACCAAATGGATGTCAAAAGTATCTTTCTAAACGGGGTGATAAAAAAAGATGTGTATGTTGAACAACCCTTAGGATTTTAAAATTCACAATTTCCTAATCATTTGTTTAAATTAAAAAATGTATTATATGGACTGAAATAAGCACCCAGAATATTATATGAAAGGCTATGAACATTCCTACTAAAAAGAACCTTTGTTAATGGGAGCGTTGACACCACCATGTTTGTAAAAAAAGTAGGAGATAAACTATTCACTATCTAAATTATATTGATGATATTATATTTAGATCTTCTTATAAAAATCTATGTGAAAATTTTTCAAAAATAATGAGTAAGGAGTTTGAAATGAGTATGATGGGAGAACTGCCCTACTTTCTTAGATTTAACATAAGATAGAAGGATGATAAAAATTTCTTTAATCAATCAAAATATATTAAGGACATCTTTAAGAAATATGAAATGGATAAAATCAAGCCATCTACATTCCCATGAGTTCCACTATTCAGTTTGATAAGTATTCAAATAAAAAATCTATTGATCAATAAAAATACATAGGAATAATTTGATAACTTCTTTACTTGACTGCTAGTAAATCTTATATTATATTTAGTATTTGTCTTTGTGCTAGATTTTAGGCTGATCCAAAAGAGTCCCACTTAACTGTTGTTAAGAGAATTCTTAGATAACTTTAGGAACCCCAGACTAAAGAATCTGGTTTCCTAGGCATAGAATATCTTTTAAAATCATATGATATTCTGATTCAAATTTTGCATGATATGTAGTTGATAGAAAAAATACTTCTGAAACATGTCAATTATAGGACATTTCTTTCTCTCATGGGCTAGTAAAAAATAGAACATAGTTTCCTTGTTCACTATTGAAGCTGAGTACACAACCTTAGTAAGTTGTGTGGCCCAAGTCTTCTAGTTAAAATAATAAATTTTGGATTTATGATTACTTGAAGGCACAATTTCAATCCTATGTGATAACACTAGTGACATCTACATTTTAAAGAATCTAATCTAATACTCCATGATCAAACACATTGACATAAGTCACCATTTTATTAGGGATCATGTTATCAAAAGAGATACAGAGCTACACCTTTTAGCAACGAAAAACCAACTTGCTGATATCCTTACAAAACCATTGCATTTAAAATATTTAGCATCTTAAGAACTAGATTCTATTTAATAGATATTAATGCTTGAAATTATTAGTTTCTATTTTTGACGTTTTGTTTTTATTTTATGTGTATGTCTGTTTTTTGTTTATGTATATGTATTTTATATTTTTCATTCTTATGTTATTTTTCCTTAAGTATTTTTAATGAATCAGATCAAAGCTCACTTCTAATATTGATTTCTTAAAAGACATTTTTGCCTTTCTTTTAGTTTTAGAAATTAGTAAGTAGTGATGACTTCTCTAAATTAGTTAAAGGAAGAAACATCGATGATTATCTCTCTTCCTCTAACTCCCTTAGTGGGTTAATTTATTTTGAATCAAAATCTATTTCAAATCAAAAATAGGACATTGAAATAGAGATCTGTTTAGTCTTCCTATAGTAATCTATCTCATATGAATAATGCTCCAAATCAATGAATTACTATTAAATTTTCTTAATCAAGTTATTGTATTTATCATATATATATTATTCTATTTTATGGTTTACACTTCCTTATATTAATAAGTGAGTTTTTCTTCTCTTATATATGAAAAATAATCTCACAATTGAGAGTCATTAAAGGTTTTGAAAGGAAGCAAGCTCATAAAAATGTCAAGAGATATAAAATGAGCACAAAATTAAAAAAACATACACAATGACCTCCAAATAATTACAAGATGTAAAAAGTGTATCAAAAATCAAAAGATGCGTAAAGTGTGTCAAATAATTAAAAAAGAGGCACAAAATGAGCTCACAAATAAATAAGCTTAATTCTCTATCAAATCTTTAAATCTTATAAGAACCCATGTGCCACTTGATATCTTCAAATAATTGAATTTTGAATATTATGATTTTTGGTTGATTACTTTATAATATTCTTCTATCAGATATTTTTTTTGAAATGAAGTTTGAAAATATCACTTTTCTTATCTAATTTCTTTTATGAATTAGATTTTAAAAAAAAAAAAGAATTTTTGACATGTAAGGAGTCTGAGCTAAGCTTAACAAGATCAATTTTCTACCCTTTATGGATTTCAGTATTGTTGATTTATTTCTTACTAATTCTTAACCTACTCACAAGTGAATTTATCATTTACTGGAGTTGATCAATTAAAAAAAAGGTTTTGATTTTTATTTTGATTTATGACTGGCTTTTTTTATTTTCCTTTTGTATTTTTATTTTTGTTTTGAAACCATCCTGATCATCACATTCCATGTACTAAATTTTTCTAGTTTTGCTCATATTATTTAGGATGATACACATCATCATGTACGATCTGAATAAAAATACACCTTTTTAATCATACCACATACAACGACTAATATAAATCAATTATTAGTATCATCCCGTATAATTCATACATTGTACTGGACGATCCATGTGGCTTGAATCATTTGACAATTTAAATGCAGTCAGGTTGATCCATTATAGCAAATCATCAAGGATGATCGACATGTTCATCCTATATGATCCAATTAGTCAATAATCATACATGCTGACTCATCAAGATGATCACTTTGTGTCTAATCATTCAATACAATACCTGATCTTACTGTATGATATGACCAACCTTTTTAATCGATTATCTAGATGAATTGATTACACCTAATCATCCTGAACAATCTCACGATCGTACTGTATGATCTGGCAATTTCTTTATAAATATATAGTTTTCTTCATATTCATCACACCTTTTAGATCTTTCTTCTTCACTCTTAAACCCCAACTCTTGCAAAGGCTGGTGGGAAAAGATCTCGAGCACTTGTTGGAAGCTCTTCCAGGCATTCTTTTGATCCTCAATTCATTGAGCAATCTGATGAAGCAGCCTACAAACGCTTTAAAAATGTTGGTATCAACTCTTCCAAGATTATCAATCAAAATACTATGAACTTTTAGGTATTAAACTTATTCTCTTGCACAACTCTTAGATTTATTTACCCTTACCTATCCTTTCAATTCAAAAATGCTATTCAAATTCTTTGTAAGCCATCTCCTTAATGTTGATTTTACTACTCTTCAATCATATGTGAATAAAAGGCCTCTAGAGATAACCTACCTGGATTTCTATGAATTTCTTCACTTATTTACCACTGGAGATAAAATCCATATCTTAGCTTATGATCCCGATTTTAATTGGACCCATATTAACAACATCCGTAGGGAATCCAATATTCATATTCATGAATCCATAGTCAGCTCTTTAGTCAAAGATACCCGAACCATCCAACACATCCTCTACAAATCCATTATTCATAAAGCTGTGGATCGATTTCACATTATACCTATCCTTTCACTCACCACTTACTACATTATGGCCAACCTTAATTTTAATTAATGTAGTAGATCTTCTCATTCACTACATTGAATATTTAACCTGTATTAGGGATCCAGGCCATAAAAGAAAGCCCAAAATAATTTTAGGATATCCCTTTGCCTATATCCTTGAGACAAAATATAATCTTCAATTTCATGCTCCACTTTATCACCTTCATGTATTATATTCCAATAGCTCCTTCCACATCCTTCACAATACTCATCATCACCCTATACATGAAGAGCTTATGGCTGAAGAGGAAGGACATATTCCTACACCTACCCCTATCTTCAACCAATCTCAGATTAATCAACTGGTTTGTTAGTTTGATGAGTGGGTGGCTAGTTTTGAAAACTACGTAGCTAAGCAGCATCAACAATATGCAAATGATCTGGCTCATTTTGAAAGATATGTAGTACAACAGTAGCAGCAACATGATCAGGATATGACTTGGTTTAGAAAGCAATTTGCCTCTCTTCACCAATAATTTTAGCCACCACCACCACCACCTCTAACTGATCAGGGTTCTTATTTTTTCTAGTTTCTTAGTACTTTTATTTTTATGTTTGTACTGGTCTTCTTTTTTTACCTTTTGTTATGTTTAGTGTTTTTCTTTTTTCTCCTTTTTTGATATCAAAGGGAAGAGTAGTGTGTTGTTTACTTCTTATGTTTTAGTGAAATTTATCTTATTATATTTTTGTTTCATTTTTTCTTATGTCTCATATTTCCTTAAAACAAAAAAAAAAACAAAAAATTAAAAAGAGAAAAACAAAATTTTCTTTGCTCTCAAAATTGTAAAAAATAATATTTGTCATCATAAAAAAGGGAGATTATTACGAATATGGGTCAAAGTACTATAATTTTAATGATAACGAACTTTATTATTTATTAATACTACTAGTATTACATATTTATTGGGTTTGCCCTACTTACTAATATTTCGGACCTACAAGTTCATTTACAACACAAAGTAGCTCAAGATTAGGTAGATCATGATTGAGTTAGTTTGTAATTTCAATTTTAATGTACTTTTTACCGTTCTTTACTCAAGTCTTATATTTGGTGAACCCCAAGCTAAGTAATCTTGTACACACACCCTCAAGGGGGTGAGTTAGTGAATTAGGAGAAACATGAATTTTTGAACTAATCATACAGTACGATGCAAATCACATTGGACTATCAGCTATACATAAATCCCCTAATTAGGGCACCTGTTGTTAAGTAAGATTGCTTAACTAACTATTCTGGATGATTCAAGATCATACAAAACGATCAGTTATAGACATAAAAAATAGCCACCAATTATAATTTAGGCAATATTTCAAACTTTAAATTTTATTCTAATCATAGAGGATGATATACAACATCGTACTAGACAATTTATGAAAATCATGCCTAAATTAATCATGTGATTAGGGTAATAATTATGAATATATTACTCGATCATATCATACAGGATGATCTATAATGATCATACAGGATGATATTTGATATTTCATGGGACGGTCCCCCATCATCCAAGACAAAAACTGTAATATTCTTTTAATTGTACTGACGATCGTACTAGATGTCCCGAGGGATGTGCAGGATTTAAATCACCATCCATTATCCCATAACATACTGGATGATTAATACAATATCTTGAACTAATCATTTATGATGATCGCACAATCATACTATATGATATGTATAAATACTTGAACTGATCGTACAGGTCAATGCTGATCTACTGGCTGAAAGGGGTGTTTTATACTAATCATACAGAACAATCTAAGGATCATATTGGATCATCAAAATTGTAGAATTAAAAATTAGGGCTTCTTTTGGAGGTTCTCAATTTAAGCTCTCGTATTATCCTAGAGTTTATTTTTTTCTATTGGGTTGACCTGAGAGAGAGCTTCGATAAGGAAGAGAGTTTTGAGAGAGAGAGAGAGAGAGAGAGAGAGAGAGAGAGAGAGAGAGAGAGAGATCCTTGTTAGAGGGAGTTGTGAGTGATTCTCAAAGGTTGCTCAATGAAAGATTTCCACCGTCTTCGTCAAGCTTCTTCCTAAGTTGCTTGGTGGCTCTAAGGAGACTTTCATTAGCATCAGATCCAAGGTTCTCTGCTTACTCCATGAGGGAGATTCCAAAGTTCTTTGCCTACTCTAAGGATTCCAAGATTCTCTGCCTACTCTAAGAGGGTGTAAAAGGATTTTCATGTTCTTTGTCTACTCCAGAAGGGAGTAAAAGAATTCAAGGTACTATGCCTCACCGGGTCGGTGGAAATATTTTGTCAGGGCTTCTTCGCCTTATTGTGGGGGGCAACAGGAGTGACACTACTTTTAGTGCAATACCTAAAACAAAGGTTTACAGGGAGTGGACGTTGGTCAAGTTGATCGAACTACTATAACTCTAGTGTGTTGTGTCTAGTTATTTTTCCATATTTAATATCCGCTTTTTTCTATGATTTATTCTATGATCAAAATCTATGATTTTTGTTATTATGAGATTAGTGTAGCTTCCGCATAAATTATTTGTTTTAAAATATTCAAAAAGATTTCCTTTTTTCGTTAAGAAAATAATCAATTCACTCTCCCACTTGGTTAGCCTCTAGCTAGTTCATAAAGATTTACAACCCTCATGAACTTTTAGAAATTACAAAATTCTTAATATACCTTAAATTGTATTACATTATTTAATCTTATCATAAATTATTAAATTTGAAATGATCGAAATTTCTAGTATATATAAATTAAAATGAGCTTGATGGCCCTCTTTGCTTCTTCATGCATGTGATTTATTTTGTAAGTTGTACGTAATTAGATAAATCATATTTCTATATTAAATTTCTATATACAAATATTGTAATTTATTTTTTTTATGGCTGATTAAATAAAATTAACATTTGCATATTATTTAGATACTTATATGCATATTAAAATTTAAAATATTATTTAGATACTCATTAAACTTTTTTAATGAGAAGATCTACAGCATGAGTGCAAGTAGAATCAATTGGACTAGGTGGAGATCGGCATAATTGTTGATTTATTTAATTATTTAATTTCACAAATGTATTTTCCCAAATTAAAATGGAGCGGTAAATTTCTTTCTCAAACAATCTTTATTTTTTTGATGTAATAAATTCAGAAATTAAATTTCATTGAATATTTCAAACATGATAAGACATGATTATGATTTAATTCTTATAAAAATTACTCTAAAGACTAATAAAAATATATAATTTTTTTAATATTTTAACAATATGATAGTTTTTCAATTAAAAATTTTGACCCAATAAATAAATATATTTGATATCTTATTGTCTTTTTAAAATAAATATTAAAAACTAAGGAAACAATTAATGGCTTTTTTTAATTTGTAATTTTAAGCACACCTACCACCTTCGTAAGTGTCATATTTTGTTTAAAAAAAAAATTTGCGCAAAATTTAGGTACACCTACGTAATTTTTAATTTTAGGTTCACTTATTTCAAAAAAATATAATTGCGATGCTAAATTAAACTAATTTGTTTTGCTATAAATTAGACATCCAAATTAGAATTAAATACATGAAAAGTATATTGTTGCAAAAACTTTCTTAGATCTAATGTTAATTTAATGCAATTCTAACAAAAAAAATTGTATTTCTAGTATGTAGAGAAATAGGAAAACAACTTTGTTAGATGTACCAAGTTTTTGCAAAATATGTAACTTAAATCAACATATCTCTAGTTCTCTCAAATAACATTACAATATAATCCAACTTAGTTAAACAAATAACAATATCTAACCAAAAAATTTGAGAAACAAACTATAAATACTCAAACTGAAAATTTTTAAGCAAAATAAGTACAACACCTCAAATATTAAACTTTTTTTTTTTTTTTTGTGGGGGGGGGGGGGGGGGGGGGGGGGGGGGGGGGGGGGGGAATATGAAGGTACAAGCCCATATATTATTAAGAATAAAGATTACAAGTAAGGTATAATAAAAAGATTAAACCTCAAACAAAAAGAAAGAGGAATAACCAAAAACTTATACCTCCCAAAGCAGCAAAAAAATAGTGAGAAGGACAACAGAGTTAAAAGAGGCTACCCAAAAAGAGGAGAGGAGCACCAAAAATGGACTCAAACTGCTAATCGCATAATCCAACAGAGAATCCCAGCGACAGCTTATAGATACCTCCTGGTTGCCTAAAGGGCCCTCCAAGGAGATGATTAACAGCTAGATCATCGTCCTTCCTCGAAAATCTTCTAATTGAAAAAGTCCAAGGATGTTAGAGACAGCCATCCAAGGACTAGAGATGACAAGAGCAGCAAGCGAAATCCAAAAAAGAGATCCAGCCAGGAAAAATCAGAAATCAACACGAAGGATCCATCCAGGGCAGCCTCCATACCCAAACTAGGCCATAATAAGCAAAACTCCAAGATAATAATAAGCAATATTTGACCAAAAGCTTCACCACAACCCACCTTCCAGAATAAACCAACAAGCAACCAAAAAGGATCCCCCATCCAAAAAATAGCATTAAGGAGGCCAGGGTATTCTCAAATTTTCACAATACTTCCATGTGGATAACTTCTCCTCTACCGCTAATTTGATGATAGAACATAAAGTTGAGGCACTTCTAAATTTAAAATTGAATCTTCTTTCATTCCTTTCCCTCCAAAGATAGTATGTGGCACAACAAACAGTAAGCAAGAGAAATTCTTTTTGGTTTTTAAGCAACTAGCCCCTATCACCAAGGAATTGCAGTACTTGAGAGAGCCGAGGTCTTAAAAGGAAATCTCCCAAAAAAAGTAATCAGTTTTTGTAAAACCGAGAAAGCATAATCATATTCAAAAAGAATGTGGAAGTTAGTCTCATTGTGGGAGGAGCATAGAAGACAGATGGGATGCACCATAATGTTCTTCTTATTTAGTTCCTCCACTGTTTTAAGCCCAGTGTTAGCCACAATCCAAGTGTATATAGAATAATTAAGAGCATGATGTTTGTGCCACACAATTTTATGCCAATCACAAGTAGCTTCCTCCCTGAATAAAAATTTATAAATGAAGAGAAACAATGCTGCTTTCTATCTTTCCATAAAAAAGTAAATTTAGATTCAGGATTTATACCAATATGCCCCAAAGTTTGAATTAAGACCTCTTGAATGTTCCTCCCTCAACCAAGAAATCAGAGACCGTGGCTTGGTGAGACATATGAATTTTCGAGTTGTAATTTGGAAGAGCAGATAATAGAGACCTACCACCGATCCAAGGATCCCATAACATAGCAATTTTACTATTAGGTTTGACTACAAAATGAATGCCGGAAGAGATTTGCATGGCAACTTTCCCAATCTCTCTCCAAAAAGGAGAAGCTTTGCACTGAACCGGAGTCCAAGGGGTAACATATATATTTAGAATACAGATAAGTAAACAGGATATACTTAGAATTGTAAAATCTGAAAATCAGTGAGCAAAAATTTGTAAATTGAAGGGCATGTAAATCCGGAATGCCCAACCCTACGTACTTTTTAGGATTACATGTTCTCTTCCAAGATATAAGGTGCAACTTTTTGGCCTCCAAGTCTCCAAAATAGAGGAATATAGCACACATTCTGTTTAAACTCTTAATGCAAGATTTGGGTATTATGGCACCCCTTATCCAGTAGGCAATAGTATTGCAAATCGTATATTTAAGGAATTGAGGATGACCCGCAAGGGATAACAATCTCGCTTTCCAACCAGCTAGATGATTAGAGATGGATTGCATAAGAGGTTGGAGATCAGCATTGCAAAGTTTTTTACTGATATAGGAATACCAAGGTAGGTCATCTTCGCACAAAAAGAAGGCTTATTAAGAGCCTCACAAATAGCCAAAGGGTTAGAAATGAAATTGGAAATAATAAGCTTGCTCTTCTCATGATTAACCATTAATCCATAAACCTTAGCAAAGGAATTTAAAACAACCCCAAGGACTTCATAGTAATGAATTGAGGCTTCCCTAAAAATGAGAAGGTCGTCAGTGTAAAGAAGATGAGAGAGTTGCATATCCTTCATTTGGATTCCAATAAATCGATCTTGAGAAGTAGGATTATCAATCATTCAAGTAAAAGAATCCATTGCTATATGGAACAAATAAGGATTGAGGGGGCATCCTTGTCTGATACATGAGGAGGAGTGAAGATATCCTTCCAAAGCTCCATCTATACAAATAGAGAAGTGAACATCCATGATACAAGCTTTGATCCATTGAATAAAAATTGGAGGGAAGTCTTTTTGTCTCATCCTGGCTAGAATAAAATCTCTAGAAACGGAACCAAAAGCCTTACGGATATTTAATTTGGCACTCATCAATTTCCTTTTAGCCGACTTTTTGAATTTCAAAAGGAATTCAGAAGCAAGAAGAATGTTGTCTGTAGCTATACAATAATAATAAAAAAAAAATTTACCTTAACAATCCGGTAACGAAATCGGCGGATCAGAAAATCCCGAGGGTGACGATTGCGAAAGAGAGAAAGTGAGCGCGAAAGATGAAAACTGTCTCTGCACTCGATTTTTTTAAATTTTCAAACAGCAGGTGCTTTCTTTTAAAAAAGAAATATTGCCCTCGCTGCTATTCTCTCCGCAATCAAGAAGAAGATCGGATAGGAGTTGACGAAATTGGCAGCAAATAAGATGGGATGGAAGCCTCAGAACATTCCTCGTCCTCCTCAGCACCGCCAACCTGAGGCAGTCACAAAGCCCGAGAAAAGGCTGTCTAAGAATTGTGCTCGGACTGCATGAAGGAACTATACAATGTTAGTAATTGTTCTATTGCTCCTTCCTCATTCTATTAGCCATTGCTAGCACTTTTACTATTGCTCTTCTTGAGTGGGTTAAGATTTTATTATAACCGAGAACCGTGAAACTCAAATTTCTTAGGATTTTGCCATCAATGAAGAAACCAAAGCAGCATAAGTTTGCATTGGCGCATTATAATTGGTTCTGATCTTAAATTCTTCCCAATTGATTCTATTCTTAGAATGATGAAAATAACAAATTAAGAAGCTCTGTGATGCGATCAAAGAACCGGTGGTGATCAGTTCTCTGAAGTATAATTGAGTGGTTGGTCAGAATCTCAGTGATGTTGGGAGAAATCATGGAAGAAGGTGATACCAATAGGTCTTAAGAGCAAAACAGCCAAGTGTTATTAATTCCGAAAAATATCATTCTTTATCTACCTCATACATCAAGTGGAATTTGCTTGGTTCAAAAAGCCGCTAACCATAGGAGGATGCTCCCAGAATGTAACTCTATGAGTGAAACTATAGAAGAAAATGGATGGTTTAGCGGTGATGATATTGGCTACATTGTGCTCCAACATTCTACTGGGATGAGTCGTCGATGTGGAATCATGCTTGTTCTTGAAAGACGTGCAAATGATATTAGCACAGAATGAGAAGCGGGTGGTGTAAGGAGATTTAACAGCTTCAGCATCAGTTTGCTGCCTTCTCAAAGTAAGGTATATAATCGTTCTTTTATCAGGAGTTGATTATTGCAATGCTCTTCTGATATCTAATATATAAAAACTAATTTGTCCTTTCACATGTGATAAGAGTTTATTCATCTTGGACTTTTCATGTATTAATTTAGTTAAATAGAAATTCATATATACTAAAATCTATATAGATTCAAATTCTTTTAAGTTCGAGGTTATTTGCAATTAGATCTTTTTTTTTTTTTTTTATCAAAATAGATTCATACATTGGTCATTTTTTATTTGAAGATTGCAGAATCATCATATTAAAATTTTCAGGTATTGTGTACAAGAATGCTTAATAATCAACATGATTTTCAGCATATAAAAATTATTTTAAGTGGATAATGCCTATTGATTTTATAAAATTGGGATTATTATATGCTAAGTGTGAATGACATGAATTTTAGTATATATTGTTTGCATGCATGATTGTTTTTATGCATACTTTATGACATTTGTGTGCGCATAAACATAGATACTTATATTAAAAGAATTTACATAAAATTATTATTATGTATAGAAAACTTACATAAAATTTACATAAAATTATTAATAGGATAGAAAACTAAAACTCTCAAATCATTATTAAAATACTTATAATGAACTTACATAAAATTTAAACTTAAGAAAAAGTATCAAATTAATCATCCCAAAATCATTCATAAAAGTCAAATCAAACATAATAATAAAAATTAATTCAATCAAACACATTTAAATAAATTTGATTTGAATTTTCATAGCTAAATTCAATCAGTTCAATTCAATTACATTAAATCATCCCGAAAAGGAAATCAATTATACACTACAGAAAAATCGCCGATTACTAATAGATTTTCCAGCCAATTTCCAACGGACTACTTTCCAACTGCTTTCCGGCAGAATTCTGACGGATTACGATGACATATTTCTACCAATTTATCAAGCAGCTTTTTCGGCGAAGTTCTAACGATTTTTCCAATAGATTTTCATAATTTTTTGAAAAAACTTATATATTCATACTTTAATTAATTCAAAAATTTATAACTTATTATAATTAATTATTAATTTAATTAATTGTTAATTAAACAACTTACTTTAATTACTAAGTAAAATATTTAATTTTAATTTATTTTTAAATTCGTTTTTAAATTAATACTGAACTTAAATAATAACTTAAATAAGTTATTAACTTAAATAGTTAAAATAAGTTATTAAATTATAATTAACTTATTTGTTATTTAATAACTTATTAATTATTAACTTATTAACTTATTTTAATTATTTATTCATTTTATTATTTTATTTTAAATTATTTAAATATTTTATTTATGTGTTATTTTATTTAAATATAAAAGAGTTTGCTTAATAATACATTTTGTTTCAGAACAAAGTGGTTGAGTACTTAAAATCTAACAAGTGTTGTGTTCAAATCCCATGGGCGCCATAGCGTGTGCGGGCAGTGCAGGATGGGCGCTGTCAGGCATCTTGGCAGCACGAGCGGGTTGGCAGCTCTGGCAGCGGGGTGATGGGCAGGAGGGCAGGAGGTGGTTGTTAGCTTTAACAAGTTTATTCCAACGGGAAAAAAAACGAACAAGGAGATTTTTGTGACGATCATTTTACGGGAAAAATTTTTTCTGCTAGAAACATTTCAAATCCATTGGAAACTTAGCAATTTTTTGCTGAAAAATCTGCTAATAATACGTGATTTTCATATAGTAATACTAAGCAAATATATAACAAACATCGATATTAAAATTGACCAACTTATATCTCTCCTTGCCGGTGATAAAGAACACGTGGTATGGGGACTATAAACACATCGATATTGTTTTCCTTAGGGGTGGGTTTCAAAATGGGTCAACGTGTCGAGTTCAGCTCCAAACTGAAATTGACCAGACCCAAATTCAGTCAACATGAACCCATTTCATAAATGGGTCAAAAACGCGAATTTGAACCCTACCAACAACCCGAATTAATGCCCCGAACTTGACTTTATAACCCATTTTGATTTAAAAAAAAAAATTCTATAAATTTTTAATAATAGATTTTAGATTTATTAATAAAAAATATTACAATCATGCAACCAAATAAAAAAATTTAAGAAAAAATAACTTAATGGATCATTTCAGGTCAAAATTAGATGTGGGTCAACTCGAATTTGACCCATTTAATAAACGGATTGGAATTATGGACCTGAACCTGACTGAATTATTTATGGATCAACTTGACCTTGAATTTTTTGGTTCAGGTTCAGGTCGGGTTGGAGGCTCTGGTCATTTTTTGACACCCCTAGTATTTTTTTTTTTTTTTTTTTTCATCTAGTTGAAGGGAATATTTAGGTATGCATTGACGAAGTGAACTAATGACCAGGAAGTGAACTTCTTATCATTTTAGCACAATTTGTTTCAAATAAAAATTATTTGTAAAACATATTTTAAGAACCAAAAATGTTAAACCTTGATTAAATATACTAAAAAAATATATTTCAAAAAGAATATAATAACTAATCAAATAAACTCAACATTAATGGAAATAAATAAAACATAAAATAAATTCAATTCAACCAATCATATCAAACTCACTATCAAAATTAAATCAACTATAAAACTAAGCAAATCTAAAGTAAGCATGCACTTCAAAGTTGAATATAATGTATTATTTATTTGTTTATTTATTAAAAACGTTCTGAAATGTTGCTTTTGTGTGTGTGTATGTGTGTGTGTGCGCTCTCGCGCAAGTGTGTGTATTTATATCTTGAAATGTGAGAATCTGGATGAATGTTGATGATTAGAGGATGTTTAGATGCAATGTCTATTAGGAGTCAAAATAGTTAGAAATCTTTTAATATTTGTTGTGCTATGCATTTTGAGAGTCATAAGGATTGGTTATCTGATATGCTAGCCCATGAAGTTATAATGGTCCGAATTATGAATTATATTATCTATTGTGAGGTATAAGGACCTATATGAAATTTTGTCTATTCTGAGATACGAATATGAAGTGCTTATTATTCTATTTCCTTATTGTTTTATTATTTTGATTAATTCCTTAAAAATACCACATCCTATTTTGTGGGCATTTATTTATTTTAAGAAATCTTGTTGGACCTATATACTGATGAATTTACTTTGCCTTGTTATATTTTTTTATTCGTGATAATTATTATTAAAGACTTGGATAGATTGAATGTGGTATGTTGAACTGTGTGCACATGCCTTCTTTTTGTATCTATTTCAAGTTAGGATGATAGAAAAATAAAGAGGGGGGTGGCCGGGGGGGTTGCTAAGTGGATAAAATTTATTGGATTTATGTGTGTTTGGATTTTAACTATCATGACTTTTCTATTTTGTCTATATTATTTGTGTCGTGTACTATTTGCATGTAATGATATTATGTATAAATACTTTTGAGTTGAATGAAAAAGTTTTTGATTATGAGTATTTATCTATTTAATTGAAGTATTAGTGGCTATATAATGTGTAAATTATTTAAATTTTATGTAATTCTCTCCAATTAGTCTTTGAGATTCTATGATGTCACCATTTAACATGGTATGACCCAATCTATCTATGGGTTATATTAATTAAGGTTATGATAGAAGTTCTAGCTATTAGAGCAATGGCTTGGAGAAGTTGATTGTAATAAAGCCATAGGATTCATATGTAATTAGAATGGGAGAGCTCTGGGTAGTATTATGTGTTCATTTCATTTGTTTTCATGTACTTCTATCATTTAGATGTGTGTATTCTGTGTTAATATACGATGAATCTATTAGAGCCAAAAATGATAGATGGGTAGAGTTTATTCATACTCTACTAAAAAAAGGTATATAATGGTATATTATTTTTGATTCTATTGCTCAATTTCTTGGGTTAAAAGTATAGTTGATGAGCGAGGCTTGGAGCAAAATGTCTGCAGTTAGATCAATGATACTGATATACACTTACAAGTATTTTTGACGTTGAAGTCTCTAAGGTTTGAGGGTGGAGTGGAACCTAGGGAGGAAAAGGATTGAGTTATTAGATTAGAGAAGATATTTAAGGGGATACGATGTCCTATTAATAGTAGAGTTCAATTAGCTAGTTTTTTCTTGGATGGGAAAGCTGAACATCGGTGGTAAGGATAGAAAAAAGAAGCGTTTCACGGAAGATTGCAAGATTTGATATCTTGAGAAGAGTTCACTGAGATGTTTCAAGACTAGTTTATATCTTTCTACTAGAAGAAAATATAGGATGAATTTTTGAGGCTACTATAGGGAAGCATGTTTGTAATGCAATATTTGGTTGAGCTTATTGCATTAGCCAGGTATGCTCCGGAACTTGTTAAGACTTTTAGAGAGAAGTGTTATCACTTTCTAAGTGTACTATGAGGCTATTTGAGGCAACCATTGATACCCTTTTATATTGCTAATATTTCTAACCTAGTAGAGAGAGCCATATTTATAAAGAATGATCATATGCCTACTCAACAACGATGATCTACTAGGAGGAAGAGGATTGGAGGAGAAACTATTGGGTAATAATTTGAAATTTAAAATTTTTTCTAATTATAGCATAATGCATAATATTATTAAATTCTTAATCCCTATGATTATGCAATCAAATTAGAATTAATTTTAATTAGTAATTGTATTATTTGAAGCTACCATTTGTACTATGCGAACCAAGCGACAACTAGGATGATAATTAATTACTAGGGGTTCTTCTTGGATGAACTATTATTTAATTGAACTAATCGTATTATACGAACCTAAGATCATACTATATAATTATTGAAAAATTTGAACTGATCGTACTGACTACTAGCCATTGTTCAATACTAAGAAGGGATACTGAACTGATCGTATTATATGATATATGTATGGTACTATACAAATAGAAATGGGTTAATTAAAAATAGGGTTTTATTGGAACCCAATTTTTAACATCTCTTAATTCATTTGAGAGAGTCTTTTGGCAATCAGTGGGCTTGTGTCTTTTGTGAGAAAGTGTTGAAGAGAAGGCTTTGAGGTAGGGAGATAAAGAGTGAAGTTTGACTGAGATGGAGAAGATCCTTGTGGGTTCAAGGGAGTGAGAGGATATTTTTTGTTGCAATCCAAGATTCCGAGCCAATGCTTTTTATGATAAAAAATATTATTAGAATTCAACATTATTTTTCAAGATATTATTATTGAATATTTATTTTGTGCACACTAACATTTCAAGTATGTCGTACACCATGCAAAAGGATCAACTCAAGACTGGGTAGAATATGTTTGATGTTTTCGCAAGAGACTATATTTTGATTTATTTATTTTTTTATATTTCTTGAGTCAAAAGTCCTGTAAAAGGTATTCCTACTTAGCAATCATACACACACACCAAAGAGGAAAATTAAGTGATTTAATTTTTTTGAAAACCATACTTTATGATATGTATCATACTACACAATCTAAGTGAAATAGGGATTAATTAAATAGTCAATTTAGATAATCTAAATTAGCACTAGTCATACTATACAATCCACATTAAACCGGACAAACAATAGAAATCGATAATTCTACTGCCAATAACTAGACGATATTTTAAAATTCAAAAAATGAACTAATCATATTATACAATTACCATTGTATTGTGTAATGTCATAAAATATTGCCTAATCTAATCTTCTAGTTTGACAATCAAATCAAGATTAATTGATACTTCATATCATATTGTATGATGATCTGCATCATACTATATGACTCGATTTTCTCTCAGGATGATATTTGATTGCCACCGATTATACTGAATGAAAATTCTATTTGATTGAATTAATTTTACTGTAAGACCCTTAATATCATACATGATGATTAGTTTAAATAGTTGAACAAATCATACAAACTTGTGTCTATTGTAAAATACTAATAGGATGAATTAAACTAATTGTATTGTACAATCACTAATCATACTATGTGATTAGAAGAGACATAATTGAAAATTTAGGGTTTTTTGGAATCTTTGTATTTAAGCACTCTTATTAGACTTTGAAAAAGTCTTTTGATTGTTAAGGGATTTCTATGAGAATCCATTGAGAGATCATAGATCTTGGAAATGGAGAAGGGGAAGTTGTGTGTAAGGAGTGTGAGGGAATTTCATGAGGTTGCTCTAAGTAAGCTTGTGCCTTAGTTCCTCCATGTGTCTTAGTTGATCTTTTTGGTTACTTTGGGAAGAAAGTCTTCAGGGCCAAACATTATCAGGTTATCTACCTCATTAGGAGGGTGAAAAGGATTCAAGGTTCTCTACCTCACCAGGAGGGTGAAATAGATTCCAATTCCTCTGCCTCACAAGGAGGGTGAAATAGATCCCAGGTTCTTTGCCTCTCTAGGATAATGAAAAGGATTTTGGTACTATGTCGCTCCAGGTTGGTGGAATATATTTTATAAGGGCTTCTTCACCTTATTGTGGGGCCTAAAGGAATCACTAAAAGGTTTAGTGCAATACTTGGAGAGGACTCCAAGGAGTGGACATTGGTTATATTTTGACCAAAGCACTATAAATTTGGTGTGCTCCTTCTGCTTTTTCTTTTTGCATTTTATTTCCCAACATTTTAATTTTTCATGCATGCTATATTACTGCAAGCATTATTGAGATTGTTGAGCTTTATCTTGTTTTGAATCTTGTTGGAAAAAGAAAATAAATATATTTTTACATTTGTTTTTATACTAAATTCTAAAAGAGAAAAAATACTTGTTTTATTATTTTCTTCCATTGTAATTTGTGTAATTGGTTTTGACATTTTAAAAGAAAATTTTGAGAGAAAATTTTAAAAAACCAATTCACCCCCCCCCCCCTGGTTTATCTTTGCCTCACTAGTCGAATCCCTTTCACCTTCGATGCTTTTAGAAGAAGACCCGTGTGTGTCAAAGGGCCTGGCTATTCCGCTGCATCAGGTTGGTCAAAGGGATCAACTTTTCTATTGCACCAGGTTGGTGAATTGGGTTTAAATACTCCACTTCACTGAATTAGTGAAAGGGATTCAAAAAATCTATCTCACTGAGGAAGTTGAAAGGGATTTATCTTCTCCACTTCATCTAGGAAGGTGAAAGGGATTCGACTACTCACCGCATCGGGGAAGGTGAAATTGATTTTAGTTCTTATTCCCATTGAGGGAAGAAGTGATTCTTGTGAGGGCTTCTCCACTTTGTAATACCTAGAGAGGATTTCGAGGAGTGGATTTAGGTCAACGTTGATCGAACCACTATAAATTTTGTGTATGTTCATTCTTGTTTGTTTTAACACTTTATTCTCTGTATTTTATTTTCTCGCATTTTATTTTCTTACAAATTTGAGTGAATATTTTACATCTTTGTGATACAAAAATATTGGAAGCTCTTTGAATTTAGTTTCTGTTCAGAAAGAGAAAAAGTAGAAATATGAAAATCAAAAGAATTTTTTTTTTTGTAAAATCTAAATAATTTTTTTATTATTATTATTTGCTTCCACTTAGAAAAATTTGGTTTCAAAATTTAGTTGTGAATTTCATTTGAGCTTTTCAAAAGGAGATTTTTTAAAGAAATTTTTTAAAATAACAATTCACTCCCCTCTTGGTGTCCCTTTATAGTTCAAGTCGTTTAACATCTATAAATTGAACTTTTAATTGGTATCAAAGAGGGTGATCAAAATTAATAGTTTAAAAACCTTGAGAAAAGATCCATTACACACTTTAGAAATAGGAATACTACTGAGGATTACTCAATTACTCGTTCACCATTGTTTGATAATATCTTGTTTGATTTTTAAAAAATTTGTATGTCTATGTATTTATAATCGATTGACTTTAGAATGTGACATATGATACAAACTAGCTATTCTGCTACTTTTTGCATTGTGAATGGTGTAAAAATAAAATATCATTTGCTAAATGAAGTTTAGAAGATAGGGACCTTGTACAGCTAAATGCGAAATGCTTAAATTATTTTTTATGTCCTTTAAAATTTAAGGATTACAAGCGTGTATCTAGTTGCACTACTAGTAATGATATATGGTATATGATATGCATTACTTATTAAGGTACACATGAGGTCAAACAATTATGATTAAATTTATTATTGTATCAATACGAACTCTTTCACATAAAATCTAACAAAACTATATCTGACATGTACACTGGGCTTATCTAAATAGTGACATATTTACATGCTTTAAAAAGGAAACTATTCAATTTTGAAAAGGTTAATAAGATATTGTGTTGCTTACTTAATATTTTTGATGCTAAAGTCACTGCCATTTCTGAATATATACTCTATTGACAATTTACTAGACTCTCTCATTTCTTATGATCAAAATATAAGTTTAAAATATTGTTAGATGTAGGTGATAAGAAAAAGAAGAGGATCATAAAGTTGAAAGATGATGATACATATTGCTTCCACTTAGGAGCTGATGGGAGTGAGGAAATAGCTCAAATAATAAGATAATTTAAGAGCTTTCTAAAGAGCAACCACATGGTGCAAATCTGAATCAAAATACAATTATTTTGATGATAACAAATATTATTGTTTCTTCACTGCTACTATTATTGAATCTCTATTTTGGTTGCCCTACTTAGTAACCTTTCAGGTCCACAATGATCACTTGCAATGCAAATCAGCTCAAGATCGGGTAGATTAGGGTTGAGTTTGCTTGTAATTTCATATCAATGTATTTTTTATCTTTCTTGATTCAAATCTTGAATATGGTGGACCCCAAGCTAAGTAACCTTGCACACACACACTTAAGGAGAAATTTTGGTGAGTTAGAATTTTTTTTCTATTTTTAACTAAATCGTATAGGATGGCATGAGATCATCATAGACGATCAGTTAAAAATAAAAACCCTGATTAGGGCATCTGACAAATTACAAAAGATTAAACTAATCATATTAGACGATCCATATCGTCTAGAATAATTAACTTAAATGATAAAAATAGCTCCAATCATAATTAACTTAATGTTTTAATTTTTAAATTTTGTTTTAATCATAAAGAATGATATATATCATCATGGATGATTTTTGACAATTATACTTAAATTGATTTGGGGATTATGAGAGTAATTATGGTTAAATTATTCAATCAAATTATACAGGACAATCCATCTGGATTGTATTAGATGATTTAATGTATTTCTTAGGACAATTCCTTATCATCCAAGATAAAAAACCATAACTTTACTCTAATCTTCTAGGAGGATCATCCTGGATGTCCCAAGATGTTTTCAGGATGATATGGATATCGCCACCCATTGTCCGATGTCGTACTGGACGATCAATATGGTTATTTGAACTAATCATCCCAGATAGTCAAAAGATTGTACTGGATGATATGTACAAATGCTTGTACTGATCGTACAAAGCAAAGGCGATTGTCCTTACTGATAGGGCTATATTGTATTAATTATATAGGATGATCTATCGATCATCCTAGATGATCAGTTGCACAAAATTGAATATGAGGGCTTCTTTTGGTGGCACTCTATTTAAAGCAATGGTATTAACCCTTAGGTTAATCTTTTGTTGTAGAGTTGATCCAAGAGGGAGCTTAGAGAAGGAAGAGCGAGAGTTTGAGAGAGAGAGAGAGAGAGAGAGAGAGAGAGAGAGAGTTTGAGAGAGAGAGAGAGAGAGAGAGAGAGAGAGAGAGAGAGAGAGAGAGAGAGATCCTTGTGAGGGGGAGTTTATGAGAGAATCACAAAGGTTGCTCCAAGCAAGGCGTTCATCATCTTCTTCAAGTTGCTCCACTAGTTCCTTCATGGCTCTAAGGAGATCATCTTCAACATTAGATCAAGGTTCTCTGCCTACTCAAAAAGGGAGTAAAAGGATTCTTGTGTTCTCTTCCTACTCCAAGAGGGAGTAAAAAAAAATTGAAGGTCATCTACCTCACCGTATCAGTGGAATGATTTTATAAAGGCTTATCCACCTTGCTTTGGCAGCAAAGGGAGAGTAACTTTCATTTAGTGCAATACTTGGAGAGGGAGTACTCTCCAAGGAGTGGACGTAGGTCATATTTGATTGAACCACTATAAAATTTGGTGTGTGTTTTTTTATTACTTTTATCGCATTTTATTTTCAAACATTTCTGTGATTGAATTATCTGGTTGTATTATTATTATAAAAATTATTTTTTTCTGCATCAAGAGTTATTATTTTATTTTAAAAAGTTAAAAAAGACTTAAAAGAATTTTCTTTTTGTTTAAGATTTTTTAAAACTCCCAATTTACCCCCCCCCCCCCCCCTCCTCTTAGTTAGCCTCGGGACTATTTATTAAAAGTTTAACACCCCTCATAAACTTTCAAGTGATAAGTGATATAAGAGCTAGATTCATAAAATCAAGTTTTAGAAAACTTTTGAACTTTGATCCATGGCTAACTTTATAAACAGAAGCACCGCGGAAGGTTATTCAATTACTAGACCACTTCTTTTCGATAATATACATTTTTATTTGGGATTTTTACATGCATAAAACTTGAAACTATTCAAAAAAAATACATATTCAACACTCAAACTATTTTATTTACTAATATACCACCTCAATCTTTTTTTTTTTTCAATTCTACTACTCCGTCTAAACATCGTTAGAAATCCCTCCTCCCATCATCTTCCTTTCGTTCCCAGCCAAACGGTTACGGGAAGTTACCAGAAGTTTTTATCGGTCCGGTGAGACGCTGCTGGTGGTGGACATCGAGATTGACATATCGCCTTCATCGCAAGAGCTCCATCGCCAGTTGCGGTTCAAGAAGATGCCCAATCTCATTTTGAGCCGGGTACGGCTCCTTCCCGAATATGTTGATGTTGGGATCTTTCTGCCCGAGATGGGTTCATTGGATCACACATGTACATTGACTGCTGCTCCCCGCTCACTCCAAAACCACATGACTCCCATTTTCCAAAACTCCCCGGAGATGGGTTCATTGTCTCCTTCTTCAAGGGCAGTGGAGCACATGCTCCCGCTCACTCCACGACCACATGGGTTCGTTGATGGAACCAACAAACAGAACAGAGAAAAGAAAATTGAAGAAGAAAAAAACACGCCAAATAAAAACTCTGTTCTTGGACTTTCATGGGCACCGAACAAAAAAACATAGCACACACACAACTTCTGTCTTTCACTGAAAGCAAAAAACTTAGAGCAGCCCCTTCACGCTCTTTTATTTGCCTCCTTCTACTAAAGAACCATGTAAGTAATTATCTGATATATATCCACATAATTAAAAGTATAAAGAAGGATTGCAAAATCAGAAGAAATAGATTGTTGAAAGTTCCAGCAGACTGCCCATAAAGTTGTTGTAGGAGACATCAAGATCTGCAGCAAATCTCCTATCTCCTAAGCCAATGGCTCAAGCAACATCAAGAACTGCAGCACAGCTGGAGCCATCGTCGTCATGGCAATCTCTGACGAGGGAAGAAGCGGCAGGCTAAGAAGTTTGGTTGAGCAATTCCACAAGCCTTTGCTGTCATGGCAATGGCTGACGAGGGAAGAAGAGACCGTCACTGAGGAGTAACGGAGTGTTAGAATAGTTGAAAAGGGGGTTTTAGGTGGTATATTAGTAAATACAAAAGTTTAGGTGTTGAATATGTATTTTGAATAGTTTCAAGTGTTATGTATGTAAAAATCCCTTTTTATTTTTGGAAAACTTGCATGTCCACTTTTTTACTATTCATTGATTATCGCATGTAAATGTTAATTAAGGAAGGTTATTCTGCACCTTCTACACTTATTAATGGCATAAAAATAGAAATTCCTTTTTCTGAATGAATTATTGATGATAATGATTTATCATAACTGAATGCTAAGTGTTTGAACTATTTTTTCTATGCCTTAAAATTTGAAGACTATATGCATGTTTCCACTTATTTCATGAGAAAAGAAATTTGGGACATATTATGCATAACATATGAAGATACAAATAAAGTTAAACAATCTAGACTGAATATTCTTCTACATGATTATGAACTTTTTAATATGAAATCTAGCAAATCTATTTTTGATATGTAAACTAGATTTACACAAATTATTGCATCACTGCATATTTTCGTAAGAGAACTAACAAACTATGAAAAAGTTAACTAGATTCAGAGATATTTATCTTCTTCCTTTGATGCAAAAATTATTGCCTTTACTGAAACTAAAGATTTGAATGTTTATTCAATTGATAACTTACTTGGATTATAAATTTCTTATGAGCAAGGAGTGAACCAAAGGCAACTTGATGCAGGTGAAAAGAAAAAGGAGAAAACTGTAGCCTTAAAAGCTAATGATCAATACACTGATGTTTCTGGTTCTGAAGATGGTGAAATTGCTTTAACAACTAGACAATTCAATATCTTCTTGAGGAAAAAGTAAAAGCATCATAAAAAATGGAATAAAGTTTAAAATAATAAAAATCATGGTTCTTCTTATGTTAATTATTTTGAATGATGGAAGCCAGGGCATCTGAAGTCTAATAGATTCTCTTGCACTTGATTTAGATAGTAAGTAGCAGACTTTGAAAATAGAAAAATCAATTCTTAAAAATGCAAATAAGTTTCTAGAAGGTAAATTAACTACTTTCAAAGAAAATAAAAAAAACACCCATAATGGTTGAGTTTCATAATCCATCAGATCAACATACTTTATTCAAACATCAGAAAATGCACCATAGCCCAAGTAAATTAGTAAATCATTTTCCTTATATTAGATTTTTTTCTTGTGGCATCCTAAGATATTTCTCCCACACTTGCATCGTTCACCGTATAACATATTTGGTGTGGAGACCAAAAGTTCAAAATTTATAACATAGCATGTATGTATTTCATTCTTCTTTTCATAAGAAGGGACCCAAACTTATTTGGGTTCCTAAATCTAATATATGATGATTTTATAGGTGTGCTATCACAGAAGGCCTCATGAGAGCATGTGTTACATGGAAAACAGATATTTAAGGCATATGATAGGAGATGCAAATCTGTTTAATTTACTGGAGGCCAGGGTAGAAGGCAATGTAACACTTGGAGATAACACCACTAGGAGAGTGGTGGGGTTATATATAATTGGCAACTCTAAAAATTTCATCATTAAAAATGTTTTACTTGTTGATGGCTAGAAACATAACTTGCTCAACAATAGTTAGCCATGTGATAAAGGTTTCAGCATAAAATTTCTGTCTACCAACTGCATAATAAGCTTGAATAAAAACATTATTTTGTAGGAAAAAAGTATCAATAATATCTACATTCTTGATTTAAATTGCATTAAATATGACACTACTTTTTTCTTAAATATTATTGCTGATGAATCTTGGTTATGGCATAGGAGGTTGTGTCATGCTGCATGAAAGTTCTTAGAAATACCACCCAAAAAGACTTAGTGAGAGAGATACCCAAACTAGATTTTACTTAGGATCACATGTGTGATGTCTGTCAATTAGAAAAGCAAGTCAAATCCTCCTTCCCCTCAATTAAAGACATTTCCACTAACAAATCCTTATAAGTCCTACACATGGATCTCTTTGGACCTGTCAACATTGCAAGCTTAGGAGGAAAAGTTTTTGGGTATGTGGTTGTTGATAATTATTCAAGGTTTACTTGGGTTAGATTCCTATCACACAAAAGTGAATCATTCGAGGAGTTTAAGTTTTTTTCCACTTGAATTCAGGGGAGGGTAGGGTATGAAATTGTAATCATTCATAGTGACCATGATGAAGAATTTGAGAATAAAAAATTTGAATCTTTCCATAAGAAGCAAGGATGGACCACAAATTTTTAGCTCTTAGGACCTCAGCAGAATAGGGTAGATGAAAGGAACAACAGGATCCTAGTAGAAGCTTCTAGAGCCATGTTAGCTGAATAATTACTTCCAAAATACTTTTGGATAAAAGTGTTGAATACAACCTATTATGTTCTGAATAGGGTGAATTTAAATCCAAACTAAATAAGACACCCTATGAAATTTAGAAGGCTAGGACACCCAACCTCTCTCACCTCTATGTCTTTAGATGTAAAGTGTTTATTCTAAGTAATGGGAAGTCTCAACTAGAAAAGTTTGACCCAAAACATGATGGAGTGTTCCTAGGTTAGTCAATTGTTAGAAAATCTTATAGAGTTTTCAATAAAAGAATACTAGTAGTTGAGGAGACCACTCAGGTTGTGTTTAATGAATCTGATAATTCTGAAGGGTTTACGGTAGAAGAAGAGGATGTTAGAGAAGTCACCCAAGGATTAAAATCTATAAATATGGAAGAAAGGGTCGAATCTAAAAACACTTTATCTAGAGAATGGAGATATTCCTTGAGTCATCCTAAATAATTAATCATAAGAAACCCATCTGGAGGTGTTAGATATATGCATGAACTTAAAAACGAGGTAAACCATTCTTCCTTCATTTTAATAACTAAACCCACCAACCTAAATCAAGCCTTATCTAATAAATTCTAGATCTTAGCCATATAAGAAAACCTAAATCAATTTGTAAGGAATGATGTTTGGGAGCTAGTTGAAAGACCTAAGGACGAGAGTGTGGTTGGAACAAAATGGGTTTTCAAAAAAAAAAAGTAAATGATTCTGGAGTAGTAATGAGAAATCAGACATGATTAGTGGCTAAGGGTATAATCAAATAGAAGATATTGATTTTGAAAAGACATTTTTCCATGTAGCTAGATTGAAATTTATTAGAGTGCTACTAGCATTTGCTTGTTATAAGAGATTCAAACTATATCAAATGGATGTTAAGAGTGCCTTTCTGAATGGGTGACAAAGAAAGATGTGTATGTTGAATAATCCCTAGGTTTTGAAAGTTCATAATTTTCTTATCATGTGTTCAAATTAAAAAAAAAAGCATTAGATGGACTCAAACAAACACCTAGGGCATGATACGAACGGTTAAGCATATTCCTACTAGAAAGAACTTTTGTTAAGGGGACCATAGACACCACCTTGTTTCTAAAAAGGTAGGAGATGAATTACTGATTATTCAAAGTTATATTGATGATATTGTGTTTAGATCTTCTAACAAAAATATATGTGATGAATTCTCAAGAATAATGAGTATGATGGGAGAATTGACTTAATTCTTGGGATTTAGTATAAGGCAGAAGGATGATGGAACTTTTCTTAGTCAAATGAAATATATTAAGGACATCCTTAAGAAATATGAAATGTATAAAGCCAAGTCAATCAATACTCCCATGAGTTCCAGTGTTCAGTTGGGCAAGGATTCAAATGGAAAATATGTTGATCAAAAGAAATACAGAGGATTATTTGGATCACTTCTTTACTTGACTACTAGCACACTTGATATCATATTTAGTATTTATCTTTGTGTTCAATTTCAGGATGATTCAAAAGAGTCCCACTTATTTGTTGTTAAAAGAATCCTTAGATATCTCTTAAGGACTCAAGACTTAAGAATCTAGTATCCTAGGCATAACACCTCTTTTAAAATCATTGGATATTCTAATTTTGATTTTGTGGGATGTCGAGTTGATATAAAAAGTATATATGCAATATGTCAATTCATAGGACAATCCTTAGTTTCCTGGTCTAGTAAAAAATATAACTTAGTTGCCCTGTTAACTACTGAAGTTGAATATATTACCTTAGGAAGTTATGTGTCCCAAGTCCTCTGGTTAAAGCAACAAATTTTGGATTTAAGTTTACCTGTATGCACAATTGTATTCCTCTATGATAACACTAGTGTCATCTACATTTCAAAGAACCCAATCCAACACTGTAGGACCAAACACATTGACATAAGACAACTCTTTATTAGGGACCATGTTACTAAAGGAGACATAGAGCTACAACATGTAGCCACTCAAAATCAACTTGCTGATATCTTTAAAAAATCACTAGCCTTTAAAACTTTTAGCATCTTGAGAACCAAATTAGGTGTCATAGATAGTAATGCTTGAAATCATTGCTTTTAGTTTTTTAATTTGTCTTTTATTTTTATTTTTATGTTTAATTTTGTTTAAGTACTTCTATTTTCCATTTTTCTATTATTTATTTCTTCAATTTATTTTTTAATCAAATCATTGGTCACTACTCGTATTGATTTCATAAATGACATTTTAATCTTGCTTTTGGTTTTAAAAATTTGTAAGTAATTATTGACCTATCTAAATCAGTTAAAGGAAGAAACATCGTTAATTGCTTCTCTTCCTCTAACTTCTTTAGTAGAGTATTTTTCTTTTTGAAGCAAAATTTTATTTCAAATTAAAAGTTTGACTTTGACATTGAGATTTTTTCTATCTTCTTACAATAATCTATCTCATATGAATAATGGTTCAAAGTCATTAAATCACTTTCAAGTTGTTTTGATCAAGTTGTTACATTTATCATATGATATAATTCTTATTTGTGGTTTATTCTTCCTTATATTAGAAAGTATGTTTTTCTTTTCTTATATCTGGAAGATATTCTCACAACTAAGAGTTTTTAAAGGTTTCGATAGGGAGCAAGCTTAGAAAAATGACAAGATGCACAAAATGAGATCAAAAGAAAATTAAAAAAGGCGCAATCATCGCCATAAAAATTGAATGATACACAAAATATATCAAAAATTAAAAGATGCTCAAAGGGCACCAAATTACTCATAAGAGGCTCAAAATGAGCCCACAAAGAAATAAGCTTCATTCTCTTTCAAACTTTTAAATCTTAGAATAATTCATGTGCCACTTGATATATTCAAATACTTGATTTTTAAAACTTATGATTTTCACTAATTATTTTGCTATATTATTATATTATATATTTTTCTTAAATAAAGTTTTGAACAGATCATTCTTCTTATCTGATTTCTTTTATGAGTTAGATTTTTGTTTATTTTTACCCTGTAAGGAGTCCGAGCTGTGATTAACAAGATCAATTTTTTTACCTTTTTCAAATTTCAGTATTATTAATTCATTTCTTACTAATTTTAATCCAATCACAAGGGAAATTTATCATTTTTAGTATTGACCGATTCAAAAAAATTCTTTTGATTTTGATTTATGTCTGGTTTTTATTTATGTTTTATTATTTTTTCTTTTATTTTTATTTTCATCTTATAGAAATTTTGATCATCACTTTCCATATCCTAAAATTTTTCTATTTTGTTCACATCATCCAAGACGATCCATATCATTATGTATGATATGAACAAAAATACACCACTCTAATCATAACAAATCCAATGCTTAATATTGTGTTAATTATTGGTGATCGTACTAAACAATCCTTCTTTTATCCTTGATGATCCACGTTGCAAAAGAGGTTAGACAATTTTAATTCTGTTAGGATGATCAATTATTGCACATCAACCTGGACGATCCACATCTTCATTATATGCGATGAATCTAGTCAAATATATTCTAGGCTGACTCCTTGGGATGATCACCTATGCCAAATCATCCTGGACTATATGCCACCTTTTTGACGAATCGATTGGACAATTTTTTTTTAACTAGATTTTCCTGGATGATATTATGATCATCTTGGATAATATTTTTGACCTTATATAAACAATCAATTATCGTCATTTTCTTCACTACAAAGCTTCTAATCCTTCCTCTCACACAAACTCTAAAGTCTTACAAATAGCGGATGGCAAAAGATCAAGGATGCAGGTTGGTAGTTCATCTAGATGGGAAATATATCCTCGTTTTATCGACGAAGCTTATGAAGTGGCCTACCACCTCTACAAGAATGCTGGCATAAACTCTACAAAAATCATTGGTCAAAGTATTTTAAATGTTTAGGTTCTTTATCTCTTTGCCAGAACAACGCTTAATTCTCTTGTCACAGTGGCCTTCCCTTTCAATTTTAAACTTCTCTTTGAATTTTTCACAAACCTTTGCATCAACCAAGTCTTCATTGCTCTATAATCTTATGTCAATAGAAGGTCCGTAGAAATTACATATCAATATTTACATGACTTCATTCACCTTTCTACCACTGGAGATAAGATCCATATCATTATCTCATATCTTGATTTCAACTAGGCGCCTATTAACCATGTCCTAAGGGGAACTAATGTCAACACCCAGGTAGCCGAAGTTAAAATATTAGTTAAGGATGTCTGAACCATCCAACATATTCTTCCTAAAGCTAGGGATTGGATTCATATCACTCCTATTCTATCCCTCACCACATACCACATTTTAGCTCACCATGATTTCAATGTTGTTGATCTCATAATTTGATACATAAAGCATCTAACCAGCATTAGGGATCTCGTCTATAAAAAGAAATGAAATCTAGCCTTAGGATATATCATTGCCTATGTCCTTGAGAAAAAAATACAACCTTCAATATCCAGCCCCTCCTGATCACCTCCATGTTTACATCTCTAATAGATCCTTTCACACCCTTCGCATTACTCATCGTCAACATATGCATGAGAAGCCTGAGGAAGAAGGGGAAGGACCTATTCCTGAACCTGTCCCTATACACAAGCACTCCCAGATCGATGAACCGGTTCAGAGGTTCGACCAAGGCAAAGCCAGATTCGAATCATATATCATCGAGTAGCAGCTACAACATGATCAAGATGTAGTTTGGTTTGAGGAATACGCAACCTAGTAGTAGCAGCAATATGACTAGAACTTGGCCTGGTTTGGGGAAAAGTTTTTTTCCATATACTGATTCTTTCAACAGCCACCATCACCACCTCCACCTGATCAGGGTTCTTCTTTCTACTAGTTTATTAGTGTTTGGTTCTAGTTCTATACTGGTTCTATTTTATGTATTTTATTCCATGTGATATTTTTACTTGTTCCCTCATTTTGTGATGTCAAAAGGGGGAGTAGCTATTGGGTTGTTTGCTTTTATCTTTAGTAGAAATCTACCTTATTTTAGTACTATTATCTTTTATGTTTCATTTTTTTGTTATATCTTTTTCTAATTATTTAAAAAAAAAAATACTTGATATGAAATTTTTAACAACAATGTTTGCAATCATCAAAAAGGGGAAGGTTGTTGCGAAACTGAATCCAAATACTTTGATTTTAATGATAATAAATATTATTATTTCTTCACCACTACTATTATTGAATATCTATTTTATTTTTCCTTCTTACTAAACATTCAAGTCCATAAAGATCACTTGCAATGCAAATCAGCTCATGATTGGGTAGATTAGGGTTGAGTCTGCTTGTAATTTCATATCAATATTTTTTTTTTTACCTTTCTTGAGTCAAATCTTTAATATGGTGGACCCCAAGATAAGTAACCTTGCACACACACACTCAGGGAGAGAAATTTGATGAGTTAGACTTTTTATTTCTGTTTTTTACCAAATACAAGATGATATGAGATTGTCGAGAACGATTAGTTAAAAATACAAACCCTGATTAGGGCATCCAGGAAATTACAAGTGATTAAACAAATCATACTGGATGATCCATATCATCCAAGATGATCATTTTAAATGATTAAAATAGCTGTCAATCATAGATTAGGTAATGTTTAAATTTTCAAGTTTTTGTTATAATCGCACAAGACGATATGTATCGTCCTGGATGATTTTCGACAAACATACCTAAATTGATCCGGTGATTACGAGAGTAATTATGGTCAAATTGTTCATTCAAATCATACAGGACAATCCATCTAAATAGTAATGGATGATTTAGTGTATTACATAGGACGATTCCTTATCATCCAAGAAGAACAACTATAATTTTACTCTAATCATCCAGGAGGATCATCATAGACATCCCAAGACATTTTGGGATGATATGGATATCACCACCCATCATCTAATGTCATACTGTACGATCAATATGGTATTTTGCACTAATTATCCCGAACGGTAGAAAGATTGTATTTGATGATTTGTATAAATACTTGCATTGATCGTACAGAGCAAAGGTGATCATCCTGGCTGATAAGGCTGATTTGTACTAATTGTACTAGATAATCTGTAGATCGTCCTGGACGATAAGTTGTGTAGAATTGAATATTAGGGATTCTTTTGTAGGCTCTCTATTTAAAGCAATGATATTAACCCTTAGGTTAATCTTTTGCTTTAGAGATGATTAGAGAAGGAAGAGGGAGAGCATGAGAGACAGAGTGGTCCTTGTGAGGGGGAGTTTGTTAGGGAAATGCAAAGGTTTCTTCAAGGAAGGTGTTCGTTGTCTTCTTAGATTGCTCCACTTGTTCCTTGGTTGATCCGAGGAAATCATCTTCAACATTAGATCTAGGATCTCTACCTACTCTAGGAGGGAGTAAAAGGATTCTTGGGTTCTCTGCCTGCTCCAGGATGGAGTAAAAGGATTCAAAGTCCTTTGCCTCACCACATTAATTGAAAGATTTTATAAGGGCTTCTCCGCCTTGTTGTAAGAGCAAAAAGAGAGTGACTTTCATTTAGTGTAATATTTGGAGAGGTAATCTCCAATGAGTAGATGTATTTCAGATTTAATTGAACCACTATTAAATTTGGTGTGTTTTTTCTTATTACTTTTACCGTATTTTATTTCCGCATATTTCTATGATTTGTTTTGTGATTTAAATATCTGGTTGTATTATTATTGTGAAAATTATTTTTTTATGCATTAACAGTTATTGTTTTATTTTAAAATATTTAAAAAGATTAAAAAGATTTTTTTTTTATTAAGATTTTTAAAACTACCAATGCACCCCCCCCCCCCCCCCCCCTCTTGGTTAGCATCAGGATTAATTCTTTAGGGTTTGACCCCCCTCATGAACTTTCAGCACATACATCACCTCGATAGGAGCAAAGGTAAGAATGGTAAAGTAATAAGTTTTCTCCTAGCATAGTTTAGTATGAGTGTAGGAAGCCTACAAAAAGGTATGAATTCCCCAATATGGATGGACACACTACGAAGAAAAAGGGTGAAGATGAGCCTATTGGAAAAAGGAAACCGAAAAATTCCAGATTAAGATAAGGTATGTGAACTATCCAATGATGAATTATTTTTCATTTTTGAACAAATTAATAATTTATATATGAAGCAAAAAAGTTGCATTCAGCTCTTAAAATAGAATTTTTAAATTTGAAAAATTAGCATGATTTTTTATTTAAAGAGTATTCTAACTTTTTTAGCTGAACTGGATGAATTAAATACAAAGCATATTGGATTATTAAAGTCACATGAATCCTTGAAAACATACTATTCATAGTTAGAAAAAACATTCAAGGAACTAAAAACATTCAAGGTAAAACTATATAGTAAAGAGCGTGCATTGAAATTTGAAGTTGCAAGTTATAAGAGTTCAAATATATATTTATAAAAGAAAAAAAAAATGCACTCCAAAATAACACACGCAAGCCTATGCATATAAAGCCACAGCCTAGGACACAGCATGCATCATACTTTCCTAAAAAGAGGCACTACCCCTCACAAAGATTAGTGAATCCATTTCCATGGGTTAAGTGTTACTCTTGTGGCATGTTAGGACACATTGCCCAAAGTTACACTTTACACCTTAAACCACACCTAGTTTGAAGGCCCAAAGTAGAATCATAACATTGCATATAAGGCATACATTCATTTAAGCATAAGGTGGGATACAAACCAACTTGGATTCCCAAAATTGTTCTTTGATTAAGTTTGTAAGTTTTCTCTCTTTTTTTTTTTTTTTTGAAAACAACAATAATGCATTTATGGACAAGAAAAAGAAAAAAAGAACTACAGAGAAGATTCCTCCTTCATTATTTGAACAAATGAAGGAGGAATCATATCCAAAGAAATATCTTCCCAAATAAAACTACTTAGAAGGCCATAACTAGCACATAAGTCAGGTAGCTTATTTCCTTCTCTATTGATACGTTTAAAGATAACATAATTAAAATCTTTAAGAAAATTTAACTCATCTGAATACTTGAAGCCGTGATCCTTAGCCTTCTGAATCACTTTGATGACATTGTAGTTGTCGCTCTCAATGATAGCTCCCTTGTACTTGAACATCCAATCTTTCAAAACATTCTTTAAGGATTTGATGGCTATAAGTTCCAATTGGTATATGTCCCAATGGATACAAGAATTCCCAAAAGCCAACAAGAATCTTCCTTTACAATCTCTGATAATACCTCTAACTCCTGCTTTATAAGAAGAACAAAGCGAAGCATCTACATTGATCTTTAACCAACCGGGTGGAGGGGGATGCCAAGTATTCAGCAGTCTACAAGACTGATTAACATCCCTTGATTCTGGAATTTGATTAAAAATCAAATTGGAGTACGAAGATTGGAAAATTGCTTGAATAGCAATTGACGTAGTGCTTTCAATTATGTTGTCATGAATCAATTTGTTCCTAACCTTCCAAGAGAAATACACCATATTGAAGAAGAGATTTAGAATCATACCATCATTCTTTGGGATGTTGAGAATCCACCTGCAATAATCTTGAAAATTGTTGAACTCCAGCATTTGAAAGCCCCATTTGTTCATAGTATTGATAACCTCCTTGATTGTAATGCAATCGCAAAAAATGTGTTCCAAGTCCTTAATTCCAACCGAGCATCTTAGACACACATTGTTCTCCAATAATCTTCTATGAACAAGAAACTGGAACGTTGGTAATGCACCTTTGAACAGCCTTCAAATAAAAGTCTGCACCCGTGAATTGATTATGGCCTTTTTAATCCAGAGAAACAGCTCCGAGTCTTCTTCCGGTTGCTTAAATTCGTTGATCATCCCAGGAATAGATTTCCCTGGGTCTTGGAAAATGAGTTCTCTCACATCTTCAACCTGGTCAGGATTGATTCTAATATTAAGAATGAGATTTATCAGGTCTTCACCGAAATTCTTCTTCAGATTCTCCTCATTCCAACTTCCTTCTTGAATGAATCTATTCAGTTTAAGCTCTTCTTATTCTTGAGGAACTACAAAAGTAGTCCATTCTTTGATTCTCCTATCAAGTATCCACCTATCCTTGAATACATTGATTGAATCGCCATTAGATACTTCCCATCTCAAAAACGGTTCGAGCACCTTACCTTCATTGCAGAGAATTTTCCAAGATATGGAAATTCTCTTGATTCCAGTATTTTCAAATCTAGTTCCATACTTGGGAGCTAATGTTCTATGTAATAGCGACTCTTTGTTGTTCAAAATTCTCCAAGATAATCTAGCTCTAAGAGGAGCCACCCTTGTTGTTGAGGAAAATAACCCACATCCACATTTCTTCATAGGCTTACATAAGTTATCCCAACTTATGTAATGCATTCCTGGATTTCCTCCATATTTCTTCCATAGGAAATTTCTACAAATTTTATCAATCTCTTTAAGAACATGAACTGGCACCAAGGAGTGAGAACTGAAATAGTTTGGAATTGATAAGATAATTGTCTTCATAAGAACAATTCTCCTTGCTAATGATAATGATTTTGATCCACAAGTATTGAGGAATCTAAGAACTTTTTCAATAATAAAATGAAAGTCATTAGCCACCATTCTTCTCAAAGTCATTTTAATGCCAAGGTACACAAGCTCTTTCACTTGATTAAATCCCATAATCCTGGAAAGATGTCTCTGCTTTCTTCTTCCAACATTGTTTCCAAAGATAATAGCTGATTCTCCTTGTTAACCTTCTGCCCTATCCACATACTGAAGTTAGCTAGAATGGCTTTGATTTCAAGAACAGAATTCCTTGAAGCTTCCGAGAAAACCATAACATCATCAGCAAACAATAAATGTAAAATTTGAGGACTGTTTGGGCTTATTCCAATCCCAACCGAAGAGTGAGAGAAAGCATTTGTGAGAAGTTGAGAACATAGGATTAATAACATTGGCGACAAAGGACATCCCTGACGAAATCTGCTTTCAGCCTTAATCCATCCTGATAGCTTCCCATTTATAATGATAGAAAATCTGGGATTAAAAAAACATTCCAAAATTAATTTTGAAATCATATCTGGGAACTCAAAATATTTCAAAACATGTTCATTTTCCAACTCATGGATTCATATGCTTGCTCCATGTCTACTTTGAGAGCCACCATCCCTTTAGCCGCCTTGGAGTACCTAAACTTATGAAACATTTCTTGGGCTATAAGAATGTGATCAGATATTGATCTACCTCTGATGAAAGCAGCCTACTCATCCGAAATAAGCAAAGGCATAACCGGAATAAGTCTGTTCAGGATAACTTTTGTAGCAACTTTATACATTGAATTACAAAGGCTTATAGGCCTGTATTATAAGGCAATAATGGATTAGAAACCTTTGGAATGAGAACCACTAGTGTATCTTTCCAATTACAATCCATGCTTCCTTGATTGAAGAAATGATTTAAGGCCAACACAAAGTCTTCTTTTATGATCTTCCAATAAAATTTGATAAAGGAGTATGTGACTCCATCACCTCCCGGAGCTATGTTGTTTCCCAGATTTTTTACGACAAACTCAATCTCTTCCACAGTGAATTCTTCGTTCAGAGAAGTAACTTCCTACGACTTTAATTTCTTCAGTTTTCTTGGCCAATTATCCATCTTACAACTTCTCTGTTTCCATTTAAAATTAAAAAACTGTATGAAAATATCTTCTATATGGCTTTGGTCCTCCACAACCAACCCTTCGTAGTTTTTTAATTTCAAAATTCTGTTGCCAATCCTTCTAGCATTAGCATATGAGTGATAGAATTTGGAATTACAATCTCCCTCATTCATCCATTTGATTTTAGCTCTTTGTTTCCACCAACTGCACAACCGAGCCATAGTAGTGTTAAGTTCAATAATTTTAGATTTCATTCGCCAGCAATCTTCTTCAGAGAGCCATCCAACTTCTGCTTCCTCAGTTTGTAACTTCAGAATCTCTTCCATTAGACTACCTTTAAGATCATTAAGGTTCTACAGCTTTGCTTTGCTCCAAAAGAACAAGGATTTGAGAGTTCTTTTGCACTTGACATTCAAAATTTGAGCAGAATTTCCACAGAAATTCTTACTCCTTTCCCTCTTTACCACAGCAAATGAAGCCGGATATGAAGCCCACACATCCTCAAAAATAATACTCCTTTTATGAAAGTTTCTAGAATTACAGAAATTTAGTACCAATGGACTATGATCTGAAGCAATTCTAGCTAGATATCTCACGGTTAATTGAGGAAATTAATTCAAAGCAATGGAGTTAAGAAAACACCTGTCAAGTCTCTCAAGAATCCGAGCACCTCCAGATTTATTGTTACACCATGTATATCTTGGACCAATGAAATTAATCTCATGCAGGTCATTATTAGCAATGAAAGCTTCCATGTCTCTAGCTCCTTGAGAAAGAAAGAATTTTTTACCTCCTCTCTTGTCCTCTTTAGAAGTGATACAATTGAAGTCTTTTCCAACCACCATTGGATGTTCCTCCACTGAGTAAAACTCAAGTAACTCCCATAGTTCCCTTCTTTTGGTTGTGTCTCTGCTCCCATAGACCGAGGCCACTCTCCATTTACAACTACTATTTATTATCAAATCACCAATAAGACATTGGGATGAAGATCACACCAAAGAAAATTCAACTATATTCGAGTTCCATAGAACAATAATCCCTCCAGATAATCCAGTCGAAGGTACCATAGTAAACTCCCAACTATCTCCCATAAGCTTCTTAACATCTCTAATGTCAAAATTAGAGATTTTAGTTTCAAGCAATCCCATAAAAACAACATTATGCATTTTAACAATTTCTTTCATGTATAGAGAAGCACTACTCTTCGTTGCTCCTCTACAATTCCAAAATACTAAGGAATTCATTAAAGAGGACATGTGGGATCAGTTCCCACCTTGCCTTTCATATCCAACTCCAACTTTCTACTCCTTGTGATACTGCTTATTGGTCCAAGGCCTTTCAACTGTTTTGATTTTTTTTCTGAAGTGACTGGAATCATCTTATTTCTCCTTTGAATTTGATCTGTCATCTGTAAATTGCTTCAGTTCTTCCTTCCCAGCACTCTAGTTCCCGTTGGTCATCAATCCAGTATCACATTCCTTCGTGAACTCACCTTCTTCCATTAAATCATGCAATACATTAAAACTGTTACCACTAAAAGGAATGTATGAAACATTACTTTCAATGTCCTTCTGCACTTCAATATTCACATCCGAACCAGTTTCTATTATTACTTCTTCGGGAGTTTGATTGTTAGACAATTGGATTTTTTCAGAATTCATAGTTGTGTCTTCTATCTGATTTCCCTCAACCTCCTTCTTCTTATTATTAGAAGATAAATTCCTCCAAATTGTCTTCTTAACAGGCGCACCAGTACCTCCTTTGAATTGATTCTGGAAAAACTTTCTGCCTCGGTTTACTACCATCCATGGTCCATAGCTCCCTGAATTGGTTTGAACCAGTCCATCTTCTGCTGCTATTTCTTTCTTAGCATTATTAGGATCATTTCTCAAGTCCTCATTGCACTTGAATACTGGATTGCCAACACCTTCACCACAATGTTCTACAGTATGCCCAATGAATCCACACTTAAAACAAAAATTTGGGATACGTTCATATTCTATATTTTGATAGAATTTTCCATTAGTTCCTCCACCCATACTCCAATTGGAAGATTTCTATCAAGCAAAATACGGACACACACCCTTCCAAATTCCCTACGCCCCCATTGAAACATGTTTCCATCAAGGAGAATTGGTTTTCCAACCATAAAAGCTATTCTGCAAACATTTATTGTGTCCCAGCAATGCAATGGAAGGCTTGGAAGCCTAATCCAAACTGGAGATGTCAATCCTTTAAGGGAATTAGGATCAAAGCTATGTGACCACTTGTCCATACCAATAATCTTTCCATTTACAAACCAAGGCCCATTAGAGAGGACCAACTCCATGCTTTGTTTCTCCTGGAATGAACACAATACCCAGCCCCTGGTAAGCATGGTAATATGAAATTTGCCATAATGATTCCACTGTCTCCTCAGTTCATTACTTATAACTGAAATCGGGGCTTCTCCTCAAAAAATTTTAAATACCAGTGAATAAGCTAATTTCTTGGCATTCGCTTCCTCATTCTTCTCAAACAATTTCACAGACATTCCATCTTCAGACAGGTAGTCACCGAGTTGCAGATCTTCAACTGGGATATTCTCTCTTCTCTTCTATGCATTAGTTTTTTGTCCAGCATCAGTAATTCGTTCAGTAATTTGAGTGTCTTCATTACCTCCTCTTGAAACAGCTGAGACCACTTCTCTAACCTTCAGTAAATCGCTGAACAGAGCTTTGTTTCCAATAACGGAAGCCACCATGCCATCCCCATTAACCGTGCCGTCTTCCTAAATTGTTGTCACATTCTTTTCAAGACTGAAAGAATCGTTTTTGCCCATAGAATTTGCCATGTCATCTTCATTTAGAACAGATTTCTCCTCATTGGGACCAACCTTCTCAATAGGAAGTAATTTGGACGGCGATGCTTTATACCCATTACCAAACATCATAGCAGTTGTTGATTTGCACTTATTGAGATCATTTATCATAATCACATTCTTCCCTTTACCAAGAACCTCTGGTTCCTTCTTCTCTAGATAGTCACCTTCATTGATTACCAAATTATTCCCTCTACCTTTGCATCTATTATTCATATTTGAATTTCCGTCTCCAAATGCTGGAGGTGAAGACGGAAAGGATCTGGCAGAGGATAAAGGAGCCCTTGATGATGGACGTCGAACATCAATTCTACCTCCGACCGCTGGAAGATGGCGAACGTCCGCCTCCATTCATCCACCGTGAATCCCGCGGAGAACGAAATTTGAAAATTCCACTGAAACAACCAAATTTCCTCAGACCTTCTCTCTAGTTTCTTTAGTAAGTTTTCTCTCACCAGAGGTCCAGTGAGAGTACAACCAATCATAACATAAATAATAATCTCTCTCTCTCTCTCTCTCTCTCTCTCTCTCTCTCAAGTAAGCAAGAAAAAATAAAACAAAGAAAATAAATCAATGAGGATCAATCACATTCCTCCTCATCGATCATCATCATCATCATATGTTATTGCTGGTGGTGGTGAGTGTCAAACAAAAGGGTCGTATTCCCAGAATGGCAGCAATTGGAGCTAGTCAGGGTTCTCTACAAATGGACACCTCCTTAATATCCCAATTAATAGTTCATTTAACTGAGAAGCGTAGTTGTGCTGTGTTTCCTACATGTCAATATAATGGGTAATATAATTATATATTTCCTGTTGTCACACCCTACTCTCCTCACAAAAGGTGGTAACACCCACCATTTATTCCCCCAAATTTATAACTTTCTCACCTAAGGATCTTGGGGTCTTGGCACTCGATCGACTACTTTGGGCTAAATGGTCAAATGGGGCTCACTAGGTGTCGACCTATAAACTATAACAAAAAAAGGAGAAATTATTGATACTTGTCTTAATGCCGCCCACACGGCGACGACGCTCTTTTTTTTTTTTAGTTAAAACCCGCAGAGGGGCCTACGCGTTAATATAAAAAAAGGGGGTTACAAAGTCCTTAAAAAGAACCTCCAGCTCGCTACTGCTCGAAAGAGCTACAAGAGAAAAAAAAAATCCTATGAGCCGGTGGTTCCTTTTCCAAAGATTACATAAAGAAGAAAGATAAAAACTTGGGTTGAAAGTAGATAGCACCCAAAAAAGGAAGATCTGGATCTTGCCATTCAGCATAGACTTCCTGCAAAAATTAAGATAAAAATAGAAAAAAAAAAAAAAACATGCGAAAAGTAAAAGGAGAATACCTTGCAGTCATAAAGGCTCCAAAAAGAAAAGATCATAAGATACTTGCAAAGCAAACTCCCAAAAAGGTTGTGATTAAACAGGTAGTAATAAGAGAAAACACCCCCATTAACACCCCCATTTTTCTCGATAACAGATAAAAACATCACAGATTCATATGACCATCTCAGAACACTGTGCATAGAACTGGAAGAGAACTCTTTAAAATTCAGGATAACCTTACCAGCAAACCAATTAGCCACCATGCCACTAACACAAGTAACCCCGTAGAAAAAAACTCCAGCAATCATAACCTACCTCCTGAGAAACGCCCCACTCATGCCCGAAATTATCGCAAATAGCAGGATCCAAAAAATTACTTCTATAAATAAAAGCAAAATGCCCAGATGAAAAAAACACAGTCCACAGATGCATCACACAGGGATAAACAACATATAAAATAAAAGGCCAATAAACGACATTCTGCCACCAAATAAAAAGATAAGACCACTTAAAATCCCACAGCCATAATACATAGTAATAGAAATAACAAGATTCCATATTACTGCAAGGAACAACCCAGCAATCCTCCCAGAAAATAACCACAGAAAACAGGATCCAGGAAAAGACCAAAGCAACAAACTTATCATAAAAACCAAACCCCAAACACCCAACGTCCAGCAAGAAAAAGAAATCACACATTACGAATGTAGGACATACCAGCTTTATCCAAGTATACCATACCTTTCAAAATGGGGTCTAAAATCATAATGTCTAATTCTTCATTACTAAGTAACGAGCAGCCTTTTTTAGCTAACCAATCAGCACAAACGTTAGCTTCACGAAAAATATGAGAAATACATAAATTAATAGAAGAAAGGCAGTGTTTAATTTCCCTAATTAAATAAAAATTTTGAGGATGACCAAGATTCACATCATTAATGATCTGAATAAGAAGCATGTCATCCACCTAAATCCAAACATTAGTGAAACCCCTCTTGAGGCAAATATTTAAACCATAGTTTAAAGCCATAAGTTCAGTTGTGATAGCATTGGAGCGTTCAACAGGAGCAGCAAAAGTAGCCAGGACTGAGCCAGAATGGTCTCGAATAAGACCACCAACACCCACAGAAAAATTATCCACAGAGTCATCCGAATTAAGTTTCACAAAAGGATGTATAGGTTTATTCCATTTGACAATTTTCTCAATAGGACTATCATTCCCAGAATTGAAAGTAATACCAAAAGTACTAATCAAATGTTTACAATGTTTAAAGTTTTGAGAAGTAATAATATTATAAGAAAATGCTTGCAAAACATTAAAATGAATATTAGAAATAATCTGGGAAGCTACCATCTTAATAGTATTATACTTCGCATCATTTCTAGCCTTCCAAATATACCAAAATATAAGAATAGGAATAAAATTAAAGATATGGCCTTTATAAACAGTAGCCCAAAGCTCCAGAACAGAAATAACATTATTATGATTGAAGTTAAAGTTTTTATTGGCAAGATTACTAAAATAACTCCAAACTTCTTGGGCAATAGCACCATTTACAAATAAATGGTCAATACTCTCCACATTGGAACAGCAAAGACATTTGGAAGGCATAAAAAAACCCTTTTTTTGAAGCATAACATCAACCGGAATAAAACCTTTAATACATCTCCAAAGAAGAATAGAATAGGATAAGGGAAAACTTTTGTACCAAAACGCCGAATGAATCAGCTTACAATCCTTCTTAATTCTTAAATTATCTCAAACATCTTTTAACTGAAATTTACCAGAAGAAGAGAGACTAAAAAGCAATTTGTCGTTGCAGGTAACATTTAACGGGATTTTCAAAAAAGAATCAACGATGCTAGCATGGAGAATTTCCCTAAGCTTAGGAACATTCCAACAGTTATCATTAATGAAAGCAGAAACTCTAATATTAGTAATAGAGTGAGTATTAAGAAGAGCATCAATAGAAACATTGCCTAACCAATTATCTTGCCAAAAATAAATGTCACCTCTTCCCAAACCCCACTGAATAAATTGTTCAGCCTCCCATTTAATGTTGCAAAGTCTTTTCCAAACCATAGAGTCACCATTTTTGTACCAACACAAAGAAGGATGCATATTATTGCAATATTTAACATTCATGTAATGGGCCCAAAGACTAACATTATTTCTAAACGAGAACCACAGTTTATGAGAATAAGCTTTAGCAGTATCCTTTAAGCTCTTACAACCAAGTTCACCTTCATTAAAGACACCACAAATCTTACCCCAAGAAGACCAACATATACCCTTGCTATTATACTTAGAGCCCCAAAAGAATTTGTTAATAATTCTCTCTAATCTAGCACAGGTAGCATCAGAAGGAAATAAAGTATGAAAAAGATAAATCGGAATAGAGTTTAAAACAGATTTAATCAGAACTAATCTACCACCATAGGATAAAAAGTTAATAGACCAATTGGATAACTTTTTTTGAATATTAGTAAAAATGTCTTCAAAAAGAAATTTTCTTTTTTTACCTTTGTAGATGGGAGTACCCAAGTAAGTAATGGGTAGGTTCTTAGACTGAAAGCCGCAAACTCTTTGAATTGCATTGATTCTATGCTGGTTAATAGAATCACCCACAATAAAAGAACTCTTGTCTTTATTAATAGACAGGCCACTTTGATGATTAAAACTAATAAGAAAATTGACTAACTCTTTAATATTATTAATAGAACCGTTAGAAAATAGAATAAAATCGTCAGCAAAGCTAAGGTGAGAAATAGGAATACCTCTAATAGTACAAAAATTAAGTTTAGGATTCCTCAAATATAAATTATTCAGCCCCGTAGAAAGGTATTCCATCGCAATAATAAAAAGAGCAGGAGAAAGAGTGTCACCTTGTCTGAGACCTTTAGAGGATTTCAAAAAACCATGATTTCTACCGTTAATAATGAGAGAAAAGAAATAATTTTCAATGCTATTTTTAATAAGTAAAATGAAATTGTCATTAAAACCAAATAAAGAAAGAACATCATAAAGAAATTTCCAATTGAGGTTGTCATAAGCTTTAGAAATATCAAGTTTAAAGATCACATTGCCCCCTTTAACCTTAACATTAATATCATGAGTAATTTCTTGAGCTAACAGGACATTATCAAAAATACTTCTCCCCTTAACAAAGCCCGTCTGATTTAAAGAAATAATATTGGGAAGAATGTTAATCAATCGGTTAGCAATAATTTTGGAATTAAGCTTGTTAAGAAAAGTGCAAAGGCTTATCGGTCTAAAATCATTCCAATTAATCGGGTTGTCTTTTTTTGGAATAAGAACAATATTAGTGGAGGAGAAAAATTTAGGATAGGAATTACCCTTAAAGAAATCCTTCACAGCTTCAATGATATCCTCTTTAATAATATCCCAGTTTTGCTGAAAGAATTTAGTAGTAAAACCATTAGGCCCAGCAATAGCCTCTCCATTAAGGTCATTGACAACCTTGAATATCTCATCATCCGTAGGCAATTGACACAGTAAAGTGTTATCAAAATCATTAATAATTTTAGGAATTAAATTCCGGTTAGCAATAGGAGCAAAAGAATAATGGCTATTAAAAATATTCATGAAGTGTTCAATACCAGATTTACAAATAGCATCATCAGACTCAATCAAAATACCATCCTCTCCCATAATTTTATGAATATGACTCTTGGTTTTCTTCATATTAGCTAACATATGGAAAACTTTAGTGTTTCTGTCACCTTCCATAACAAACTTGGCATTGGATTTCTGTTTCCAAAAAGATTCTTCTTGTAATTGCAATTGGAAAAGAGTTTCCTTGGCTTGATTAAGATAGGAGAGATTATCAAAATCCGAATTATTCAAATAGAAATTATCAAGATCCGAAACTCTCAACTCAGCATCTTTAATATTAGAAAAAATATTTTTAAACACATTTTTGTTCCACCATCTCAAAGCTTGTTTAAGTCTACTAAGCTTCGACCAAAGTCGCAACATGCCATTAATGTTATTATCAGGGAAAACAGGAGCATTCCAATTAATAGTGATAACATTCTTAAAATCATTATGATGCATCCACATATTCTGAAATCTAAAACATAGGAACCAAAGACATTGATTTTACTAATTTTCAAAAGAATAGGAGAGTGATCGGAAAGAGTTCTACTAAGAAGTTCAACATTAGTCATAGCAAAATCAGCAATCCATTCATTGTTGAAAAGACACCTATCAAGTCTTTGCCACAAATTAGCTCTATTCCAAGTGAAAGGGCTACCAAAAAAACCAATATCAGTTAAATTGCAATCATTTATCATAGTATTAAAATCATCCATAGCATTGATATTAGGAGGATTACCACCCACTCTTTCAGAAGCATTAGAGATGATATTAAAATCACCTCCCACACACCAGGGACCATTAATATGAGTGGCAAAACTATTTAATTGATCCCAAAGAACCATGCGATTATTTCTATTACAAGCAGCATAAACAAATGAAGTATAACAAGTAACATTAAAAAGACTAATAGAACAATGCACAACTTGAGGGAAATCATGAACAATATTTAAAGAAATGGAGTTATGCCACATGATCCAGACTTTATTAGAGCAGATAGAATATAAATTAGAAAAACCCAAAGATTTAGCAGTCGAATCAATTTTGACAGTAGCAATAAGAGGCTCAAGTAAAACAAGTAAATAAATATTATGAATTCTACAAAGATTTTTGACTCTAATCTTAGAGTCAGTACCGCCAATACCACGAACATTCCAAATAAGAGCTTCAATCATTAGAATCTTTTGAGGAAGCTTGAGCACGGGTGAATCTAGGAGTGGAAAAAGATACATTTTTAGGTTGTTTACCTTTTTTTCTGTTCACCATTTTGAATTCATCCTCTTTGGCCGATTTAGTAACCTCTTTATTATGATTATCCACATGGTGGATAATCTGAATATCCTTATTATGGTCATTGCAAACAGATTGAGGAATATATTCACCTTCTTCATCTTCTTCATTAATAACCATGCTATTCGAAACATTAGAATTTTCCTTGGCCCTTATTTCCTTAAAGTTAGCATGAGCACAATGTTCAAAATCAACATTATGATCCATCTCCTGAAACATCGATTCAATGGAAATAAACAAAGCAGGATCTTCCTCAAAATCCTTGTCAACATCATTAAGAATACTGATATTCTCAACATTAGAAACTTCAATACTATTCCCTTGAGAAGCACCAACTAAAGTAATTTTTTTTTCAACATTACCATCAAGCGGTTTTTGCAAAATAGCATCTAAGTTATGAGAAATAGGAGGCGGTTCCACCTGGTTCTCTTGGGTCTCAATATTTTTTCCAGCCACAGGCACATAAACCTGTTTTTCGGTGGATCCTTGCTTCACATTTTTCACAGCATTAGAATTTTTAAGTTCAGGATGAAGTTTGAAACAGTCGGATTGAGAATGGCCGTGAATCTTACAGTGAGAACAGAACTCTGGGACCTTTTCAAATTCGGCTTTTTGAAGATATCCAAATGCTTTAGAACCGACCCAAATTTCTTTAGGATGTTTTTTCGAAATGTCAACCTCGACAAGAACTCTAGCAACCGAAGGCCTCGTACGAGAAGCTATAGCCTGATCTGTTTGTAGAGGTCTACTGAAAATCATACCCAACGCATGCAAAACTTTCGGATTAAAAAAATGAAGACGAAGGTTAGGGAAAGATATCCAGATCGGCACAAGGATGAAATGCATAGAACTTGAACAACAAGAAGACCTCATTTGAGCAGCAACATAGAGGACATATACTTGAACAAAAAAGCATAGAACTTGAACAACTATTCGGGAATTGAACTTGAACTAAATAAATGTGGGACTTGAACTAAATAATAGGGAACAAAACCCTAAAATGCTAAAATGCACAATTAATTCAAAATACAAATACAAGATAACAATTTAAATCATTCAAACAAACATCAAATCAATTGCGGGGACTCATTACGAACATGACCTTGATGCATACATATAATGAATGTTAATCAATTCATAGCAATTACGAAACAAATATCAACCATCAATATCTGAATAAATAGGGCACAATAAATGATTTTGATTGATACATGATAGATGTAGTGGACTCCTACAACAATCCCTACGAGGTTGAATGCACTGTACTTGCAAGAAATAATAGACAATTATAGAATGCATGGACTTCTTCCGTATGCATTAATGAAATCCCTAACACAAGAATCAGAGCTCAGATTGAAATGACAACACTAGCAATTTAAAGTGGAAGACCCATCATGCATACAACAACTTACATAATGATAATAGACATCGAATGCAATAATGTATTATAGTTAACATCAATTTCTTGCATACAACTAATGATAACATAAGCAAGTACACTAATTTGCTAATAAATGATAACAACATGTATAATAATTCATCAATCAATATGCATAAAAGTCAATGATAGATGCAACTCATCTGGTAGCCGATATCAATATACAAATGCTAAGGGATTTATACAATCAGCAGCGATGCAACATTAGTCGAATACATTTATTTAAATGAAAGTAAAGATGGCTGATATGATATTTTTGGACAACAATAGTGGGAACATGGCAAGTACATGAATCCCCTGTGGACACTAGTACATACAACACTTACAATTAACTATAGGAGATATGCTGTGCACAGTGGTCCATCCACAGATGACGAAGGGAAATGTGAAACAACATGCATACAAATATACAAATTTGCTTACAATCAATAGGGAGTAACTAGAGACCAATAAAAAACACGTACAACAATGATGATTGAGATATTGTGAGTACAGAGAACCCCCTTCATACACAAATACATACAATACCTAGAACAACAATGATTGAGGTGTTATAATTATGGTAGATTCCCTATAAGAATGAAAGTGTGTTCGTTCTATCAAAGCTAACAGATTTTTTATCAAGTACAATTAAATCCTTCAATTGATAATTCCAAAATACTATAATAGTGATGGTAGGGTACATAGGTAACTTGGTGTATGAAGGAAACCAATTGATACTTCATCGAAGGAAGACCCCGACCGTGATGTGAAGCATAAATAATTGAATGATTATATAGAGTGAAAGGATAATCAATTGAAGAGGTTCTTCATCTCATCATCTCTATGGAAAGGCCGAAGACTTTTGACAATTACAAATGTCTAGAAGGCCCTAATTATTGCATTAACCACTTAAAACTGAATGATTTTATTATTGATTCTATAGAATAAAAGAATGAGCAGTTGAAGAAGAACATATTTCTCATTATATTATTTCTTCAAAATGTTTAGACTTTCAAAAATTATGCTGCATCACTCAAGTAAGGACCCAGAGATCAAGCCCCTCAACTCAATGTCCTAACCTCGTGATACATCATCATCTATCACAAAATGACCTCATGTCATTTAGATGTGTTTATTTAATCTAAACAAGGGTCAGTTGATTTATAAATATGATCTCCTAGTGAATGGGAAAAGGGAGCCTACATCAAAATAACAAGGTGCTTTATGACATTCTGGTGACAACATTACAATTAACTTATAAGCAAAAGTAGAGAATCAGTAGTAAAAACTACATGCCATTTAAGTGCAATTCCATGCAACCGGATCTGCAATGCTAATACATGTAGATAGAAGGTGCCAACAAGGCCAAAAAAAGCCCCACACATTCGATAACAATAGTCACTTATACAGCTGGACACCCCTTTGCATTGCATACAAATATTCTAAAAATGTCATCTCATACATGTATTACATTTGCATGATAATGTGTTACATATGCATGTATCACTAGGATACCGAGGATTTTATTCTAGTATGTCGTTCTGACATCACTATTGCATTCCAAAATGACCTTTTACATGCATGCACTATCTCACAGGACAAAATGGTTGTAGACCTTTGCACTTTTCTCAAGCAAGCTAATAGAAGAGTAGATTAGATTATACACATAATTAACTATTAAGGATAGTGGCCTTCGCACACGCACCTCGATAGGTAATAATATGCATGACCTGATCAGAGTAACGAGATTTCCCCCACCCGTTACATCAACTTAAGTGAGGTTTATTTGATATGGGATTCGATTTCCCACAGGCGCTAGTCCCCGTGGTTAATTACATATTAAGCTGGGTAAGAAAACTCTCAATTAAGGATCCTATATTATCCTCTCAAATGGGATTGGCTCATACGGTGGAGTCTAAGAAATTCTTACTCAAAAGGAAGAAAAGGGTTCAACTCGGCTTAGTCAACATAAATGTCTCACATCAATATCCAGAGGGACTAAGATAATGAGAAGAAACTACGGAAAAGGAATAAACAATACACTTATAGCATATAAGAGATGAAGATGGAGGTGGCATCATCTATGCAATATGGATAGGTATGATTTATAGCCTCTAAATAATAGAGGACTTACCCACCGATGAGGCATACTACAAAACACTGATAGTAGTAGCCTTGAACCCTAAATCTAGAGTGAGATTAGTGTTCTACACACAACACTAACACATATATCCTAGCTAATGCATTATGGACTTATATCCTGTATAAAAAGGCATGAGAGCTAACCACCTAGTCATATATTATCCATGTGATCCAATCATTATGAAAGATGGGTGGGTGGCTGAGTTTTTGGAAATTAAGGTCCATATCTGGAGAAGTTCCTAAGTGGCCTTATATTTATATAGGGTAGTATGCTCCTAGAACTAATACAATTAAATTTTGATTTAATTAGTTTCTAATGTAATACAAACTAGTTGAAGCCTCTAAATCAGATATGCATGAAACTTAAAAAAAACTTATAAATTAATTTTTTAGAAAGACTAAACTTCCTCAGGTCCAGCACCTTATCATCATAGGTCAGATTATCTAGATTCTGCCTGCAGGAGAAGTGTATTAAAGCAAGGAAAGAGAAGATGTATTAATATAATGCGATCCCGAATGACTCCATCTATTCCCTAGATCATTAGATTTTTATATTATTTAATTCTTAAAATTTAAAATTTTAACTACGAGTAAAAAAAGTTTTATCCGTAAAGAGCCCAATAAAATCAGACACACACACATGCAAGGAAGAAATCTATGAAAAATAAATAATTTTTATGGCATAAATAAAATAAACACATCAATATAAATATCTACCATAATAAAAGAAAGTCCATGACAAGTGCCATATAAAGTGCAGCCTAGGGTCTATAAAAAGGTAATGTTGGCCAGGCTTTACCAACAACAACCTGAATTTTAATACTACTAAATGACGCAAGTCTTAAAAATAAGGCATTTTATCTCGATCTTCATCTTTAGGTCCTTATATGGATCGTCTTCCTTCGGACTTTCTATGGTTCTTCCTTTAGGAGAGTATTCAAATAAAAAGAAAATCCCCACAAGGGGTTTTCTTTTCCCTTTGGATCCCTTATATTTAAAATGTCTTATTTTTAGAGAATTTCATAACTCAATATGTCAAATACATTTACATTATGAAAAGGAAAAATCTAGACTCTTATGCAGGGTTAGCCTAAGCAGTTGAAGAAAACAAAATATCCCAAATAGTTATATATGAAAGTAAAGTATTCATGTTAGCCACACTTGGCCATGCTCTTATTTTTTAGGGGGTTAAGCAGCTGAAGCACCTATAGCAAGCATATACATAATTTATTTATTATTTTATTCCCCTTTATTAGCACTGCATGAGCATGACCACCTGTAAAAAATATCATTATTATCAAGATAACCCCTAACTTATGAGTAATCTATCGCACAAAACATCATAAAAAAGTATGATATAATAAAGTTCATTATCACAGTAACAATCATAGCAAATTAAAATAACCAGCACACGTGCCAAATGTAGAGTGCCATATCATATAAACATAAAAGGAAAACACCAATCTAACCTAGAGCTAGAACTAGTTCCATAACAAACAATTTTATATGTGTGTAGTAGGTTGTGTGGCTTTGGATATGTCCTATGTGGGTGATTAATTTATGTTGTTTATGATCTGATTTGTTAAAGGCCAAATGAGAGAATTTTGATTAAAGTTCAAATATTAATATCTTATGGTCAATTATAATTAATTTAATTTTTTGGTCAGCTTTAATTCTTAGGGTAATGTTCTCTTAAATTTAAGTTGAGTTAGCGAATTTTAGAAGGGGTTGACTTAAGTGGTGTATGTGGACAACAATATTGTTAGCAAAGTATAAGAACATCCTACGTGCTAAGTTAAAGGGGTCTAAAATGTGACTTTTAAAAACAAGCTAGGTTTTGAGATTCTAGTACTTTTATTAAATATTAGACCTTACAAGAAGTAATTATACTTTGAGTTTACTGGATTTAGAGTTTTTTATGTGAATTTATGATTTTTAGAAGTTTCGGGCCCTATTTATCGAACTACGATTGACTGGAGAGTTGACTTTTTAATTTAGATGGATTTCTAAAAAGCTCCTATTTTTAATAAATATTAGATCTTAATTAGGTTTTAATGCTTTATAGTTTACCAAATTTGTATTTTTCTAGAATTAGTTATGATTTTCAAAGTTTGGGCATTTAATGAATTATTAAAATTATGTAATTGAGGGCAATTAAGGAATTTTGATCTAAATCAGCTCCAAACCTCTTGGAATCACCCCCAAAGGTCAGTATGACCTAAGGAGATGTTTCCAAGTGTTTGTGGAAAATTAATTTTTTTTATATTTTTTAATTATTTAATTTAATTAAATGGGTGACTTTTAATCAAAATTAAATTAATGTTCAAATTGAAGTCCAATTAAGGGGATTTTAACTTTCCTTTATTAAGGATTAAGTTCTAAAGAGTTTTATATATTATGAATAATTTTTTGATTTGAATTGAAATTATTATAAGTTTTTTTTTTTTAATTTATTGGGGCTTAATTTAAGAGTGAATTAGAGTTTATTAATTAAGTGATTTAAAGGTTCCTAAAAATTAAGAGTGAATTAGAGTTTCTTCAAATTGAAGTCTATAGGATTAGGTTGTAAGACCCACTAATGGGTGACTTTCTACGAGAGCCATAAGTCTCAATTTAAATTAAATGCTTGGGTTACTTTCTACGAAAGTCATAAATCCCAATCTAAATTTAAATCCTTGGGCTACTTCCTAAAGAAGCTATAAGACCCGCTCCAAACTAAATTCTTGGGTTACTTCTAAACGAAGTCATAAATCTCAAACTAAATTAATTTTTGGGTATTCTAGTAGATGTAAAACCCTAAAAGAAATCTAATCAAATTAAAACTCAAATCTCACCACTTTAGTCTACTCGGGATCCTTGAGATGAGGCAACTCATGGCTACTAATCAGATTCTTTAGACACTACGGTCAATGATTGTTAGCGTTGGTAAACTGAAATCTATGGTATACCCGGGATGACAGAACCATGGGATCTTGATCGGGTTTACCTCCATCTTCTCACTATTGAGACTAAAATTATCTAAATTTTATTCATCCTTAATCTAGAGTTCTCTCTTACATAGTAAGATGGGTAATTAACAATGAGGGCTTACGCTCATAGGAAGTAGAACTCAGATCTAAATAAACCCTGACACTACCCTCAGGGGAAATCTGATTAATTTCAATATGACTCAAGGAAAATGAAATCCTATAGCTGTAAAGAGGGATTCATGGATTTGTGCCATTTTTCTTAAGCCAACACCATACACTCATTGCATGCATAATATCCTTGCATCTTAACATTCATGAGTTATTCACTCTTAGAATATACACATTATATAACATTTATTGAATATACCAACATAATCTTTTGGAATTAATTTTTTTATGTTATTATTTTTTAAGAAGCACAAGGCTAAAATATATTATTGAAAGAAAAACTACTTACAAACTAGATTCCTTCTTTAGCAAATCGCTAAATAATAAAGGAATATTATTCGAAGAAAAATCTTCCCAACAGAAATCTGAAAAAATGGCATAGCTAGCACATAAATTAGCTAGCTTATTCCCCCTCCTATTAACCCAAATGAAAATAATGAATTTATGATCTTTTAAAAGAAGAGGTTCATCTTTCCACTTACCTTCTGTCCTTCACAAGAATTTTATTACATTGAGATTGTCTCCCTCTATAATTATACCTTGATAATCAAGCATCCAATCCCTTTTTATCTCTTTAATGAACTGAACCAAAAATAGTTCAAGCCTTGCAATGTCCCAATGGATACATGAATGACCATAAGCCAAAAGCATTCTACCTTTACTATCTCGAACCACTCCACCAATGCCAGCTTTGTGAGATTTTAATAAAGCTGCATTAATATTAATCTTAATCCAGTTCGGAGGAGGGTACCAACAATCTGACAGTCCAAAAGACTGATTCGTATCCCAATTTCCCAATTTTCTTTCAGCCATGAAAGATATAGAAGCCAAGCTTATAGCATAATAAGCTAGATAAACCGAACTATCTTCCTTTCCACCGTGAACCATCTTGTTTCTGGATTTCCAAGTTAGATATACTGCATTACAATAAACGTTCACCATGAAGCCTTGAGAAATATAACTTCTTTACATCCATTCCCAACATGACTAAAAAGAATCAAAATTGTGGAATTGGAAGCCACAATTTTTTCAAACTGTTAAGTACTTCTTTAACTTACTGTTTTACCGTAATATGGTTCAGATTTTCCTGTTGGCCACATCCCCTAGGACAGCTTTCATCCTCTTGCATTCTTCTTTGGAAAAAGAAACTATATGTAGGTAAAGCATTGTTGAACAATCTGCACCAAAAGGTTTCAATACGGGCATTTAATTTGGTCTTCTTCAAGCATTTCCAGAAAAAGCTTTCTTGTTCATGCATGTTTGATCTCTTGCTTACAAGTGCAGAAATTGTAGCTTCCAGAATTCTAATAGATGAGTTCTAAAAAATCAAAATCTCTATCCAAATGAATCTCTATCAACAGGATAACCTTTATAAGTTCAACTCTAAACATTTTCTTAAGCTTTTACATGTTCTATTCACCATTATGAATCAAGCTCTCCACTTTGTTATCACCTGCTTCTTGTATAGATACAAATGTAGGCCATAAGCTTAACTTCCTGTCCAATATCTAGATATCTTCCATAATGCTGATATAAACACCATTTACTTACTTCCCATTTCACCACTGTTTTAAGAGCTTCCTTACCACTAGCAAGGATTTTACAAGTTGTTGACAATCCTCCACCATTTACTGAATCCTCCATCCATTGCCCATATTTTTGATTCAACATTTGATACAATAGAGATTCCTTATCTTGAGATACTTTCCAAGCCAATTTGGCTCTTAAAGCATTCACAGATTCAATGCAAGACCTTATTCCTCTTCCACCTTGCTTCGTCGGTTTACACATTCTATTCCAACTAACAAAATGTAAACCCAAGCTTCCATCTTGTTTATTCCAAATAAAATCACGGCAAAACGTCTCTATATTTTTTAGAATACTCTTTAGAACTAAGGAATAAGTGCAATAGAAATTTGGAATAGTTACTAGAACCGTTTTAATCAGCAGAATTTTTCCAGCCAGAGATAATTGTTTACTACCCCAAATTGTCGTTAGCTTCATAGCTTTTTTGTGATAAATTTGAAATATGCAGCTGTAAGTCTTCTCAAAGATATTTTGATTCCAAGATAAATGAATTCTTTAACTATTTTAAATCCCATAATTCTTTCCACATCCTTTCTCCTTCCTCTCTTTACGTGCTTTCCAAACATCATCACCAATTTTTGAAGGTTAACCTTTTAATTGCCCTGTCTAGCTGCAGAATTCCAATATTGTTGATTTTATTTCTTTCACTTCCTTAATGTTAGCATGGGAAAATATGACAATGTCATCTGCATATGAAAGGTGAGAAATTTTAGGCAAATTTCTACAAATACTATTCCCTTTACTACCTTATTTTGTTTAAAACTATTTGTCAATAACTGGGCACATAGAATGAATAGATAAGGTGATAGAGGACACCCTTGTCGAAAGCCAGTCTCCGCATGAATCCATCTTGAAATCTTACCATTAATGATCAAGGAAAATCTCGGACCTTCCACATAATCCATGATCCACCTGGAGAATCTATTTGGAAATCCAAAGTATTCCAAAATACTATTAAGAGTATTCCAACTCATGTTATCATAGGCTTGTTCCAAGTCCACTTAAATGAAACCAAGCCCTTGGATAATTTAGAAGTCTTGAGCTTTGAAAAGCCTCTTGAGCCACTAGAATATGATCTCCCAAGCTCCTCCCGTTAATAAATGCAGCTTGTTCCACATATACTAATTTATGAATCATTGATTTCATTCTGTTCAGTAGAATTTTTGCAACAACCTTGTAAATGGATCTACATAGGCTTATAGGTCTGTAGTGACTTGGTTTAATCGGTTCCAACACCTTGGGAATTAGAACTAGTAGAGTTTCTTTCCACTCAACATTCTTCCTCCCATTGTGAAGAAATGGTTTACTGCATTCCAACAGTCTTCCTTTATAATGTTCCAATAAGATTTCATTAAGGAGTATGAAACTCCATTTTTGTATGCTAGAAAGTGCACAAAATATTAAGTTTTTCTTATACTTTGCTAACAATATTGTTGTCCACATACACCACTTAGGTTGATTTTTTCATGTGAAGTAAATGGCTAATAAAAGATAATTTTTTATGCAAAAAACATAGGAGAATCTTGAGCAATAGATTATGGAGATCCAAAGTCCTAGAATACATGCTAGATGCCCATTGAGTAAAACCCACTGGACGAATGACCTTAAAACTTCCTGGTGGTTTGGTGGATCTTAGGCTTACTCTTGATTGACGACGCATGACTCTTATACATAAAATTCTTTAAAATAAAAAAGGATTATATCTTACCTCCACTGGTTACTAGTATTCGCCTAACCTTCTCTATCATATAATCATGATTATTGGAGGCTTGATCCAAAGAGGATTTGATTAATCATTGTCAATTTGGACCATAAAGGTCTACCTTGGGTCAACTTGTTTTTATTTGTGTAGGCTTATATTGGTTCCTTATAATGTGATATCGGTGTTTACAAACTTGTCCATGTTTATATTAGGGGTGTCAAGAAGGGTCAATGGGTCAGGTTTCAGTCTGACCCTAAATTGACTCAACTCGAATCTGGTCAGCCCGAACCTGACCTATTTATAAATGGGTCAAAACTGCAGACCCAAACTGACTTTCTTGCAACCTAAATGACCCTAATCAAACCCGATAATGCATTTTGATTTGAAAAAAAAAATTAAAAATTTTTTAATAATAAAAATTAAATTAATTAATAAAAAAACATAATCATACCAACAAATAAAAAAATCTAAGAAAAAAAAAATAAATCAAACATTTTAGAACACATTCAATTTTGCAGGTCAACTGGAACATGACCCATATAAACAGGTCAAAATTTCAAACCCAAACAAGACCCTTTATTAAATGGTTCAACCTAAATTTAATTTTTAGGTTGAATTTGAATTTGGTCATTTTTTTACACCCCTAATATATATCATTTTAAGGGCATGTAACCTTCCATTTAATTCATGCACTTCATAAAAAATTATGTTGAATAGAATAAATATTTTCTAATCCTAATAAATTTGGTCATTAACTAAATTTAGATAGATGTCTTAAAAAATTTGGCATGATTTGATCACTAGGCCAAACTCTAACTTGTTCGCAGGTAAACGAAGCGGTAACAATTAGAACCCTATATTTTTGGGTGATTGGTCTGTTTTTTGAGCTTATCTATAAGGCTTTAAAAACCATATTTGACAACGAATAGGAAGACAGAGAGAATAAATACTTATTATATTTAAATTATAATAAAAATAAAACAATAATTTGTAAATATATAACAAAATTTGAACATAATAATAATATGAAGCATAAAAAATATAACAAATAAATTTAAAATTAAATACATTATTATTAAAAGCAACTTGCCTCTTTATAGTCATAACTTGACAGACGAAATCAAAATTTCTCTTGAGTCTTATGGTTTATACCTGCAATTGGTGAACCTCAAAAAATAAAATAAATACGAGATTATCATTTATAATTATAAAACAAATAATCAAATACAATGTAAATAAGAAAAATACATATATTTCGCTTGAAGATACAACCAATCATAGAAAACTTTTAACACTTTATATAAACTAATAACAAAAATAAAATTATTCATTATATGGAGATGAAGTTAACTATGTTTCATTTTTTTAGTTCAATTGTTTCAATAATTTTATAAGAGAAAAATCAAATATCTCCTAAATTTGCATCATCAAATCTATCCACATAAGTTGAGTTCCTAGGTCTCGCTGAACCAAAATTTTCAATCCCAAATGCATCCAATTGATTGAACTCAATTATATCACCCACATCTCCTTCATTCTTTATGTCACCTTCACCAATAAATAAGAAATATAAAATAAGATATTATATTTTCTTTCATTTAAATGATATCCTCATATTTCATTATCAACTTGCTATGTCCTAACCGATTGGACTATATGTTTTGTTCTTCAATAATAGGCATTGCATCCTCTTTGTTTATCTCATTTTCCAAGTGTATAAGTCAAGTTCTAGAGTTGTTTTATTTTCAAGTATCCATAAATCAACAATTTCAACACAATTGTAGTCCAGATGATCATAATATCTTTTTTTAAGATGAAACCTAAAAAATGAAGAAATAATGTTAGGTTAAGATTATACATACTCTTTAAATTGACACTTATACATAAATATAAATATATTGTATGATTATACATATTCTTTAAGTTTAGATTATATCAAACATATATAAGATCATTGAGCCTTTGATGCTCCAAATAATTTTGTCTCTTTGAGTAAATCTTTTCAATAACACTCCAATTTCTCTTGCATCTTGATGAAGATGATGTTTGACTTAGAATTCGTATAGTTACTTTCTACAAGTTTGAACACTTGATCCAAACATCTTCTACTACTCATCTGCATATTATCAAGTTAGAGAGCTTAGTAAGTGTGTCTATTTATAAATACAAATATACTAATATAAGTATATAAGCATGTTGACATTAAAAAGAGAATTACCATGTTGTATTTCATTAGCCATCGTCTGTGCAATTAATTTTTCAATGCTTTCAAAGCCATCATAGAATAATTTGACTTCATTCATTGTGACTGTGTACTTTGAACAAATGTCGTTATTTCTAATTAAGTCAACTAGACCTTGTAAAATTTTTATCTTCTACCAATGGTTCTTTTTATCATTATAGAAATGACGATTGAGAAAATATGTTAATGCATGGATTCTTTTCCATAATTGAGTATCAAATCTTCTTTTTATTTTTAGTAGTGAAAAACTTATATGATCTCTTTACATTTTGAACATAGCTTTAATCATCTTTTCATGCACTGTACCTGCCATCATATAGATATTCAAGTGATAGTTTCTCAGCCAAGTCAATAATATGTAATAACTGAAAGGGCTCCATGTCTTTGAAATGATAAGACAATTATCCCAAAACTTCAAGTCCAAAATAATTGAAGCTACTTCTTTCCATTGGAAGTTTTGGATATATTTGAATTTATATAGAACTTGCTTGTGATTAGTGCTTGTAGGTCATGATGGTGCTTATAGACACTTTTCAAAGTTATAAAGGTTGTTGCAAAATGAGTTTCTCCAAGATGTACGATCTCCTTCCAACCTGGCCTTTCTCAAGTGCAAGTATGGAGATATGATTACAACAAAAAATTGTCACATTTGATGTTTTTTTGCTAGGTCTTATATGAGAGGCATGTTGCCAATATCTTTCAAAATTAAGTTCATATAATGTGTTGTACAAGGTTACCAATAGATGTTGTTGAATCTTTTATGTAACATCTAACCTGCTTTCTTGTAATTAACAGCATTATCAGTAACTAGTTGAACTACACTCTCTAGACCAACCCACTCAATAACCTTAGTAAATAAAGCACATAAATTTATAGCATCCTTTGTGATGTCTAAAACATCAACTAATTTTAAATAAAATACACCACATAGATAATATATCAAAAAACTAATTAATCTTTGCTCCTACTATTAGTCCATCCATTTATCATAAGTGCACAATTTGTTTTCTTCTAAGTTTATCTATAGTTATCAATGAGTATCCTGCACTCCTCTTTATAATCCATAAGTAAGTTTACTCTCATATTGTAATAAGTGGGGAGCTTGTAACCAGGATCTAAAGCAATAATGACATCTATAGTTTTATGTGCATATACTGAAGTTAAAGCATTAAATAGAATTTAACAATAAAAAAACCATCTTGCTAAAGCCATATCTGCGCGGTGAACTACTTCCTTAGATTACGAAATACTCTTAATTGATGGTTGAGAACCTAGTTTTGTTCTAGGAGCAAAGAAAGTGTCCGCATCAATAATTTTTCTTTTTCCTTTAGCAAGTTTTGATACATATACTTCGGAAGATTGTGTTTTAGGAAGAGAAGAAGAATCTCTTTCTTCCTTAGCAACATCATCTATAGGAAATGATATACTATCCAACTTTGCCTGTGCTTGTTTTTTTTTCTTGAAATTTTCTTAAAGTTCTCCTGCAGTTGATATTAAATGTCGTGTGGAATCTTTTTGCAAGAAGTTATATTCCCTTAACTCATGCTAAATATTATTTTATTCTATTTATTCCTCATCCCTTGTATGTAATACCACAATGCAAATATTTGAATTGCTTCTTCCCATCAGCATCTCTAACTTCAGTGAAATAATTCCAAGCAATGTCTACTTTCTCACACACACTATAATTGTAAAGTTGAAATCTAATTACTGTGTGCTTCCATTCTAATTTGATTAACTAAAAGGTATGAATAATTTTAAGAGATTGAAGTTTCAAAAGACAAAAAGAGAGAACAAAAAAAAAACGATCAGAATGTGACTATAATAATGGATGAAACTTAATGCCAAACAATAATTTGATGATTGTCCTAGTTAGAGAACTTCCAATAGAAATTGAAAAACTCTAGAACTTATGAGTTTATATGTGTGAATAATCTAATCAAAACAATCCCAATTCAACACAAAATTTTGACAACACAGCAACTAAATATAGAGATTTGTTTAAAATATAAATTAGAACTACTAATGTAAAACAATCATACATATGCAGTTAATCTACCAAAATAAATAAAGGATTTAAAAATTTCATCCATTCATTGCAGCTAATAATTATAGGAAACGTTCAAAGGCATAAGAACAAATTTCATGTAAGGAATTTATTGAAACAATTTATATAAAGAAAGTATAACATGATGAGACATTTGAATACATAAATGATAAATCATGGCAAAATAGTTGCATTTCATTTTGAAGAAGACAACTGTAATCTAACTAGGTATTTCATTTTCAAGAAAACAACTGCAATCTATCTCAACATTTTTCTTATAAAGCATAACTTATTAACTTCAATGCAGCTTGACACCTCACTATAGTAAGTCAGCATCAATACAACTACAAGATATTGTAAACAATATAAATTCAATCATGAAAAGTCATATAATCACTAGCTTAGACTTACTTAAGCCTATGAATAGGTTGACTTAAGGCCTGATAAATCTCCTATTTTTTCTCAAGGAAATGTATTTTTATAGGCTTTAATCCTAAAACTCTTTTTCTAGGACCTCTTGTACTTTTTATAAGATCTTCCTAAGAAATCCTAAGATTAGTGTTAGAGGAATCTTCTCGAGATAGATTATGTTAAGTTCATCCTAATGGGTCCAATAAAATCTTTCCCTTGATCCTCAAGTAATGCTAATATAATATGACAAGTAGGATGCAACATTAGGAAAGAGAAATAGAAGTTATGCATGAATCATAGTCCAAAGAGATGATGCTTGGATTGAGCACGCGAGGGTAAGTACCGAATGCGAAAAGAAGAGGTGAAGAACAGACATTGGGTCGGAAAGGAGGAGTTGAACACGAGAGGGAAGCCTTCGGTTCGGTGTTGGCTTTGCGAACTAGCAGGAGACAGCGATGGGAAGAAGATACGTCGAGCAGGAACAGGGAGGATGATACGTGATACCGATATGTCTGAATGAATTGTAGGGTTTTTTGTTTTTTCGATTTCATATAAGCTTCACCTTCTTTGATTTGAGTCATCCGATCTTCACTAAACAACTCAAAATGGGCTGTAGCAGAATTGGCCACTTATCAGAAACTGGGACCTATTTTATGGTTTGACGATTGAATCGCCAGTTCGAATGGTTCAAATCCGATTATCTACGAAACCAGTTTTGAAGCAAAGCGCAACCGGCCGGCCAGCTGATTCACAATTAAATTCGTTGAACCAACCAATTTGATCCGATTTTTAAAGCATTGCTAATCAGAGTAAAAAATTGTCTTTTCAGGGGTTTTATCTTCCCACATGGCTACTTGCTCATTAAAATACAACCAAAATTGGTACGGCAACACAACCCGCTGAGAATTTCAGTCCACTCCAACGCGTTTCTTTCTCTCTCTTTTCTCTCAGTTCCAATTTTAAAATTTCTCCTCTCAACGATCCAACAAGCCTATTGTTCGTCGAAGACTTCCACGCCTCCTCTCGCCGTCCCATCTCATTGCAGGCCTTCCAAATTTGAAGGTGCGATTTTTATCTCTCTGTATACCTCTTTTTGAGTTTCGATCTGTGTCAGATGCTTGCTTTCTCTGGATGCAAGTCTTTTTAATCCTCGGAAACTTTTCCTCCTTACAAGTCTGCCTTTGCCGGCTCTTCGGCCTGCTCGTTCCGCCATCTTCTTAAGTGTTTTCTTTGCCAAATTAAAGGAAGCTCTTGGAAAAGGTCTGAAATTCATCCAAAAGCCATTGAGATTCGACTCTCAGATATGATTACCAAGCATAGAAGATGCGTTGAGCCTTGGTTTTAATCCCGGAAGTAATTTACAGGCGAAGGATGGCCAAACCGTCGCCTTTTTTCCTTGTTCTCCTTGGATTTGGATTCTTTGTAGCCACCTATAATCTCGTCACTCTAGTAATCCACAGCCAGAATAATGATGGGGAGATGGAACTTTCCCGGCGATCTGATTCCATGATTCAGAGACCCAATGAGTTGAAGGAATCTGAGGGCCAAAGAAGGCCATTCCATGTGGCTCTCACAGCGACCGATTCTCCTTACAGTAAGTGGCAGTGCCGGATAATGTACTACTGGTATAAAAAGATGAAGGATTCAGAAGGTTCAGAGATTGGAGGTTTCACAAGGGTGTTGCATTCTGGGAGCCCAGATGATTTGATGAAAGAGATCCCTACTTTTGTGGTTGACCCCCTCCCATCCGGTGTGGATCAGGTGAGAAATATTTGTACTAATAGATTTCTACAGATTTTGGTCTGTGCGTTAAATTTTATTTATAGCCAGAATAGATTTGCTCAAAAACAGAACCCCATGCAAACTCAACATAAACTGAACTATGGGTAATACATTTCATGATAAAGAAAAAATGAAAAATACTAAAACAAAACATGACTCAAAAGTATAAAAAACCCTTAGAATCATGAATAGCATCTGTCTTGATAGGATCTCGGATTTCCCCTGGTTGTTGGAAGCCTTCCAAAGGGGAAATATGACAGACGGGTGCAGAAGGCTCTCATCATTGTCTTACAAAAATTCTTCTAGAAAAATAACATTTGATATCCAAAAAACTGGCATCATGACATCCAAAGAACCATCAACATCCAAAAGAAGAGGCCTAAAAAGAAACCAAAGGAGCTACAAGCCACTAAATTCTAGCCTTCCAAATGTTAAGAAATGAGATGCACAATGTCATTATATTTCTTCCATCTAGATACCTTAGCAACAATAGTTTTCTTGATTTGATGGCATAAAGTGGAAGAGATGCTAATGGAATTATCAAAAATCCTAACATTTCTTTCCCTCCAAATAAAAGAAACATAGCAACAGGTAGTACAAAAGCAAAGATCTTTAACAATGGAAACTTGAGGCAAGTCATGAATGTGTTGAAGCATTTAAATCAGGCTTAACCTCATTAAAAAACCCCAGCCCAAGGTATAAAAGATGAAACAATATTAAATATGAAATTGCATTCAAAAAGAAGTTGTGTGTTGCTTTCATCAAAATTGTTAGAGAATGTGCAAAGAGGCTACACAGTGATTCCACGTTTAATTAGAACATATGATGTTTTAAGGCTTCCGGCTATAGCAAGTCAAGCATAACAGGAGTAACGGATGACAAATCTCTTGTGCCAAATAAATGGGGGCCAAGAGATAGTGGGAAGTTCCTTATATATACCTGATAAAAAATCCTTGAAGAGAGGAGTATCTAAACCTTTCTAAGTTAAAACAAGGCCATTAGCCGACGAGAATGAACTTGAGTAATATTTTCCTTGATATCAACAAAGAGAGTAGAAGGAAGGTTCCATGTGTCATTGGAGATGAAGGTGGATGTAGAGGAGGTGAAGGGGGTGGATGATGGGAGGGAGAGGAGCCCAGAATTTCAAACAGAAGTCTTCCCATTACATAATTGATTCCAGAAGGAAAATTTTGCATTAGACGTGATGTGGAAGATGCAATTGGACTTATGACTATTAGCAATCTCATTAATATTCTTCTAAAAAGAGAAGCAATTTTGAGAAGTTGGTTTCTAGCAAAAGAAATATTTCTCTTTACGCCAATGAATGAGGGGACTGTCGGTGGTGAGGAGGCGCCAGATAAATGAAAAACCATGTGCATATATAAGAGCTTGAATGTCAGGAATGCCCAAACCACCGCATTGCTTAGGAAGATAAGTTTTTTTTCAAGAGATGAGGTGAAGCTTTTTGGCATTAGTGTCACTGTGATAAAGAAATTTAGCACACCTTCTACTAATAAAAGACGAGCTTCTAAGCCAGCATAAAAAACAATTCAAAATAGTTTATCTTAAATATTGAAGTCTACCCGCAAATGACATCATTCTAGCTTTCCAACCATCTAGCATAGAAGATATCTTTTGAATCAAGGGCTGGAAGTCATGGAGAAGGAGCCTTTTGGAGGATATGTGAATGCCCAAATATTTGAGAGGGAATTTAGAAACAGAGAGATTAAGAATAGAACAAAAGTTAGTGATGTTGTTAGCATTGATAGAGAAGAAGATGTTTCTTTTCCTGCGATTAATTTGGAGATCATATTCAAGTTAGAAATCCCTCAAAATGTCTTTCAGGGTAATAGCATTCTGGTTGGTGGCATGTCCAAAGACTGGCAGATCATCTACATAAAATAAATGAGAGATTTGCTGATTTTCTTTTTGGATGCCCTTATAAGTATTGTTGAGAATGGACATTTTGAAAAGGGTAAACAAACCATCCATAATGATGCAAAACAGGTAAGGGGACAATAGACATCCTTGTCTCAATCCAGATGTAGAGCTAAAAAAGCCCTATAGCCCCACCATAGTAGCATATTGAGAAATGAACATCATCAATACAGACTTTTATTCAACTAGTAAATAAGGGAAAAAACCATTCTGATCCAAACTATGAAGTAAAAAACTCAATAGGTGAGTTGAAAGTGCTAGATGGGGTAGAGATCTCCTTGAAATAATTTGATTTTTTTAATGAAGCTTCATATAAAGATAATTGAGATCAGCATCCTCATGTAGAAGCCATTTGGCTTTACTTCTTTAAGAGATCCAAGAGGCCCAAACTGATTGAGGTTGAGAGAGCTTTTCACCAATTTCTTTAGTGAGAACATTAAGGGAAGCATCAGTTGGATTAGTGTGAAGCTGTTGAAGGCTTAAAAAGTGTTTGCTTTGTAGATCTTAAAGGTTGTGATATAGATTATCAGATGATGCCCAATTCATGGTTTTGATCATAGCCTTCAGAGACTTCAATTTGGAGTAAAGATTAACAGTGGGGTTATCAACCATGCTTTGAGAAAACACTTTTAAAAGGATGTCCTAAAATTGAGTGATTTTAACCCAATCATTTTTAATTTGGAATCTAAGGCTCCTTCTTATGAGGGGTTGGGTATAAAGGATCAGGGGAGAATGATCTGAGCACATAGGTCGTTCAATTTTGTAGTAGGATGATGGGAACAGTTGGAACCAAGCTTCATTAAATGGAATCCTATCGAGCATAATATGGATAGGGGTAGAAAGTCTTTGACTGAACTAAATGTACTTGAGGCCCACCGAAACAAGATCCTTGATACCAGCCTCGAAGATAAACTTGTTATGTTCCCATAACTTGTTATTGGGAATAGGGTTGCCTCCAGATTGTTCATGAGAGAATTTACAACAGTTGAAGTCTCCCATGATGATCCAAGCGGCAGAGATGTTCTTCCCTAATTGTTTTAGATGAAGCTAAAGGATCTCTCAGCCATAGAATTGGAAGCATATACAACAGTAGAAAAATTTAATAAAATTTGAAGCATATACAACCCCCCTATCCATTGCATGTCAAAATCCTCAACTACTAGAAAAATTTAATAGAGAAAACCCTTCACTGAGTGAAAGAAGACATAGGTTCCTTTGAGATTCCGCACCTTTTTTTATGGAAGAGAATAAGACTTCGTAGTAAGAGTTTTTGAAAGTTCGTTAGGGATGTTAAACCCTTATGAACTAGTTCCGAGGCTAACCAAGAGGGGGATGAATTGGTATTTTAAAAACTTTTCAATCAAATCACGAACTCAAACCAAAACACAATTCACCACAAGATAAATAAAGTGCGGAAATTAAATGCGTAAGTAAAAAACAAAGGAAAGAACACACCAGATTTATAGTGGTTCGGTCAAACCTTGACCTACGTCCTCTCCTTGGAGGCACCCTCCGAATATTGCACTAACTTAGTATCTCTCCTTTAGCCCCCACAGCTAGGCGGAGAAGCCCTTACAAAAACACTCATTTTCACTATCCCCGGTGTGGCAGAGAACCGACTCCTTTTTCTTTCTCCTGAAGCAGGCAGATAACCTCGATCAATTGCTGAAGAAGACCTCCCTTGAGCATCCAAGAACGAGGAACGATGATTGGAGAAGACACCTTAGACCCTTGCTTGGAGCAACCCTTGTGAAATCCCCTCACAAGCTCCCCCTCACAAGTTCCTCCCTCTCTCTCCCTCTCTCTTCCTCTCCTCTAGGCTATCTCAGGTCAAGGCAGCAGCAAAAGATGCTTGTGCTTGAGAAAACACGAGTCCTTTAAATAGATTTTCAAGAACCGACTTTATCGTCTAGGACGATATTGCTATCGTCCTGTACGATCAGTACAAATTAAGCTCAATCAGCCCGGACGACTTGGGACGATTAGAAGATTTTCTGTTCCTATCATCCAAGATGATGATAGTATATCGTCCTGTACGATTAGTACAAATCAGGAAATATCGTCCAGAACATCACCCTGGATGGGAGTCTGGACGAAAACAAAATGACTTGATCGTCCTAGCCGATTAGTTCAAATCTGTGCAAAATCGTCCAGAACATCGCTCTGAACAGACGATGTATGATTTTTGGTAGTCCAGGAGCAACCAAGGTTTTTGAACTGATCATCCTGATCGATCCTGCGATCGTCCAGGACGATATGATCGAATCAATCAACTTTAATTACTTTCCTTAATCACCAGATCAATTTAGGCATAATTGAACCCCATCGTCCAGGCCGATGTCCTGGACGATGATTAAAAAATAAAACTTCATAAATAGATCTAGCGGCTGATTCTTTCTGATTTGAGCATATCGTCCCGGCCGATAAAAAAATCGTCCAGGACGACATGCTTAATGACGGCTGCCTTAACCAAGATGCCCTAATTAGGGTTTCTGTTTTTCACCGATCATCCAGGACGATTTTTAGATCGTCCCAGACAATATTAGCAAAATCAGAAAACTCTAAGTCAGACAAAAAAAATTCACCAAGTGTGTGTGTGTGTAATGTTACTTAGCATCAGACACCACAGAGATTACAATTGACTCAAGAAAGGGAAAAAATACATTACAAACTGACTCAGACCTAATCTACCGAATCTTGAGCTGGCTTGAGTTGCACTTGATCTTGTTGACCTGAAATGTTAGTGAGCAAGGCATTCGTAAAAAAATAGGAAAGTTTGTTATCATCAAAATTCTAATTCATAAAACTAGATTTGCAACAGTTTTTTTTGATTGAATAGTCGATAAAGCCCCAATTCTTCATAGCCTTTAGAGACTTCTTCATATGAGAACTGGATAACATTTTCGGTAGGAGGAACAAACCTTTGGGGGAACTCCTTGGAGGAAGAAGAAGCTTAGGTAAGTGCCTTTTTCCTGTTGGAGTTATGGGGTTCGTTGTGGGTGGGGGGGGGGGGGGGGGTTGAAGGAAGGTCAACGTTATAGTATGCGGCTTGGAGGTTAGCTAAAGGAGGAAGGTCATGCTAAGCAAAAATATTATTAGCCATAAGGTGAGGTGGAGGTGGGAAAAAAGGTTAGGATAATGGCCTCTAGCAATGCCGAAAGGGAGGTGTACTGGAAATCAGGGGTTGCACTTCGGCTAGGGTTCCTCCTGTCACTACCCCAACCTGATAAAAACCCACAGATGAGTCAGATCCTTTCATGTTTGTTTGCAACATGTTGACCTCAATATCCGAGTTTTGAAAATTATTCATATTTTTCGTCCAATTTTAACTTTAAAACAAACAAAAAACTATAAAGCTGCTAAAAACTGTCAATATACTGAAAATAAACTTATCAACAGTTTTTTTTTTCATTTATCATCAAATATACGTATAATAATTAAACTGCAGTATATTGTTGTAGATCGAAATACAAAATAGAGTATAATAAATAATTTGTTATGATTATGTAAAAATTTCAAAAAAGAAATCCCTATATAAACTTAGATTGAATCCAAAAAACTGTTATTCAATAGGCTTTTTTCATTTCCCAAACCATAAAAACAAAAGACAGAATAACTGTGAGCTAACACAGCTCAAATGTCATATTTATCAATCTAAAATTTCAAATAAATTTGTTATTAAGCATTAATTGAGTGCTAAAAGCAATATAATAGATTTTTATGCTTAGCAAAAGTAGTAATTGCAGTTATCAAGAAATCAAATGATAGTGCTGAAAAAATAAATAAACAAATATTTAATTTCAAACAAAATTCAGATAATTCTAGCCCTTATGTCTCTCAACCGATAAAATTCATAGAATTCTTACCCTTATGACTTCCAACAAATAGAATTCGTAGTATGCGGCTTCGTAGTAAGAGTTTTTCGATTGAATAGTCGACAAAGCCCCAATTCTTCATAGCCTTTAGAGACTTCTCCATATGAGATATGGATAACATTTTCGGTAGGAGGAACAAAACTTTGGGGGAGCTCCTTGGAGGAATAAGAAGCTTAGGTAAGTGCCTTTTTCCCTTTGGAGTTATAGGGTTTGCTTGGAGGGGGGGGGGGGGGGGGGGGGGGGGGGGGGGTTGAGGGAAGGTCGGCGTTATAGTATGCGGCTTGGAGGTTAGCTAAAGGAGGAAGGTCATGCTAAGCAAAAAGATTATTAGCCATAAGGTGAGGTGGAGGTGGAAAAAGGTTGGGATAATGGCCTCTGGCAGTGCCGAAAGGGACGGGGTGTATCGGAAATCATGGGTTGCACTTCGCAAGGGTTCCTCCTGTCACTACCCAACCTGATAAAGCCCATATAGATGAGTCAGATCCTTTCATGTTTGTTGCAGCATATTGACCTCAATATCCGAGTTTCGAAAATTATTCATATTTTTCGTCCAATTTTAACTTTAAAACAAACAAAAAACTATAAAGCTGCTAAAAACTGTCAATATACTGAAAATAAACTTATCAACAGTTTTTTTTTTCATTTATCATCAAATATACGTATAATAATTAAACTGCAGTATATTGTTGTAGATCGAAATACAAAATAGAGTATAATAAATAATTTGTTATGATTATGTAAAAATTTCAAAAAAGAAATCCCTATATAAACTTAGATTGAATCCAAAAAACTGTTATTCAATAGGCTTTTTTCATTTCCCAAACCATAAAAACAAAAGACAGAATAACTGTGAGCTAACACAGCTCAAATGTCATATTTATCAATCTAAAATTTCAAATAAATTTGTTATTAAGCATTAATTGAGTGCTAAAAGCAATATAATAGATTTTTATGCTTAGCAAAAATAGTAATTGCAGTTATCGAGAATTAAAATAATAGTGCTGAAAAAATAAATAAACAAATATTTCATTTCGAACAAAATTTAGATAATTCTAGCCCTTATGTCTCTCAACAGATAAAATTCATAGAATTCTAACCCTTATGACTTCCAACAAATAGAATTCATAAAAGAACCTTATGACTCCCAATGTCAGCAATAGAACAGAGTGTGCATATAACACATAATGTGCCCTAAGGAAAAAAATGTGCATTAATACCAAAATAAAACTTTCTCCATCCACTCTAGACCTCCTCAAAATCACACAATTCAATCATAAACACATAATTTATTTCATTGCAGTAACAAGAATGTAAATAAAATCATTTCGGAAATTACCAAAATATCTTAATGGTAGCACAGAATGAGCCCTTAGCACTACAATGTGCCATTGGCACATAATATGCCTTAGGCACAAAACGTGCATTTTATACCAGAACAAAACTTTCTCCATCAACTCTAGACCTCCTCAAAATCACACAATTTGATCAGATAAGCACATAATTCATTACATTGTAGTAATAAGAATGTAAACAAAATCATTTCAGAAATTACCAAAAATATCTTAATGGTAGGCAGAAAAATAGAGTACTATGCATAAATTCACTATTTCAGAATATAACCAAATTATCAGAGATTATTTAGAACATTATTTAAAGACTTTAATTATACTATAACATTATTTTTCAGGTTCAGGATTATCTTATAATAAATTAAAATAGTGTAATTCTTAAAATTCTTGGTATAAAATTTCTAAAAAAATACTTAAATATTCAGAATCTTTTTTTTTTTAAATATTTATTTATTTATTTATTTATTTTATTTATTTATTTATTTATTTTTAAATATTCAGAATCTATATCTCTATAACATACAGAAAGTTACGTGGTGAAAATTTTGCAAGTATAAAGTTATCCTTATTTTAAACTATAGAAATATAAATTAAATCAAGAAATACTAGAATTTTTTGTATTTGTTTTAAAACTGAGATGGACAAAATGTCAACTATCTCGATCCAAGCAACTTTTAGAACTTTGTCGTCTGCTGCAAACTATTTGAAGTAGCCCAAACCCATCTTCTCTCTATAGAAATCTCTCTCTCTCACTAGTCGGAAACCCTAAGTAATAAAATGGAGTGGCATTTTAGCGGAAATTGATATTTAAATAGAAAATTCATGTCAAGTATCACAGCCCCCAATAGTGCTTGCACGGTGCTCTTTCTTAGAGTCCACAACACCGTAGCGCAACCCTCAGCATCGTCATGTTGAATTTTTTTTTCAAAATTCCAGAAAGTTTACTGTTGGGGGCGTCGTTAACTCTAGCGTTGCGACACCCCAGGAGAATTTTTAGACTTTTTGGAACATGCAAATAGATCACTGGAACCTATTTTAGAATACATGCAGACTCCCGCATCAAAAAATATTCCCAGTCACTTGTAGAAGGGTTCAAATGTAGAAATTTAACTAATTACCTTAAATTTGATCAGGTCAGAACATGTTGAATTGCACACTAACTTTTTTAGGTGTTACAACTCTTCTCTCAAAAAAAATGTCATCATCGACATTTCAAAACTCAAACCCTCAAAACATATTAGGATACAACTACTTCATTTCAGAATCTTTCTCCCATGTAGCTTATTTTCCCATTTTGTTTCTCCACTGGACTTTAACCATTGAAATCTATTTGTTTCTTAATTTCGTGACAACATAAGCTAGAATTCTCTTTTGTTCTTCTCCATAGCTCAGATTGGGACATATCTCAATTTGTTCTGCAAACTTAGTTCCCATAATGGGATATCCATTTCCTTAGAAGCGACACATGAAATACATTTTGAATGTCAGCCATATGATTTGGCAACTGTAAACTATAGGCAGATTTTTTGATCCTTTCCATGACTTTAAATGATCCAACATATCTTGGACTTTGCTTTTCTTCTTTACGAAATCTGCTGATACTTTTCATCAACCTAATTTTCATATATATGAAATCTCCAACTTGGAATCCCACAGCCCATTGCTTAGCATCGTAATATTTTTTCTGTCTATCCTACATAACTTTTAATCTATCTCTGATCAGATGGATCTTTTCAGTAGTATTATCAACTAGGGTTGGCCCAATCAAATTTTTTTCACCCATCTCTGTCCAAGATAGAGGAGTCCTACATCTACCATATAGAGCTTTATAAGGGGCTATACATATATTTGACTGAAAACTATTATTGCAAGCAAACTCGATTAGAGAAATGTGATTTTTCCAACTGCCACTAAAGTCTTGAACACAATATCAGAAGATCTTCCAGTATTTGAATAACTTTCTCAAACTATTCGTCAATATGTAGATGAAAAGCCATACTGAAATGTAATATTGTGCCCAAGTCCGAGCCCAACCCAACAGGACCTGACTAGCTGACCTGGCTTAGTGCGACGGGCGAGTGCAAGTACGTTGAGTAGGCGTGCTGTTGAGGGCGAGCACAAGCGAGCGAGGGCATACCTTATATCCATCTCCTTTGACACCAAAAGGACCACCTACCAACAAAGCTACATTCTATGGGCTCTAAAAATTTGCGCCTCAGCCTCCCCTCTTTCGGGTGAGTTTTAACAAATTAAGTTTTGGGGTAAATTTTCAAAAGGCTGGTAAAGTTTTAAATAAGATCCTACCCAGATATTTCACCCTCATTTTGCTAGGAATTTATGATATGAGTTCTGGTTTTCTATATACACAAGCCCTTATAAGTAATTACCTCTCCCGATAACAAGAGAGAACTTTTGATTAAGGCTAGTCATCAAATAGATACGTAGAGACACGTAGTATCTAGTGTATAGTAGCAGCATGTTTGTTATATGAAAATTTAATATTTTATATTAAAAATTTCAACATGTTGCACTTAAACCGGATGGTGGGGGAATGGTGATGAGCCCGATGAAGATCCCATGGTTCTGTCGTCCCGGCCATTGTGGTCCCTGGCCTACTTAGCCATGGAGGTAGTTGACCCAACCTAACATAAGGATCCTTGTAGGCAGGCGTGGGTTGCGTCGTTTAAGGGTATCTTGTATACCTGGGGTGGATATTTTTTTAAGGGGACAAGTTTGAATCCATCTTAGCTAATAGAGGACTTTGTTCCTTATCGACTATATCATATTGATTCATATCTCAAGGATTTGATGTCGTTGGGGAGCATATGGGCTCTAGCCATGACCGTAATTTAATGGTGTCATTTGGCGGCAAACCACCTGGGTCAGAGGGCCTCTGTTATAACCGTTTACCCGCGTTGCCATTTGGCGATAAAATTGCTGGTTAAACGACACGTGCCATGTCCTTACTGGTAAGAGACAGATTAAGAATGAATCCTAGTGATAATCTCGACCAGACACTAACCCTTTTTGAGCTGAGGTGTATTTTCAAACTTGTCCACCTAGACAAATTATTGCAGAGGGTGGATGAGTTTTGCTTTAAGCATTTTGATGGTTTAATTTCAATTTTTTTATTTAAATTTTGGTATTTTTTGTTGGTTGAATTTAATGAGCATTTGAGAGGCATTTTTAATATTTGAAATTAACCCCTTTCGGTTGAGATTTGTATTCAACATGACCATCATCGGGGCATATATGGGCAATTGTATTTTATCGACTAAACCATGTCGACTTTGTTATTTGCCGACAAAGGATCTGGTTTGTTATCGGCTGCCATTTTTATTAGTAAATTTTCTTAGTTATAGGCTTTGAAGGCCTAATATGAACGGTATTAAAATAAATATCTCGATCGACGCCATGACCATATATTTGTTCGACGGTTTTAAGCCGTGTCTACTCCTACCCTACTCGCATAAAAAGGATCAGGATCGAGCTTAAATTTATTATTTGACCTGCGCAACATCCTCAGATGTTACGTGTATACTCATAACAGCTCGTGAAGGCCCATGCGGGTGCTTTGGGGTTATTTCTACATTTGTAATTATTTATTTAACCTTGTCAACTCTATGTAATTGTTGACAAAGGATCAGGTTCGTTGCCTACTTTATGTGTTTATTAGTGAATTTTTCTTGTTATAGGCCTTGCAAGACTAATATGAACGTATTAAAACAAAATATCTCAGTCGACGCCATGACCGTATATTTGTTTGATAGTTTTGAGCAGTGTCGACTTTTATCTACTCGCATTGAAGGATTGAGCTCGAACTTGAATTTATCATTTGACCCATGCAGCATCCTCAGATGTCACGTATTACCCATAATATGTTCGTCGGGGCCCATACGAGTATTTATTCTTATATGTATACGGGTTAATATGCTTGCATGTGCACTTTTGTATTTGTGTGGATACATATTATAGTGTATGTATGGGGGCATTTTAAATGTTTGGCCTTAATCGACTATCCGAATGATCAACATTTCGGTGTTCATATCGCTCTGTGTAGAAGCCCATAAACGCCTTCTGTCCGCTTGTATGAATGTTACGGATCCGGCGGCATGGCGTCACACCATGAATTGTTTATTGCTTCACGCGGGTGGATTGTCGTACACTAATGAATCTCCCGTTGTTTGTTGTAGATGCTGATATATACTGCAATTCTTTTGTATTTTCTCGTAGATAACACTTTGTGATAGGTCTCCTACGGTGGCTCGTATGAGCTCACAATTGTTATAGTTTTCTAGCAGTTGTTGTGATTTTTAGCCTTTGCTTGCAAGTGGCGTGTTGCATGTTCATATTCGTCCTTGCAACGTACCCTTCTTCATTGCTTGTTATGCAACTTAGTACGCTCATTTGTAACTTTATGTTGGTTGTCAGCTGAGTTACATTCACCAATGATCTCTTCATGTATTTTGATTTGTAAGTCATTACATGTAGATTATCACCACTTATAGTCTGGTGAACATATTTGTTTGTATATTGGTACTTGGCAATAGGGTTGAGTTGCATTCAGCATTAATTTCTCCATTCATGCTGGCTAACAAACTTGTATCTGCTTCCATATCTTTTAGTTCTTGTGGCAACTACCGCTTGTATCTTCAAGATAGCTGATGTCGGTTGTAAGGAGATTGTCGTTGTCGCATCTTATCTACCGTCGTTATCTACAAGTAGGTTGATGTGCTCACTACAAACTTTCGTCAATGCTTGCAAGTGGATGTAGTAGGGGCTACTATCTCTTCCAAGATGACTGTCGTAGAGATTACCATTGAATTTATTCGGATGTCGATTGGAGGACACTGCTACTTTCATCACACACTGATTTTCAATACTTGTAGGAGACTGCGACTTTCGTTTGCTAACTAGCTTATGTCGGCTGAAAGAGTGTTGTGGTGTTTGAAGATCCTTGTTGCGGCTTGTGAGTGTTTGCATTTGTTGCTTGTTGATATTTCAAATTCTTTGCATAAGAACGAATAAGAGGTTGTATGTCACTTAGCATCCTTCACAGATGACTTATAAAGGTTTTGAGCATTCATTTGTAGTCATATTATTCATTCTCTTTGACTTTATCGCTTACAGATGAATCATGTCAGCAATTGCAAGATTTTTATTATTTTTTTTAGAGTAGTTCTTCATTCACGCAATAACTTTGTTCATTGATATTCATTTGAAGGCTTTGTATCATTGTTTGTAAACAATTTGTATGTGTGATTCTTCTCCTATCACAAGTCCTTGCGTACTTGCTTACATGATTGATACAAATGTCACAATCGATCATTATCATTTTTGTATGATTTGTGATATCTGTTCATGTCTTTAATTGCAATTAGATTGTGCGTCACCTTTAATTAATGTTAGGGCCTTGTTATTCATCATATGCTAAAGCTTTATTCAACATAAGCCCCATCTTTGTATATTTGCATTTGGTTTTATTTCAATGATCAAAGTTATCATTTAATTCTTATATTTTGATTGCGCATTCGTTGATTCAATGTCTGGTTTCTTGTGCATTTTGTTCAAATTCAAGTTCAGCTCGTCGTTCATTTAGGTTCCATGTAGTTCGTTTAGGTTCAAGTCCATTATGTTCAATTTAGGTCCTATGTTCACCAGAATTTTCGGCAGCCTTCTGACGTCTCTCCTTTCCAGTATTTGGGCCTTCCCCTTCACGCTACAAGAGAGGTAGGTGTCGGGCTACACCGTGGCCATATTTCTTCAATCCCCACCATACTATGAGAGTGCTTAAAGGTCTTTGAGGTACCTATTTGAAAATGCACAATTTTCTTTTCCTGCAGGCACTGAGGTTCGTACAGGTACTTAATTTCATCCTTGTCATGCTACGAGAGCACTTAGAGGCCTACCTGCCTCATCACAAGCGTTGCACCGGGTTCCTTCCCATCGTGCTACCAGAGCGAGTAGGGTGGTCCGCCGGAGCGATGCGAGCGCTGAATGCAAGATTTTGAGTTAGAAACATTATACTTGTGCAAGGGTCGACTACGGTTGTGCTGATGCGACGGCCGTATCGACGTAGAGGGCATATAAAAATTGAAGATAATATTATATTTTAATTACAATTTATGATAATCAACTATGATTAATCGTAATTAATCATAGTTGATGATAATTAACTATGATTAACTAAAAGTAATCAAAATAAACAATCATTAACTATAATTAATTATAGCCAATTATTATTAACGATGATCAATTTTATTAATGATAATTAATTATAGTTATTAATAATTAATTATAGTTATGGTAATTAATTAATGATGATCCTTATAATTAATTAAAATTATTAGTATTTAATTTCAATTAATTATAATTAATTATAGTTAACTATAATTAATAATCATCAACAATAATTAATTATAATTAATGTTAATTAGTTATAATTAATCAATAATTAATTATAATTTGTGTTAATTAGTTATAATTAATAAATAGAGAGAGGAATCACCTGCACTTGGGAAGATCAAGGTCGAGTGTGAGGTTCGACAAGGGAGTCGGATGGGTTTTGACATGGGTTGTGCGAGAGGAAGGAGGTTGTGAGGTGCAGCTGAAGCAGTGAAGTCGACGAGTTATGAGGTTGCGGCAAGAATAAATCGAGCAAGGCCAACGGTAGGGAAGTCGGATTGAGCGGCATTGCTTGTGGTTGGAGGGGTTCGGTCATGGGTCAGTCTAGTCTTGAAATGGCGAGGAAGTAGGAGGGTGGCAGGTTGAGAAGGTCGTGTGGAGTCATGGAGTTTGGCGGCTTTGCAGGAGTTTTGATGGAAGAGGAGTTCGACACAGAGGAGGCGAGAGAGTTGGAGTGGGCTATAGGCTTGTATCCAGGAAGAACCGAATGAGGTAAGCTCAGTTCTCATTTTATTAACGCAAATGGGAGAAGAATAGAGGCGATTTACGCTCGCAAGGGATGGGCGACTGCATTCGGCGCCGTTTGCAGAGGATGGGCGAGCTACAAGGATTTGAATAGAGATTTGAGCAGGATATGAGAAGGTGACATGGCAGAAGAGGTATTTTATTTATATATATATATATATATATATATATATATATATATATATATATATATATATTTTTATTTTATTTATTTTTTTTTTTTGTTTGCTTGTGTGGAGGTCAACACGTTCATCATAGTTTCTAGGTAGTTTCTAGGTCTAATTTATGATGGCTTATAAAGAAGACAACTGCTTGTTTGCTGTATGAATTGACAAAAAAAAAATTTCCAATGTTTAAAATCCCACCAGTAGTCCCTGTTGCTCAAGCAATTTTGGTGATCTAACCCTAAACAAATTGCCCAAATAGCTTCCACCTCTATGTGCATTTCAAAACCAAATTGATTTGATCCCAGCTCCACTTTATTGAACTTACCACATTAATGAGATTGCTGGAGTCATGATGCATTTCTGATTTTTCTTGCAGGGTTATATCGTGTTAAACAGACCATGGGCATTTGTTCAGTGGCTCGGAAAGGCAAAGATTAAGGAAGAGTATACAGTTCAACCTTATTAACAAGCCATTTTTCCCTGTTTCAGTATCACACGTTCTGAATTTTGCATGATTTATAAAAATGTGCAGTTACATACTAATGGCAGAACCAGATCATATTTTTGTAAAACCATTACCAAATTTATCTCGTGGAGATCAACCGGCAGCATTTCCATTTTTCTACATTAAACCATCAAAGAACGAGAAAATAATAAGGAAGTTCTACCCTGAAGAGGAAGGTCCTGTGACAGATGTTGACCCCATTGGGAATTCTCCTGTTATCATAAAGAAGGTACTTTGATCCTGCTGAGATTCACATATTTAGTTGTTTTGATAAGTCCTGCACCACTATTGAATTACTGATTTCGACCCTTACCTTCAAATTAGAGTGCTGCTTTCCAAAGAAACAGATGAGTATAGTTACTGCTGCAACTGATAAATTCTGTTTCCTCTGATCTACTGTGAATTAACATTGTTATTCCATGAATGGTGCTTGCTGGTGATTGGACCGACTCAGTCCCAACTGGAACAAATTGCTCCAACTTGGATGAACATCTCCTTGAAAATGAAAGAAGATCCAGAATCTGACAAAGCTTTTGGATGGGTGCTAGAAATGTGAGGATCATTATTCATTCTCTCGATATTTTTTTTTATAGCAACTAAATGATTTTTGTTGATTAGTATATGCCTCTGTTGACTGTTTATTACAGGTATGCTTATGCTATTGCGAGTGCATTACATGGAGTACGGCACATTCTTCATAAAAATTTCATGATACAGGTATGACCTGACTTGGGTCATAGTTCTTTTTTGAATCTCAATATCTTTCTTAGTTGAAAGACTTATATTCATGAATTGCATCTAAAATTTGTTTTTAAAATATCTTTTAATGGGTCTTTTCAGCCTCCTTGGGATTTAAAGATAGCAAATACGTTTATTATCCATTACACTTATGGTTGTGACTATACATTGAAGGTAATTTTTTTTTTTCTTGATGAAAATTTTCTTCATTGATTTTTGTTAACTAGATATCTTATATTTATTTAGTTTTATTGAATTGCATCATGAAATTCTTTTTTGAAAAGGGTGAGCTGACTTATGGAAAGATTGGGGAATGGCGCTTTGACAAGAGATCATTTCTTCGTGGTCCACCACCAAGAAACCTTTCCTTGCCTCCTCCTGGAGTTCCTGAAAGTGTGGTATGCTTTTAATACTTGATTCTATCCAAGGTTCTTTGAGTTAGTTTTTTTTTTTATTTTTTTTTTTGAAATTATATGAATTGAGCTAGGAGATTCTATGAAGATCTTGCATTTTGTATGCAATATCTTTAAATTTTCAAAGGGTGATCCCAACTTTATAGCACTCTTCTATGCTAGTTTCAATTCATTATCTAATGAAGCAATTTATGTTTTTGGGATAGAAAACCTCTTGAGGTTTCTAAAAGTATAGCCATTGTATATTTGTTGATTAAGTGATGTTTCATTTTTTCTTCAATAGAAAATTTTCAAATAGTTCTCAGAATAATTACTGTGTGGCCAACTTAGTCATAATATCACGTTGCTTAAATTTAATCCCTTTATTATACAAAATTGACGCAATATCCCTTATGTTGTAATTATGATATAAAATTTATTCCAATTTAGTCGCTTATCTATACAAAATTGATCCCAATTTACTCCCAAAGGGACCAATATGGATTAATTTTGTATAATTGAAGGATTAAATTGGAGTAATGTCATACTCTAAGATTGAATTTATCATATACAATAATCAGGGACTATTTTGAAGTTTATCCCTTTTCTTAAATAAGCAAAAATATCTTTGATAATTAGATTATTATTGTATCTTCATTTCCTTTGTGGACCATATCAATCCTTGTCTATGATCGGGTAGAATGTGAATCCTTGTTTAATATGTATCTTAGATTTCTTTGGTTTTCTTAAAATTCTTGTTGATCTTGAGGTGATTCCAACAAGAGTTTCCATTGATATCAAATCACACTTAAACTAGCTCCCTTACATAATTCCACCTATTCAATATGATTAGAAACCAACGGTGTAATTTCTCTTCTTTTCGACTTCACGTTCTCTCCCTCTTATGTGGATGCCCTAGAAATCTTCGATGATGCCTTTATCAGTGTTGTTGTTAGTCTCCATCTCCACTTGTGCCACAAAACCATATTGATGCTTTTGGAACTTGTCTTTGGAAACCATCCATATGGCACTAAAGAAGGTTCTATGCTTGATGGCCATTGACATTGTATTTAGATGGATATATTTTTCGGTTGTCTTATGAATCATTTGAGGGTAATGGAAGGTAGCTGCATTCACTTAATATGCCCAATTATGGCCATCTTGTTAACATGAATCTTTTTTTTTTTAATTATTATTTTATCTTGTTAACATGAATATGAGTTTACCTTCATTGGACCTTTAGGTTCAATTGGGGTAGGTGATTTCCCTTCACTCCCTACTAATCGACTATGACAATCCATCACTTCTAGCGATAGTCAAAGTTGAGATCTCTTCACCTTGATATGTCGGAGATCTGAAAATGGTTTAGGAAACTACCTTTGCCATTGGTCTCCACATTGATCTATTGAAAAGCTTCAAGGGTGATAGTCATTATATATATATATATATATATATATATATATATATATATATATATATATATATATATATATATATATATATATATATATATATATATACACACACACACATATACATATATAGATGTACATATACACATATACATGTATATATGTATATAATCGCAACTTTCCCCTAGTTTCCCTCTAAATCTTGTGGGGTTGATGCATTTTGGAAGCAAAAACAGAAAAATAGAGAACAACAAATGCAAGAACACAAATGTAGGGGCTGATTTTTTATTAATCATTCAACTAATAAATGAAATATACAATTGATCTACTATTCAAGAGGTAAATCGGCTCTCCCGCAAATCTTAGCCATCGCTAGAAAACTCACACCAATAAGAGGAAAATAAACTCAACATACATAACATGAAAACCTTAGACAAAACTCCTCCTTAAATAGCCCTAACACAATTAAAACCTTCCTAAAATATTAAAACTTTCCACAATTAAAACCTTCTTAGATTAAAACCTTCTACAAAAAAAAACCTTCCTATAATAATAAAACCTTACCCAATAAAAACCTTCCTGAATAGTTCCCACTTGATTCCTTATATAATAAATAATAGCTCCTCCGGCATAGCTATGGGACCCCCTGGCGTGTTAGTACTCTCCCCCAAAGACATACCTTGTCCTCAAGGTGGAAGGATGGGAATTGTCTTCAAATCATCTATTTCAATAATAAAATCTGCTTCATGTCGAGAACCACTTACCACATGATTAAGTTCTATATCATTCATTATATGCTTGTGCTTCATTCTAGAGAATATGCTATCTTTCAACAATTTAACATCTTTGTTAATGTCTTCACTTTTTATCAGATCCAATCTTGTGCCTCTATTTGACTTCTATGCCTTGACTTTTCTTGTTTCATCATCCACATTGATTCCAAAAACAGCTTCTCCTTGCTCTAGAAGTCCTTCAGTATCGGCTATTACTTTCTGAAGAACCTTAACCTTTGCATGCAACTTCTTTAGCTCCAACATTCTGGTTGATGCTCTTAGACTTTTTGAGTAGTGAGGCTTGCCTTGTACTTGATTGAAATTTTTAGGTTGTTTTCTCTTACTGTTCAGAATGTGAAGATTTATCAGTGATAGGGTGCTTTCCTTCAGAGCCGCAATCTCATTGTCCAAAGAAGCAAAAAGGGGAGCTTAAGCATTCAATTCTGCCTTTGGCCCCTTATTTTCTTTTCCAAGCATTTCAATTTTTTTTAAGATCTTGAACATTTTTGCAAGCAATTTCTTCAACTGAAACTTCATTTGGTCAATATCAGTTGTCTCAAGGCCCTTAAGTATTTGCATCAACTCAAAGAACTTCTCCTTAAATATCAATTCTATGAATGATAAAACATAAGGTTATGTAGGAACTTTGCAAATTCTACTTTGTTGGATTTGCATTCGTCAATTGATACATGGAGTTCAGATGCCAAGTTGGTCTCCTGGGTTCTATTTTCCTCCACTCCATGCAATTCATAAAATTCCTCTTCCAACATTTGATTGGGGTTTTCAAAATCACAAATCTCATAATCTTTGCAGAAATTTTCTTCTTCTAATGATGAAAACCAATTCTTCTCTAATGCATTTCTAATCAACTTGGTCCTATTGATCATCTGCTTACAACCATCACGAGCTAGAGGCAGTTATGAGTTTTGGATGCCTTGAAACTTGCCTGAACTGTATAGTATGTATCTCTTCTCTAGAAGTTTCCCGCCCCAGTCTATTTCTTGCTTGTTGGATTTTATTTTCAAAAAACACTATGTGGGTTTGGCACTCCTTAAGATGCATGATTTCAACTTCAAGAGTTCTCATGCTTTCATTAATTACTCTGATCTTCTGGCTTAGATCATTTGTGATCCTTTAAATATAGTTTACATCACTAATTAACCACTGCATATCAAAAGATTTTTCAGTAATTCAACTCCTGAAAATCAATGAGAGGAGATCTTGAACAATAGTTTTTTAAGGATATCATCATTTTTTCTCTGCATGCTTCATTTTGTTCACTTAAATCATACAACTTCTTTGACGACGATTCATTTTCCTTGAGCAATTTCGAGATTTCACTCTGAGATATAAGTCAAGCTTACTGTAAATCCGATAATTTGTCACACATTCTCTCCAATCCTACATTTAGCATTTCCTCCTGCTGTTTGTTAGCTTTAATATCCTTATGCAACTGCTTAGTTATCTCCACTACTTTCGTAATTTTCTCTTTGGAGGTTAACAATTTCTTGATTTTTCAAAACAGATTCTTGCTCAAGCAATTTATTTTGTTCTCTAAGATCCACCAATATCAGTGCAAGTTGCTCTAAAAATGTGAAAGAATATGGTTTCTCAAATTGAAAATGATGATGGATTTCACCATTGGTAATTGGAATAATAGCCTGCAGCTTTGCAATTTTTATTTAAAATAATTTGCAAAATATTATTATAACAATCATTTGAAATCTCATAGTCCTTGGCATCGTATCATTCACAAATCTTCTTAGTGTCGTATGTTTTCATCATCATCACATGAATTCCTTCCAAAAGTATCACATTACGGTCCGACGGTATAATTAGCTTCCTCTCCCTGAGTGGTCCATTCTTGTTTGAGTTAAAAAAAAAATATATGCATGCTTCACTTTTTCTCCGTGTACTTTCCACAATCTTTAGAAAGAAATATATCCTTTTCAGTCAATTCAACAAAAAAATTGTTTTAGGATGAAACTATCAATCTCAATGTTTACTACTTTATAATGCTCCTCAAGCTCCTATTTTGTAACTGGGATTTGTTTTTTTAGCATTTTAATTTGATTACTTAAATAATCAATTGACTACTGAAAAAATTGATATCATATTCATCCTCTAGTTTTCCTTTTCGGAATGGACAATGCAGTTCTTCCATATCATGATCTGCTAGATCCTTCTCGTCTATAATCTTATCGTTGCCTTCTAAGACCACAAATCAATTCTCTAGGTTTTTAAGAAGCAGAGCAACTATTTCCACATGAATTTCATCCCTTTTCAGCTTAATCAATTCAATGTAAATTTTGCCCTTTGAGAACTCTGTATTAGTTGCATCCTCTATGTTTCAACCTCAACATTTTCATCTTCAAAAATACTCATACCAGTAATAACCAAATGTGCTTTCATTGGTTTTCTTTCATTCTCGGATGTTGACTTGGTTTCAATGTCTTTTCCATCTTCGCTTTTGGATTCTAAAATAGAGGTTTTGGGATGTGGATGTCTCGGTTAAATCACTTTACACAAGACTTAAGTTTTGATCAACACCATCAGCTTTGTTTTTGCAAGTTTATTATATTGCCCTCTTCATTTGCATCTTTCTCCTTGTTGATTAGTTTACCCTTGGAAGGAGCTTGTGTATCACTTATTGATTTCTCATTCTTCTTCTCTCCAATCCTTCACATCTTCAACTTTCTCACCCTAGAATCGCCACCGCCCCAATAACTTCTTCCTCCTGTTGTGTAGCGGTTATTGTGATCCCTCCATATTTTCCCGGTGTATCGAGGGTGGGAATCTCACCTTTCTTCCACCCTTCTTGCATGATCCGATCCCCATGGCTCCCTCCATCTTCGGTCGACCACTCCCCTTACCAGAAATGCCTCTCATAGTGGTCAGCCACCACCCCCAACCTCCACCACAAAATTCCCTCCTTGTTTTCCCTCCATTCGGAAACCCTGATCCATCCCTTATCAAAGCCTAGGAGGGTGACTCTTAAAAAAAATGAGGTGGTCTCTTAGATGATAGAAACCTCTCATTAGTCCATACTCATTTATTGATCTCCTTTCCTTAGAGGCTAGCAAGGAATAATCCTCTGTCAAATCTTGATAGGTTTTGCATCATAACCATCGGTAGAGTTTTGTTTGCCATCTCATGAGCATCTCATATCTCCTCAAAGTCTCCAAACCGGTGCTCTCTATTTTAATTATCCATGACTAAAAATCTTCCATTCGTGGATTGAGAAAATTCTCCATCTGGGATATTTCTTTACTCCACTTTGCCTTCACAAACACATCCACTTTTTTGGTCTCATTTCTCTCAAAACCTTGCTCTTAATTAATGTGATTGAGTCTTGAAAGAAAAAAAATAAACAGAAACACAACAAGCCTTTACTCCCACCATGTGGGGTTATGCTACTATGAATTGTTATCCAATTTTGTTCCGTTAAGAGTCAAATTCTCATATACATTAATTTAAAGAAAGGTCATTTCAATATTTTCTAACCAAGTAATTTTTAGGTCTTACCTTTACCTTCTTAACATAAAGTCAAAATTTAAAACATCTACTTTCTAAGACGGGTCATCGGGAAGGGCCGCGGTTTATGTGACCAAACCATGTAGACGACTCTCTCCAATTTTATCATCCATTGGAGTAATCACCTTACACATATATGCTATTTACGAAATGATAGTTTAGCCCTCATTGCAAAACAAAATTAAAGAATATGAGGAGGTAGATGAAGAATATGTGAAATTGATCAATTAGATTAAATTTGGGAAAATGTTATAATAACAAGTGAATAATCAGGATGTGATTTCTATGGTAGTAGGTTGTAGGCTCCAGCTAATGGTGATATGAGAAATAGGATTAAATAAGAAATCCATTATTCTGAGTATATTATTAATCCAAATATTAATAAGATATATTGTGATATGAAAACTATATTTTGGTGGTCTTGGTTGAAGTGAGAAGTAGCTGAGTTTATTTCCAAGTATGAAGCTTGTCAGATGGGGAAGGCTAAGCATCAGAGACCTAGTGGATTACAACAACCATAATTTATACCTGAATGAAAATGGGAAGATATCACTTTGAATTTCTCCATGGATTTTCCAAGTCTGAATAAGGTCATGATGCGGTGTGAATGATTGTGGATAGAATAACAAAGTCGGATCATTTTCTACTAATAAGATAGACTAATTCGGTTGATAAGATGGCTCAATTGTATGTGAAGTAGATTGTTAGATTGCTTAGAACTCCTAAGTCTATAATTTTGGATCATGATGGCAAGTTCATCTCAAAATTATGGAAGGGTATTCAAGAATGTTTAGGGACGAAGTTAAATTTCAATACAACTTTTCATCTCTAGATAGATGGGCAAAATGAGAGAGTCATTCAAGTTTTAGAAGACTTGTTGAGGCTATATATTTTAGATTTTGGTGGATGCTGTGAAGATCATGTTTCATTGATTGAATATGCTTACAATAAAAACTTCTAGGTAAATATTGATATGGCTATATATAAAACTTTGTATGAAAGAAGGTGCATGATATCGTTGTCATGGGTTGAAGCATGAGAAAGGAAACTTATAGATTCTAAACTTGTAGATAGTGCTATAAAGAAAATTAGATTGATCAAGAAAAGATTAGAAGTAGCTCAGGATAGGTAGAAGAAATATTTTGATTTGAAACACGTCTGTGGAATTCCAAGTTAGGGATTTTATATCTGAAGGTCAATCCAATGAAATGAGTAAGCAAATCCGGAAAAGATAGCAAGCTAAGCCCAATGTATATATGTGATGGGGAGTATAATGGAGTGCAATTTTGAATTAAAAAAATGTTTAAGGATCTATCTCCCTTAAACAATGCTCGGGCTTTCTTTGATGTATAAATATAATAAACCCAACTTAATCTACACAAGTATACATGCTGAATCAAATAATAAAATAATATAATAGAGTATCGAATCCATGAGGAAGTATAATTTTTAGCAATTAACTATCATTATTTACTCTAATTGCAAAATTATCCTACTAAAAAAATTATTGGTTGTGGAGATTCAATCACTAAATAAAAATAGTAAAATAATGGATACAATATTTAAATAAAGTATTTTTGATTGATGAATATAAATTACATATCTTTCCTCATAAAATTCTTATTTTTAATGTGATTTAGAGCATATGTGTTCCTATATCTCTATCAAGCTTATAGGGGTAAAAATGATATTTGTTGATCTCCTACACTTAATATCATCCCTTAAGAACCTAATATATTTTACAACATATGTCAAGGTATGCAAACATATTATTTCAATATTCATGGTTAATCTTGCATTCCTCCATCGAGGTTATATATCATATTATATTTTAACTACACATATGGTCACTATGTACATGCATTAATTAAATAAGCAATGGGATAACATTGAAAATGTCATTTCACTTTTAGAGCACAAGAATCTTCATTAGTAGTTAATATATTTTCTATATCATCAATCCAAGACTAGATAAGTAATCATACATAGAAGAAAAGATAAGCAAACTCATTTTCATTGACATCATAAAAGACTGAAAATAAGATCACCAAGAATGATCAATGTATCTCTTCTACACTTCTTTTTCCTTAATGTACAAAGTTGCTCAAACAAACACTAAATGTAATACTTCTATAATCTCTCTTAATTTGAACTCTAAGAGAGATCTAAAGAAGTACTTTATAAAGTACTAAAAGTATAGAAGTTACTGAACTTCCTTTAAAAATATAATACAATGACTATTTATAAGAAAACCTAAATTAAACAACTAGAGCTAGAGCACATGAAAGATATGTACTATAGTGCCCATAAAATGACCTAACACCACTACGCTGATATTTTTGCTCCACAACACCTACTGATGTATATCAGTTACTTAGTGAACAGATGCATCATTTCGCTGACAAATCATGTCCTTTAGAAGTTAAAACTGTTACGCCACGACGCTACTAACTTTCGAATGCTATAATGTTGCAATCCATGACCCCGAGTTTGAGATTTTGATGATGACAAATAATGTCGCATGAACTACAATTCATTGAATATTTTTTATTTCTACTATTGACTATGAGTACTAACATTTCAGGAAAATCACAAGTTACTTAGGACAACAGGAAGACTCAAGATTGGGTAGAGTAGGAGTGTGAGTCTGTAACATTGTAATTTCTATTTATTTTATTTTCTCTTTTCTTGAGTCTGGCCACAAACTGCATGTAAGTCTGAGCAACCATGCACACACACAGGGGGAGAGGGTTTTAAAAGAAAAAATGTAGATTTTTTTATGTTGATCGTACTGTAAAAATTTATATCGTATTGTATGATCTGATCTGGTTGAATCGTATTTCTATGAATAAGTCGTACTGTATAATTTTTATCGTACTGTACGATCTGTTACTAATCCAAAAAACCTAACCGCTAGATTAGTTTATGTAAGTTTATTAGTCGTTCGTACTGTACGAAGTAATTCGGACTGTATGATTTATTTTGAATACTTGCTTAAATTAACCCGTGATTAGCAGAATAAATCAAGGTTTTAATCACTGATTGGTACTCGCACTGTACGAACATGTTCATACTATACGATGAACAGAGACAAGTTTCGATCGTCCCGGACTTCGTTCTGGAAGATCTCTTACTTTTGCCTACTCATACTATACGATGTATATCGTACCGTATGATATATAGAGACAAGTTTTGATCGTCCTGGACTTCATCCTGGACGATGTCTTGATTTTGACTATTCATACTGTACGAAGTAGGTCGTACCCTATGATGTATAGAGACAAGTTTTGATCGTCCCGGCTATCGTCCTATACGAACAGAAGAGTTGATGATCATACCGTATGATTGTAAATCGTACTATATGACTATATTTAGAAATTTTTGAACTATTCATAAACCTTCGTACCAGGATGAAGTCTGTTATACAAATCATACTGTATGATGTTAAGTCATACTGTACGATGTTAAGTCGTACTGTATGATAGTAACGTCTACTTTGAAATTTTTAGGGATTTTGGAGCTCATTTTTAAATATCAAAATAGTTATATTTTGAGAGGGTGACAGAGAGAGGGGAACGTGGTTATAGAGGGAGCCCTTGGGAGAGAGCTCTTGAAAAGTTTTTTGAGTTTGAGAGAGGAAGGAGAGGGTGAGCTTGGTGAGGGAGAAGTAGTGTGAGGGAGATCACACGGTTGCTCCGTTCTTGCTGCATCTTGCTCTTCCTATGGCCCGAGAAGAACTTGTGGGAGGCTCTCTGAGAAGGAGACTCTTCTACATCCGTGTCCTCGAATGTACTCTGCCTTCTTCAGGAAGGAGAAAAATGAGAAGGTACGCTGCAGTCTCCAGGAAGGGTGAGAAAAGCGCTTGGCACTCCACCACGCCGGGTTGGTGAAAGCGAGTCTTGTAAGGGCTTCTCCACCTTACTGGGGAGGCAAAAGGAGAACTATAGTTTTGTAGTGAAATTCTCGGAGTGGAGGACTCCGGGGAGTGGATGTAGGTCATGGTTTGACCGAACCACTATAAAACTCTAGTGTGCTTTTTTCCTTATCGCTTTTTATTTTTGCTTGTACGTACTTTATTTTCATTATATTTGCTTGGTGATAATTGTGAAAGAAAAAGAATTTCATTGTTGCAAATTGTGTTCAAATAATTGCTTCCAACATATCAATGTTCTAGCACTCCGGTTGTGCCTTTGATGGCGCTACAACATTTATTTGTTTAATGTCACGACGTTGAATGATATTTAGAATTTGATACATTTTTTGTATTTTTTCTACCAAACATAGCTAAAATAATATATTTTCACTAAAAATAGAGCACATAAAATAATGCATTATTTAAACTTATAAAATATCCCCAGCTTAAACTCTTGCTTATTTTCAAGCAAATAAAAATTTTGTAATTCTAATTAATGATTAACCAAAGTAAAAAATTTGACAATTTAAAATTAGTAAAATATAAGATAATACATTACAGTCTAGAAATAGTAAAAAATGAACAAGATTATAACTCTAGCTTAGAAAATACTAATAATTATATTAATCAGACATCCCTATTATTTCTTAATTTAAATTCATATGTTATATGTTTAATTATTATTATTTTTAATTTTAAAGTGAATAATGTAGCTTATTGATTATATATGTTAGTAGTTCAACTTAAAAATTTATTAGTTCACCATCATTGGTACTAATTTTCTTATTTTATCCTTTATGAATTTAATTATAAAATTATAAGCTTTTGATTGATATCAATTTTTAAATGTACTCATATTATCTTTTTCTTCCATTTCTTTTCTTTTTTCTTTTTAGAACTATTTTCATGGTTCTTTTTCTTTTTATTTTATGGAGTACATAGTTATTAATTTTGAATATCATTTTTTGCTTCGAACCCTTTTACAATCTTAATGAACTTTAATAATAATTTAATAAGATTATCAATTCAAAATTTGAGTTGCTTATGATTTTTAATTTTAATCTACTCATACCTAATCTTTAATTCTAATTGTTTATCTTTATTTTAAAAATTAATAAATAAATGTATAACTTATAATTTTAAATTAAAGCATTAATTTAAATAATCTAAGTTAGTTAATTATTAGTTTTTTCACTCTATGAAGTATAAATGTGTTCATTTAGTTTGATTTAGGATTTTATTATTATCTTAATTTTACATAATTTTTAATTATCATTTTTACTAAGATTAATTAAATTATTAGAACACACAAATTAATAAAAATTATAGTAAGCATGAGGGAAATTTCAATAAAATGTATATAAAAGAAACACAAATAATAATTAACAATACACATGCTTTCATATGAATGATAAAAGGTGCATAAAACATATAATAACATAACAAAAATATAACACATGCTACAATATAACTAGTAAATTATTATTATTTTACAAGATAACTAGTAAATTATTATTATTTTATAAGATAACTAGTAAACTTCAGCTAGATAATTAGTGCACTAGTGCAATCAAATGGGTTGCCTCCCATAATGTTAAGTTTTAAGTCTTTAGCTAGACTATAAATTGCAACACATCATCAATATCAAAATAAAATAAACATGCTACCCAACAAAAGTAGCCTCCAAAACTCTCTCTCTCTCTCTCTCTCTCTCTCTCTCTCTCTCTCTCTCTCTCTCTCTCTCTCTCTCTCTCTCTAGACAAAGAAAAATAGCACCTAACTCTCTGAATCAAGGTCATCCTCCTCCTCCTCCTCCTCATCATCATCATGTTTTTTTTTTTCTCTCGAGGCTGCCACACAAAGGGATTGTAGGTAGGTGCAGAGGGGAACTCAAGCTGTTCAGGATGCTCCACAAAAGGGATATTATTAAACATACCAACAAGTACATCATTAAAATCTGAGTTGTATCTATAATAATGTACCTACTGGTCCATGCCATGAGCCATCCTCATTATCATCTCAAATTGCTAGTCACTAGTTTCCTCATAAAAGTGAGTCACCTCTACCATTTTTCTCATCAGATCAGCCACTTGTTCTCCTAATATTTTATGAGCTCTAGCACTTCTACTATTGCTTCCTGGTCTATTAGATAATTTTGGCTCACTAAAATCACCTTCCTCCTCATCATTTTTCCTACAAGCTTAAAGCTAAAAAAAATGTGAAAATATTAAAAAAAATTAATGAATCTTATTAATGAGCTTATTCATGAGTTTTAATTAATATTGTTTGTGAACATAAATAAGTCAAATGCATAACTATTCACATTTATTTATTTTATAATCGAGTATTTAAAAAAGGGAAAATTTTAAGAATAAGCATGATTAAAAATTGTATTAACAATTTAAGCATGTTTAAGAAAAAAATTTAAATATAGGAAAAATCGCTCGTTTAAACGGCTACTTATGCTGACTAGGATTGTAGCCGTTATGCTGAGTTGGCCAAGAAATGGTTATATTAATAAGTCGCCCGGATAACAGACGACTTATAAGTCGCCCGGATAACAGGCGACTTATAAGTCCTCCGTTAAACGGGCGACTTACGCTATTAATAAAAAAAAATTTATTCTACACCTATTGCTCACGAGTCCTGACTTGTTTTTTCTCCTCCTACAAATTTTTTTAATGGAGAATCTATAGCGGTCAACCACCGCGGCCTCCTACCTGCCAAAAAAGTTCGTTAGCTATTTAGCAATTAGGCAGGTTGCAGAGATAAAATATTTTAGATTAAATTTAAATTTAAAATCTATTTGATTCTATTTAAGTCAGTAATTTTCTAAAAATTAATTTCTTTATAAAACTCAAAATCTCATGGATGAGATCAAATATCGTAAGTTCTCAACCAATTGATCTAAAAAAGGAGAAATTATTCGTAAGGAGTTTGGATATTCTGGAATTAAATGAAATGAAGCCACGTGACTTATACATATCCTATGTATAATGCTATTAAACTTCTTTGAAAGTTCAATCATTATAGTGAAATTTTAATTTATTGAAATTAGTACATAAATAAAATTAAATCATTATAACGCTAGTAATCTTCATTTCATCTTATTTGAACATTAAAGCAAAGGATTAGCATGCAAGACCACTAGATAAAATTAATCCCTAACATAAGCATAACATAAGCATACTGAAATACATAAAAGGATCCATAACCTAAGCATACTAAAATTAAATAATCCCTAACATAAGCATGTTGAAATACATAAAAGGATGAACTAGCGTCGCCTACGTGGCCTCTGTGGCAATGCATCAGTGCCTGGAGTGTAATGTTGTGGAGGTCGCCGTGGTTTTTGACGTAGCATGTGATGTTCCTCCTCAGCAACTTCTTCCTCAATTATGTCATCTCTATGAATGGATCTCGGTACAAAATCTGGGGTGAGGTATGCATCCAAATCCGCTGGCACCTGGCTGCTGAAGAGCTCCGCAGAGGGCCCTTGATCAGGATAAGAGGACGGTCTAGCATATCCACTGTAATGCTGAGGAGGTTCCTGGGTCATGGAGAATGGTGTATCATGCTCACCTCTATCCTCAAAATATCCTTGATCTTGAATATAAAACTGCCTACGCAAACCATGACAAAGCTATGCAATTGTGTTTATGTCCCTCTATTGTTGTGTATCATCAGTACCATTGAAGTGTTGCTTCAAAACTTGTTCAGTACCAAGGAAAAAATCTCTCTGAATTAACAAAAGAAATATGTTAATATTTAGGAAAAAGGAAATTATTTCAGAAATTTATAGCATATTCAATTTAAACTTACCAGAAGGCGCTCTGAGGGAGCTCTAGGATAGGCAGTTATTGGAGGCTCAACAAGTGCCTTCAACATGAAAAGTGTTTCCCATGACTTGTACCAGCGTAAGTAGTGATGAATCGAGTAGGTGTTATGCTGGTTCAGGAGGTCCCTTGTAACTATGTATCCACGCCTACTCTCCCATATGGCAATGTGTGCTTGGTGGTACAACATTCAGTCCATGTCTGGTTTCTCATGACCATCTACCCTTTTGAAGCTTGGATCCATTGGTTTAATGTCAGTTCTTGGGCATAATCCAAATTGTCGTAGTACTCTATCCGGCAAGTGCCACTCAACCCTCTTCCAACTGATCAGAGGTACTCGTGCAGTCCAAATATCCTCCCTTGACAGACAGATCTGTGTGACCTGTGCTTGAATATCAGGCGTGTATGGCTGCCAAATTAAGTGCATTTTCAATAATAAGTTTTATAAATTTGCAATGACGAGTTAATTTTTCATTTCAAAAGTTTAAGAAGATACCTGACTATCAAGTAAACCATCGAGCTCATCTCTATAGGTAATGATATTTCCAACAGGCAACTCTCTTAGCTGATCTTCATTCCACCTATTACATTTATATTGTAAATAAATAAGATTTTATTGCATGTAGTATTATAAAACTTGATTAAATAAAATTATCTCATACCTGAACCCAACACTGAGACCATCAAGTTCCACTGGAAACGGAACACAAAGCAGTGGTCATCCTACATGCAGATGCTCCCAAGCCCAAATTTGTAACAAATGAATGCATCCAGCTATGTTGGTCCTACTAGGCCGTGTTGCTTCTCCCAACTCTCTATACAAATGGGCTAAAATTGCTCCTCCAAAAGAGTATGTACTGAATACTGCCAAATCCTCCATAATAGTAAAGTATTGTAAATGTATCTCTGAACCTGAAGTATCCGGGAGAAGGTGACAGCCCAATATGAACAATATGTAAGCCCGGACATGCCTCCAAAAATCCATATCATTTAGGTCCAAGTAGGAGTCACGCCAAAATGTCCAACATAACCATCTGAGGGGAATACAAGTTTGTGCATGTGCCTGGCCCATACGAAACTTTGATGTGATGCGATGATCGAATGGGTCCCGGTGGTAAACATCTGGTAGTGGATGGCTTCCAAGAAGGTCATCACAGCAGTCTGGCCAATTAAGCCAACGTCTCCCAGCTCCAATAACAGCATGACCTACCAAAGCTGGACCATCTATATGGATTCCCAAAATCATAGCAACATCCTGCAAGGTAATGGTCATCTCGCCAACGGTTAGGTGGAAACTATTTGTCTGAGGTGACCACCTCTCCACTAAGGCTGTCAACAAATGGTGGTCCATCCGTAAATATCTCATTTGGCTTACACAATCTAGCCCAACCATTCTTAAAACATCCATAAATCTTGGGCAATTCACCGGCCATTCCTGCACCATTAGACGATGTGATGCTGCTTCCAATATTGTTCCCTACAAAGACATATATATAATTAGTAAGAGTTAAATTAAAAATTTAGTATCATCATAATAAGTTCAATAAATTTTGGATGTACCCCATCAGGATGTGCTGCTCTATGTGTACCATGTAATGAAGCAATGTTAGGATGGAGTTGAGTTGGAGGTAGTGCATCACTACTACCCTCTCTTGAGGGCTCACTAGTTGTCCGTTTCTTTCTACGACGTCGATGGTCAGTTGCCATTTCACCTGGAAATTTAACAATAATTAAGAATACACATTAAAAAATAATAAAACTATAAAGTGATGAATATAAAATACTATGATCGAACTTAAATTATGAATATGGTCTGCAAGAAGAAGCTATAAGAAAATTATCCGAAATTAAATCATAATCCAAAATAATAAGCAAATTCATCATGATAATCGCACCATTTACAATATAGAATGCAATGGTCTAGATCAACCATCGAGCTTTGTGTTTTCTAGTACATGTGGTAAATTTGTGTTTTCAGGTTAGATAGATATAGAGAGATAAATGATAGTTTGAAAGATGGCGAAAAATGGAGCGAAAAATAAAAGACATCATAATAGCATAATTTTTAAAAGACAGCCAATACAATAGCAGAATTTTTTCCTAGATGCATTCAAACATTATAATGTCATACTACAAGTTCTAGATGTTTTACTTAAGTACATGTGCTATTTACACAACAATGCTCAAATGAAATCCTAGTTCCTGCGACCAAATCTATTTGGGCAGGTGGCTTTGTTATGTCCGGCTAAGTGGCAAGCGTCGCAAACCCTATTGCTCCGTGGTGGTGCTTCGTCCATTGTATTGCGATACCGATTTGTCCTTGGACGTCCAGATCGCCTCCGATAATTTGGGGGGAGAAGGGGGATCATGCCTGTATTGGGGTTATGCTCTCCCCATTCTTCCTTGTTAGGGATATGGTGAAATTCTCCTGAATAACTTAATTTGTAGTTGGTCCTCGTGTAGTATGGAGAAACATAATCAAAATGTGATCGTCTTAACATTGCTAAACAACATACCACATGTGAACAAAGTAAGTGATATAGCAAAGGCTTCCCACAACTGCACTTGCACCTCCTCCCGTCTAATATGTCGACATCATATGATCTAGAAGACATGTCAACAACTTGAAATTCATGCATGTTAAGACGGATTGGTTCTGGCATCCGTCTATCCTCCTCCTCAACTCTTTTAACTGAATTTTGTACATGTAGAGCAAAAAAGTCATTGTTTTGTTGCTCCTCAGTTGTAATGAACTCCAACCGCCTCATAAACATTGAAATAATGTTATAATAGATGGCCATAATCAAGGCCTGAATTGGCAATCCTCTTGCTCGCTTCAAAACTCCATTAAAAGACTCAGCTGCATTAGTTGTCATCACCCCATATCTAAATCCACCATCATTTGTTAAAGACCAACGGCTCACATCTCGATCCACGAGCCATTGGTGGATGTCCACTTTGATCCTCTTTATATCTTCCATACATCTATTAAAAAATTCTTTATCATCTGTATTGCCTGCTGCATACATTTTTTGGCACAGAAACTCTACGTCACCTAACCCCATCTGTCGTATTGCTTTCTTGAAATTCTCACGTAGATGTATTAAGCAATGCCGATGAACAACATTAGGAAAGATTTCCCTACAACCTCTAACCAAACCAGCATGCCTGTCTGATATGATATAGAGATTGTGCCTGTTTGTAACTACGGGGAGTAGCTCATTCACTTGTCTCAGAAACCATATCCATGATTCGTTACACTCTGACTCAACTATAGAAAATGCAAGTGGATATAGACCATTATTAGCATCCATTCTGATCGCAGTTAATAATGTCCCCCGATATTTACCCAGTAGGAATGTGTCATCAAGACAAAGAACTGGCCGACAATAATTCCACTTAGTAATAGAAGGACCAAATGCCCAGAATAGTCTTTGAAACCTATTTATCTTTGTGCTTTGAACTCTATATACCGTTCCAGGCATTGCAGAGGCAACGGCATCCATGAACAAATTAAGAGTGCGATAAGACTCCTCCCAACTGCCAAAAACTATTTTTATTGCCTTCCTCCGAGCATCCCAAGCCTTCATGTATGGCACTTTAATATTGAACTTCGATTCCATACGACCAATTATCTCCCTTGGCTTCAAGTCCATCTGCTTCCTAATTATGGCTAGAATATAGAAACTTATAAAGTGTGGTTTGCATTGACGGTGGCCACTATCAAGAATTGGAGACACACATCTATGCTGGTTTTTTATGGATGAGATTTTCCATATACCGCCTAAGCGTTTACTCTGAGCAGAGTGAAGTCTCCATAAGCAAGGATATACCGGGCAATCATGTTTTGCACAAACAATTGTAAATTTCTTCGTATTTGATGCGATGACAATATATTGCACATTATTTTTAATTGCCCATCCTTGTAACGCAAATTGCATATCAGTCTTTCTTGTGAAGCACATTCCTTCTATTAAGTCATTCGAAATCGAGAATTCATCCTCTATTATCACTGCATCGTAATCACCATCACTGACAACTTTCTGATCCCATTGTTGTGTTGTCCTATAAGTCTCGGCGTAGTCATTATTTGCCACCATTGTATACGTACTACCGACTGATCTAGAACAGTAATCTTGGATAATATTTCTAATCTCCTCATTATCAAGCGCATCTCCATCGTTACCCACTGGTAATAGATCAGCACCATCATCATCAGAACACTGCTCACTAGATCCACTACTCATAGTCTCATAATCTTAATGATATGAAGGGACTGTTTGTGCAGACGGTAATGGAGGTTCCTGTGTCTGTTGGTTCTCAATGTCACTACATTAAAAATATTATTTATCATTAATTAATCAATAAGATAAATTACTATAGGTCTATTTGTGAAACATGATATAGGAAACTCACTAACAAAGGGCTTATTCTATTGCTTCGAACCTTGAAGTACTAACCACATCAACCCTTTCAACTTGGGTTGAAGTTCCATATCTTTCTGAATTTGGAGGCTCAATGTTATCTTCACTTACATTTTTTTCTTCGACATCAACATACATGATGAGAAATTCTGTTGCAGCCTGACATAATAAAACTTCACAAACATCGTCATCTTCAACATGTGAAGCAACAAACTCGTTTCCCACAGGCACTTGACAGACTAAGTTCAGAGAAAACTTTGTAGGATCATACTTAAGTGCTCTAAGTATCCTTAACTTAAGTTGCTCTAAGTTTATATTTCTTGTCATATGTAAGGGACGATTCCTACCCCCAGAATAACTTGGTGCAAATTTGTCATCAACTTGTAACTCGCCTCCATACAGGAGCACGAAAGTGGCACCACGTCCACTCATTATTCTGCTCTTACGTGCCACTAAAAAAAATAACAAATAACAAATTATTAATATAGATTTATTTTAATTTATATTATCTCTAAATCATAATATTAACATAAGAAATTCATAATATTAACACAATAAAATTTTTTGTAAACAACCAAAATATAGATTTATTTCAATTTATTTTATTTATTTTTAATAAATTTTTCTAATAGCAAACTATTTTTTATAGCAGCTTTATAAAAAGCTATTTTCTGATACTTAAATTTTTATCGTATAAACTTTAACATATTTTAGTAAATTAATGATACTTAAATATTGAACGATCTTCTACTCACTAGTTCAAAAAATTTTAACCCTAATTCTTCAAATTCACTCAAAGCCTAAATGCATAAAGAGAGCTTAACAATAATTACTAAAGAGAGCTTACCATTATTAGCTAGTAGCATTGGATGATAAATGAATTCTTATGTGTGAGGGGTTTAAATAGCTTCAATATATTATAGAGAAGAATGTGTATATGCATGTGGATATAATTTTTAGAGTTAATTCTAAGTGATTAAAATAGAAAATGCATCTAGCGTATTATGCAATAAAATAATATTATAGTCTTATAGATATATAAATTTTTTTAAAAAAAAAACTTTTTTCGTAAAATTTGCAGTTAGGGCAGTTTAGCCACAAAATTGTCATTGATAGATAAATTTATGATACCATAAATCATAGTTTTAATATGAATTTGTGAAAAAAAAATTAGAAATGATATGTTGAGAAATAATTATATCGGATAGATGTAATATATATAAAAAATAAGGTAGTTAAAAGTAGGCTTGGGTGGTTTAGGGCAAATTCAACAAGTGATTTAAAATTAAAATTGAAGGATTCAAAAGAATAAGAATATATCAAAGATAAAGTAGATAGAAGCCGCACATATCTTCTACTCACTTTATATAAAAATTTTAACCCTAAAGAGAGCTTAGCTAAGCAAAAATTTAACCCTAAATCACAGATCTACAAAATATTTAAAACATTCAAAGCCTAAATGCATAAATCTATACTTAGAACAAATAAATCTTCAAATACACTCCACAAACAAAGAAATTTACAAAAAAAAACTACATAACCACTTTGTAAATCATAAATCTTTACTTCTCTAAGCAAAATACACAATAATCAACATATATTTAACTTATTTAACATAAAAAATGCATAAAATAACCTTACATTACCTTATCCGGCGACGAAGTGGCGGAGCAGCGACCAGATCTCGAAATGTCGAAGAGGGAGAGGAACTGATCGGGAAGGGAAAGGCAAATAATTTACTTAAGTCTAAGTCGGCCATTTAACGGGAGACTTATAAGTCGCCCGTTAATCGGGCGACTTAGACTTAAGTCTTCAATTAGCCACATCAGCTGCCACGTCGTCCTCTGGTCGCACCTAAGAATATTTCTCTTGGTTGCCGGGCCAAAACCAGGGGTTTCTTTCTCGTCGGCGACGGCTCACAGAATTTGTAGGGACGACTGTTTCCGACAATTATGCGCCTTTATTTTTTTAAAATATCTAAATATTCATAAAAATAAAAGTTATTAAAATTCATATGGCCATGGAAGAACTTTTCGTTTAAAATATGTTGAAAAATACCTAAAAATGAAACTGTGTTAATTGTCGACGAGTCCAAATAAAGTCAGAATTTATATTATAATAAACGTTGTCTTCTTCGGTGGATAAGTTGTTGACAACTTTAAAGTGCTTGATAAGTTTTCTTTTAATATATTATATATCCTATCAACTAAGCTAAAGAGATCAAACTAATTAGTGTTAATTTCAGAAGAATAATTAATATATTTAAAATCTATTTTTCTATATTTTTTATCATATATTTTATTATCCCTCTCATGCAAATTATATCTTTCGATCAATGCTATATTACCTGAGAAATTATTTGTGCGGTCACCAAATGATCCGGAGACAAATCAGAATCTGCCACATCACCCGGTTCATAGTTGAATTGACCTAAAATAATTATATATAACATATAATAGGGTAATTTATATATGCAATATAATACTTCTAAATTTATGTCTAACAAGTAGACTTTATTGTTTATTTATATAATACTTAACAAAATATGTGGATTTTATACGGAGAGAGAATAAATAGTGGGAGCTTAGCATTTGGCAACTTTATCAAACTCCATGAAGCAAAGCAGATTCCATTATTTTTCTTCATCAATTCTCTAACCCTACGTTTTCAAAATCAGACGGGTTCAACCGTGAACCGGTCTGAAGGCCGGTCCTGTTGAGCTTTAAAACCGGCTATGTACCAAACCGGCCATAATAGATTTGAATATAATTTATAATTTTTTATGTAAATACAATACAAAGAAAAACATCTTTTTTTTTTTTTTTAATTAATTTTTATAATATGAATAATATTTATTTATTTAGTTGATAATATTTATTTTTTAGTTGATAATATTTATTATTATTTTTTTATCCATTTATTTTTAATATATTTGATTATATATTATAAAAATTTATTTTTATAATATGAATTTTTTTGGGAAATTTTACTTATTAGTTAATAAAATTTTATTTTTTTTCAATCTAAATTTTTATATTTAATTATATATTATAAACCATTAATTTTTATTGTGAGTTTTTAATATAATTTATATCTAAATATGTAATATAAAATAACAATAATTATATTAACATATATGGTTATTATATTTCATTATTATGTTAATTTTATTGATTTTTTATAATATTATTATTATTTATTACGTCGTCCGGTTCGGCCCTGATTCGACCGGTCAAACTGATCGAACTTTAAACCTCTTCTTCTTCCGGTTTGTTGTCCGGTCCGATTTTCAGAGCCTTGCTCTAACCATTAAAAAAAAAAAACTCTCTAACCTTTTCGTTTGCCTCAGCTTTTTAGCTGTTTGTTGGTGTAAAAAAATAGCAAAATATGTTTTTTTAGTGTTTGTCTAAATGCTTTTTAAAACTTTTTTTTTTTCAAAAATGGCATTTTATCTTAAAATCTGAAAGCTATTTGGACGCCGTGTTTCACATGCTTCCCATGATTTTGACAGGCAAAATGTCGAAAATGCCTCTGTTATGATATTGGCGGAACCCATATAGGTGAGGCAATTTTATTTCTACATATGGGATGGATAATTTTGAGATTTTGAATCTTTGAAAAATTGGTTTTGCGCACTATCAAATTTTATTTTATATAGGAGACGGGCAATTTTGAGATTTTTCCCCTCTTATAAAATTGTTTTTGACTTGATAAATAGTAGGCATTGCTGATCTTGCCAAATAAATTGTTATGAATAAGGTAGATTTTATGTATTTCTTACTTTACAAGCTTATTATTTAGCCAATAACTTTGTCAATTGTTATAGCTATAGTAGAAATATTAATTTTTTATCATGAGAATTATCAAACATCAATTGCGTGTAGCAAAATGCTTAATTTTTTTTTTTAACAAAATACACATAATTTACTTCAACTAAAAAAAGGGTACAACAAGCTAACATGCAGAAGGAAAAAAGCTACAAAGCAACACAAGGGTAACAACCCAACAAGCTCAGTAAAGGCAGAGGCTTCTAACCACACCTAAGCCAGGCAAGGGTCATCCAGTATAGAGTGAGAGCAGTAACGCACCAAGTTGGCAACCCAAACGAGTAAGAAACGCACCACCAAAGGTTGCCACGAGCCACTGCTTAAGAGAAGTGAGCCCTAGGCACATCATTGCCCTCAATATATAAATCACAACCACAAATATTAATCGAAGTTCCAGCAAAACTACAGCCACAAAAAAGAAGTGCCTTCCAACAATATCAGCCCACAGTCCAAAGGATAGAGCTCAACGAACAACTAGAAACCCGCTACCACTATAACACCAACAGACAAGCAACCAAAAAACAACACTCTTACACATAAAGAAAGCACCAACAACAATAAAACCCAGCATTATTTTCTGTCATGCCTACCCCTCCCACAAGAGGTAATAGAGACAACTGGTCGATCATTCCGTATTTGAAACTCTTCCCTGGGTTCTTCCTCCCCACTAGGTTCCGAAGAGGAATCAGATGAGCCTTGAAGCCAATCAATTTGCATTCTCACATCATATAGAAAATTAGATGTCACTATATTTTAAGTTAACAGGAATGTCAACAAAAGGGTCGGGTACAAGAACAGTAGGCGTCACAGGGGAATTAACATTAAAGACACCCACACGAGCAGAGAAATCACCGACCAAAGCGTCAGAATTAAGGTGAGAGACAAAATGAACATAGCCCGAAGAGTCATGGGACTCAACTCGATTCAACTCACAAGAAGCAAAATCCTCACCCTTCGAAGATGCCACTTCCAAAGGGGTATAAACAACCATAGGGGGCAAATAGTATCTAAATTGTTAACAACACCACTCAACGTAATAGCTAAAGTGGCCGGCACAACCTCACCAGAGATAGGGGAGGAGGGGGCTGTAATTCAGCTAAATGTTTCCCAATATCAACATCAACGACATCATAATTCCCAACATTACTGACACAAGGATTACAATCAGGATTAGCTACAGAATTATCCTTACTACAAGTATTGAGATCCGACAGTAAAACCAAATCGCTAAGAGCAGAAGCGTGAATTACAGAGACCACACCAGGCTGAGGGACAACAACATTCCCCCCCCCCCCCCCGATCAGAAAATAAAATAGAGGAAGATGGCTAAAGGGGGACACCAACTTTGGACTTACATTCCCCCCTAGCATGTTCAATAGATTGAAAAAGAGCACAAAACGGAGGGAAAACCTCCATCTCAATCTTTTAGATGTAGTCAAGCTTCTAAGGGCCAATCTAGACAGTGTCCAAAAAAATTTTCATTATATCAATCTCAATCAAAACTCTCGCTATAGATGGCCTAGACCCCAACAAAGTGGCAGAATCGACCTTGAGCGGGTGACCGAATATAGAGCCTAAGGCATGAAGAATTCTCAGGTTAAGAGATGAGGGCGAAGACCAGGGAAAGAGATTCAGATAGGAATAATTTGGCATTCAATAGAGATATCGAAAGTAGGAGTTCATCTCGTTAATTTCATATAACAATTGTAAACCATATACGAGCGATGACTAAAAACCCGACTGTAATCAAGATCATTCGAGAGCTTAATTAAAATGTGGGAAGAATCAAGCACATTAACAGAAAAAACAGCTATAAGTTTCAAATTGTGAAAAAAATCTCCTTATGGAGTCTAAGCTAGGTCGCCTGGCAGGAAAAAATCCAACAAGCGAAAATTGGAAGAGAGCTTCTAAAGCCCTAATTTCATCCTCAGATATCCACAGTGAAGCCATTCCACGGTAAGACGAAGACTTAAGCTCCGGGAAACATACATTAAACGGCGAACCAGCTAAAGCATCGGCAAAAGAACGTAAAAAATTGGAACCAGATAAAAAATCAAGGTCCAACAAGCGCTTCGGCGCCATACGACTAGGAAACTCCAAAAAAAAACTCAAAAAGACCAAATAATGAAGGAGACAACGAGAAGAGATAACTTCCCTGAGCAAATCGGCGGCGAAGGCTACCGAGGGAAAGCCCCTAGCAAACCCTAGGGCGACGGGAAGACGCCCAGATGTGAGAGTTCACAAGAAGCAAGATTAATGATTACAGAAAATTAGCTATTATTTTGAAATACTTAATAATTTGCTTAATGATTATCTAGTACAGTACATTAAGAAACAAATATTTTACTTGATCCACAATAAATTAGATCATAATACAAAATTATAAAAAAAATATAAAATTGAATCAAAGCTTGCAATTATTTTGTAATTTATCAATCATAATAAAATATAAAATTTTCTTTAGAATTTTGTCTTATACAAGTTTTGAATATAAAATCTCCTTTTTTTTATGAAATTAAAAGCTTAGTTAATTAAGGCTTCACTTGAGGTAGCTTTTTTATTATTTTTTAAAACAACTTTTAAATATCAAAATTTTTTGAACTAAAAAATTTTGTGTTAGAAACCTACTTTAAGAAAGTAATAAAAAAAAGTTGTCCCAAATGAAACATAAATCAATTAATAAACAAAATCAAGGTTTCGTGAGATTATTAGGCTCTAATCTCAACTAAATGCTATTTTTATCTGTATAATAATATAATCAAAGGATATACTGTGAGAGTTCCATACTCTAATTAATGAAGAAAAAAGTGATAGTAGCTTATGCCGCATGAAAAAGATTCACAAGTTCAACAGGATAATCTTATCAATTAATGATCTCAAAGACAGATAAAAGAATTAGCCTTTCTTATCATGCACTTCTTTACAAAATAAAGGAAGAAAAACTAGAATAAAAAAAGTATAATTAAATAATTGGCTTCAATGAAAAAAGTCAAAGAGCTAAAGAGAAGAACAAATGATTGAATACAGTTTTTTTAAAAAAAAAAAAGATAGGACCAACGTCTAAAGAAGTGGAAGTTGTGGAAGAACTTGATTTGTGGCAGGACTGTCCTGTGATGAAATCCATTACAAAAACTCTAGATGCTTATAATGAGTGGAGAAAAAAGAAGTTATTGGTTTACAACTTTAAAGTTCCTATCAAATTTGCAATTCTATAGCCTTTTATGAAATCTAAATATAAACTTACAATTTTCAATATGCAATATTATATTTGCTACTAAGAAGTTCTGATATAATAAAATTATGTCTGAGTTCGAAGAAATATTTTATAAGATGTTCGGACGTAAATTGGCAAATGATAATGATGTTTGGGTTTCTAATTATGGAGTATTACCTTCTGAATTAAGAGAATATCAAAGAGATTCATCCTTTGTGGAATCGAGCCTAGATGATGAACCCCATATATAATATCTTTGCTATTGGCTCAGAAGATGATATTATGGGTGTCATATAAAAATCTCATCAAAATGGACTTCTTATAAAAAAAAAAAAGAATAAAGGGTTAAAACATGTAGATTGGGTGCCAAACAGCTTATTATGAATCAAGTTGTGGATCTTGAGGATGTTTCAATATCTATTAAATACAATTTTTATTACCTGTAAAATTTGAACAATTATTTTTTTTTCCAACAGAAATTTAATTAAATAAAAATAAGGGATACAAAGAAAGATACATAAGCCAATGAACCAAACAGTCATAAAAACTAAGCTAAGAAAAAAAAGTTTTGGCGGGTGTGGGGGATGGGGGGGGGGACTCAGAACGGAGGCCCCCAACACTAGCCAAGTGGCCAAGCACGAACCATCCATAGGTAGAATAAACCAATCCAACCAAAGCCGAGCTACCCAGTTTGCCAACTAGCATAGCCACAAAGGGGCAGCAGGGGTCTCTTCATCATCGTCCATTCCAACATCAAAAACCACAACAATAGTGCAAGGAGCCAAAATAGAAACCAACCAGCAATGGCAGCTAAAACCAAAGCACCCAGCATACTTCAAATAGCAACAACCACAACCACAAAATGAAACGTCCAAATACATTGCTACCTTCCACGCCTATTAGCTCTGCCTCTCCTCTTCCTCCTGATAGAACGAACAATAATTTCATCCTCACTCACATAAACATATTCATCCTCCCCACTAGAAGGAGAATCCACCAAAGTTAACCATTCAGTAGGATGCTAAACAAAATTGTTTCCATTCATCGCCACGTGATCGAGCATTTTAGCATTAGACAACACAAATATAGGAATATTAAAAATGTTAGAGTTGCTTCCCAAGTCAACACCAGGAGGATTAACCGAATTATCCAATTCCACGTTAGCCGAAGAGCAGAACACCTGAGACCCAGGGGACAAAACCTTAGGGGAGCCAAAAGTAATCGAGAGCTCAAAAGTCAGTGAAGGGTCAGCAGATTTAGATAAAACGCGTGGGCCACCAACCATATCAACAAATGTAGGGATAGAGTTCACTTAACAACCTAACAGACCACCTTCACTAGCACACCCCCTAGCAGCCTGAGTAGCAGACAAGACCCCAGCCAGATCACCCTCAGAAACAACAGAATCATTTAAAACAAAAGCTTTATCAATAGGCACGGGAATATTAACACCAGACGCCCCAAGAACATCCACATTATTACCCAGAGAAGGGACATCAGCGGGGACAGACACAGGGCTAGGAGAGACAAAATCAGAGCCAAAAGAAGCGTCGGCTAAACCATTCACAATAACTCCCTCAAAGACAAGAGGCAAAGCCCCAACCAGAGCATCTACATTAGAATTAAGGCAAGCAGGAGAAACACCAACATCATGCGCATTGACATGGACATTAGAAGATATCCCAATAAAAGAATCCGACAGAGGCTCACCCGGAGCCAAAGCCTCAGGCACAAGGCCAACACCCTGAGCCGAAACCACATCCCCCAAAGCCGTGTCCTAAACATCATCCACACAAACAACACCCTCATCCACACCATTCTTAGAAGGAAAAGATGGCTTCGAAGGGACAACTGAACTAGGAACATAAGAAGCAGAACGACACTCATCCCGCTTGTGCCCAATGGCCTTATACAGCTCACAGAAAGGGGGAAACACCTCCATTTGAACATGTTGAACATAACCCAATTGCTCAGACCCCAATCAAACTTTATCAGGGTAGGATTTAGTAATGTCTAATTCCACCAACACACGAGCCAAAGAAGGCCGCGAACCCACAGAAGTGGCAGAATCAATTTTAAGGGGGATACCAAACAAAGAGCCCATTGCATAAAGGAGTTTGGGAGCAAAAATGTGAGGCCAAAGGTTAGGGAAAGAGACCCAGATGGGAATAATTGGAGATTCCACACTGATATCAAGGGTAGGCAACCATTTAGTAATTTTCATGTAACAATTGAAAACCAGATATGAACAATGGCAAAAAAAAAACTCTACTATAATCCATATCGTTCAACAGTTTAATCAACACATGTGTAGCATCCAGTAAGGTTACCGAAAATTCAGCCGAGAGTTTCAGGTTAAAGAAAAAACGACGGATATAATCCAAACTAGGGCAGTGAGATGGAAAAAATCCACCAAAGAAAATTGAAAATGGGCGGCTAAGGAAGCGATCTCCTCCTCATAGATCCAAACAACAGGTAAATCACGAAATGAGCATGTTTTGAGAGGAAGCATTACCAGCTAAAACATCCAAAAAAGAACGAGAGTTCTTGGAACCAGTCAAAAAACCCGGATTCAAATGACAATTAGAGGCCTTGTGAGCCATCAGGCAAAAAGAAGAAAAACAAGCCAACAAAAAAAGGGGGAACAGAGGAGAAACTTCCCTGCGACCAGAGAAACACCCCCGGCATAAAGAACGACCGGAGAAACAGACAAAAAGGGGTGGGAAGCCCCCCGCCGGAGCGGCACAGCGGAGGAGAACACAGAAAAATCCTAAGCGTCTCTCTAAAAAAAATGAGAGAGAGATATTTGAATGAGATAAATTTGAAAAAATTTGCACAATCTTACATGCATTAGAAAAGATCACAAGAATATTAGAGATATTTCAAGATGTTGAATTTTATGATCTCGCTATAAATTTTATATGAGATAAAAATAGAAGAGAGACTTACATGTGCATACCCGGCCTACTTATAGAAAAGTTTAGTTAATGAGAAGATTATTCCTATAGAGAACAACTTAGTATTCAAAACAAATAAAATTAGTACTATTACCAACTTGCAATAACAATTTCCATTAACTCCATTAAATATTTTATAAACTTATAATGTATAATTTCCTTTCTTAAATGATTGTGTTATATAAACTTATATAATATATAAATTCCATTTATGAGAGGTCGTTATTTTTGCTCAAAGTTCTTTATCAGTTCTACTGCTGATTGCAGCATAAATAGTTATAATCATGGAATTTTTTGCTTCCTATATATATATATATATATATATATATATATATATATATATATATATATATATATATATATATATATATATATTTCTTCTGCATAAACTCTTGCTTTTATTGGTCATGCAACTTCTTCTTTATTTAACATAAAATTAAGCAAGTAATATCACTACATTAAGATTTTTCTAATGTTTAATATCTTAATAGAAATTAGGACTAATTATTATTGAAAATTTACGTGCATGTCACAGTGCCATTTTAGCGCGCATGCTATTACGTTGCATCTCAAATACAAAGTTTATAATAATTGTCACCCAACAAATCATGTTGCTAATACCTTAAAATTTACTAGGCCTCAAAGAAGCTTAAAATCAAAAGCTTCCAATTAACAAAAGGCAATTTAAAACCATCGCATAAGATGTATAATTTATTAGCATAATTTTGTGAGAGACAAATAAAGAAAGCCAACATAGACATAAATACACCCCATAAAAGATTAATAAGTCATCGATCTCAAGCTTCATTAAGTACAATTGTAAAGGTTGGTAGGCTATAAGTAGGATTAATTTAGGTAGGATTTTGTCTCTGACATCATTCTTACCACGCTCTTCTTAAAATAGTTTTTTTTTTTTTTTAATTAAAACCCACGGAGGGGCCTATGTGTTGAATTCAAAAATCGGTTACAAAGTCCTTAAAAGGACCCACCAGCTCGCTACTGCTCCGGAGAGCTACAATCAAAATAGAAATAAAAAAACCTGAGAGCCGGTAGTTCCTTATCCTACGATTACAAAAATAACAAGAAAAAAGATCCGGGCTGTGGGGAAACAGCACCCAAAAAAGGAAGATCTAAATAGTCTCGTTCCGCTCGAGCTTCCTACAAAATAACATAAGGACAAAGGAAAAGAAAAAAGGGAAAGAAAAGAAAAGAACCTTGCATTCGTTTAAGCTCCCAAAAAAACAGTTGATAGGTAACCTGCAAAAAATTCTCAAAAAAGGAAAATTAATACAAACGTAGTTAACCCAATTAATATAGACTTTCAGAAATCTATTGGGGGTCCTAATGCCAAAATAGAAAGAAAAAAATAAACGAAACCGGTAGTAAAACTCAGAGATCCAGTCATCAATACATAACATCCGGCCATGCCAACCCTCCAACCAGCCAGCCATCAAAATATAAAGGCAATGACAGCGAGATAACCCACTAAGCCCAACAATATCCTCAATGGATGTAGACAGCAAATCCATGATAACAGAGAAGCCAAGCCTGGTAACAATAGAATCATCTAAAAGACCTTTTAAAACCTTTATAGCCTGAGCAAAATAGATTGCAACTTTACGGTTCCAAATAGTCAAAATCCCATGAGGTCTTAAGCCTAGAAGATACAGAAAATCGAAGCCACCAAAACTAGCATCAACCAGGTTAAGCAACCAAAAACAGAGAGAATAATGATAGAACATGACAGGCACCTTTCCAACAACAATAGAACAACAAACCAGCCAAATAGAAATAAACATTTTATCATAATGAACTTGACTAAAGTAGCTATCAGCAAAACCCCTGAAATAGCGGTAACCAGCAGTAAAAGGAAACCCACCAAATAGCCAAAGTAACAAGAGCTTAACCATGTCTAATGTAAGGAAGGACATTTTTATCAAGGGTGATCATACCTTTCAAAAGAGAATTTAAATTGCAAATATTCAAATCTTGATAACACTCAAGCTGACAGCCTAAATTACCCAACCAGTCAGCACAGGCATTTGCTTCACGGTATATATGAGAGATATTAAAATTGAGAGAAGACAGAGAATTTTTAATTTTCCTAATAAGATAAAAATTTTGAGGATTTCCCTGAGCATGGTTATTAATAAATTGAATCACAAGATCAGCATCCACCTCAATCCAGACATTTAAAATACCCATCTTAATGCATATATCAATACCAAGAGAAACCCCAGTGAGTTCAGCAGTAATGACAGAGTAAGTATGCAAAGGGCTAGCAAAGGCAGCTAACACGTTACCCTCATGATCACGAATAATACCACCCGTGCCAGCAACAGAGTTTCTCACGGAACCATCGGTATTCAATTTCACAAAAGGAAGAGAGGGCTTCCTCCAAAAAACAAGTTTGGGAGAAGACCTGTACACATTCTCACCCACTTTGATACCAAGAGAATCAGCCAAAAAATGAGAGTTTTTGCAGTTTTTAATAGTAATTAAATTACAGGAGGACAGATGCAGAATTTTATGATGGATATTAGAGATAATAACATTAGCATCCATCTTAATATCAAAATGTTTGGATTCATTTCTCGCTTTCCAAATGAACCATAAAATAAGAACAGGGATCAAGTTTAAGATGTGACCCTTAGAGTTGATCATCCACTCTTTCAATAAGGAATGGAGGTCATAGTAAGTATCCACATGATTCAGTTTAGCCAAAGCAAAGTAGTGATGCCAAATCTGCTTAGCTATAGTCCCATTCACAAAAACATGATTAACACTTTCAATGCCAGAACAACATTGGCATTTAGAAGAGAAACTAAAACCTTTTTTCTGAATTAAAGTATCAACATGAATAAAGCCTTTAAGACATCTCCACGCTAAAATGGAATAAGATGTTGGAATAATGTTATTCCATAAAGAGGAGTAAAGAAGAGAATAGTTGTTCCTATACCTGAAGGAATCCCACACTTTTGTCATCTGGAAATTACCCGAAGAAGACAACTTAAAAAGAATTTTATCCTTGCAAAACAAATCTAAGGGAATCGGCAAAATCATATCAACAATAAAAGGAGGAATAACCTCCAAAAGTTTAGCAACATTCCAGCTCCCATTAGCAATAAAATTAGAAACCTTAATATTATCTATAGAAGAGGTATTTAAAATATTATCAATCGAAAAAGGACTAATCCAATTATCTTGCCAAAAGAAAACATTATCGTTACCAATGCCCCATTGAATGAAACGTTCGGCAGTCCACTTGATTTTACAAAGTCTTTTCCAGGTCAAAGAATCAGTGGCTTTATAAACACCAAACAAAGGGTGAGAATCTTTACAATATTTAGCGTTCATAAAACGGGCCCATAAACTCTCATTAGATAAGAGAACCAAAGTTTATGAGAAAAAGCTTGCACCATATCAGTAAGATTTTTGCAACCTAAACCACCTTCGTTATAAATGCCACAAATGTTGTTCCAAGAAGCCCAACGAATACCATTACTATTAAGTTTGGAACTCCAAAAAAATTTGTTTATCATTCTCTCAATTCTAAGGCAAATAGTAGCAGTAGGTTGAAGAGTATGCAATAAGTAAATATGTATAGAATTCAAAACAGATTTAATAAGGATTAATCTACCCCCAAAAGACAACAAATTAGTGGACCAATGGGTTAATTTTTTCTGGAAGCAAGAAAAAATATCTTCAAAAAGGTGACTTCTCTTTTTACCTTTAAAAATAGGGGTGCCCAAATATTTAATGGGTAAAGTTTTAGTTTGAAAACCACAAATTCTTTGAATAGAAGTGATTCTATCTCTATTGATAGATTTACCAGCAATAAAACTGCATTTATCCTTATTAATCGATAAACCAGTAGAAGCATGGAATTGAAACATAAAATTACTCAAAAGTCTAATATTGTTAATCGAGCCATTATAGAAAAGAATGAAATCATCAGCAAAACTAATTAAGATGAGAAATCAGAAAACCTCTAATAGTACGAAAGTGAAGTTTAGGATTTCTTAAGTATAAATCTTCAATACCCCTAGATAGGTATTCCATAGCAATAATAAAAAGCGCCGGGGATATATTATCACCTTGTCTTAAACCTTTAGAAGACTTGAAAAAACCATGGTTCCTACTATTAATAATAACAGAAAAGTAACAATTATCAATACTATTTTTAACCAACTTTATAAAGAAATCACTAAAACCAAATAAAGACATAACCTTATACAAAAAATTCCAATTAAGATTATCATAGGCTTTAGAAATATCCAGTTTCAAAATGATATTGCCACCTTTAACTTTAGTATTAATCTCATGAGCAAGCTCTTGAGTCAGTAAAACATTATCGAAAATGCTCCTACCTTTAACAAAACCAGTTTGATTACAAGAAATAATTCTAGGAAGAATGCTTTCCAATCTTTTGGAGATAATTTTGGAAATAAGTTTATTAAAAAAAGAACAAAGGCTAATAGGTCTAAAGTCATTCCACTTATTAGCCCCAACAATTTTATGAATAAGCACAATATTAGTAGAAGTGAAAAATTTCGAGTAGGGAGAACCCTTAAAAAAATTGATGAAAGCATCAATAACATCAACTTTAACAATATCCCAACATTTCTGAAAAAATTTAGTAGTGTATCCATCCGGACCCGCAATGGAGTCACCATTCAAATCCATAACAGCATTGTGAATTTCAACATCTGAAGGTAAAAGACAAAGAGAATCGTTATCGAAATCATTAATAATATGCGGGATAACGTGAGGATTCAATAATGGAGCATTGGTAAAATGATCATTGAACCTATTCTTAAAGTGTTCCACACCAGATTTACAAATAAGTTCCTCGGAATCAATGATAGAGCCATCACATTCAACAATTTTATGAATATAATTCTTAGTCTTATTACGATTAGCCATGGCATGGAAAAATTTAGTATTCCTATATCCTTCCAAAGTAAATTTGAAATTAGCTTTTTGTTTCCAAAAAATTTCCTCCTGATCCTAAAGCAGTATAAGAGAATCCTTAGCACAGTTAAGCATATTCAAATTCTCATTAGAGTGATCAACCATGTAGGAATTTTCAAGGTCAAGAACTTTCAGTTCAGCTTCCTTGATGTTGGTGAAGACATTCTTAAAGACATTTTTATTCCACCAATTTAAAACATGTTTTAATCTACTAAGTTTAGACCAAAGTCTAAACATACCTTTAATGCCATTGTTAGGGTAAATGGGAGAATTCCAATTGGTACTAATAACATTCTTAAAATCGCCATGAGAAATCCACATATTTTGGAATCTAAAAGTAGCCTTGCCCACTTTAATATTAGCATTAATATTAAGCAATAAGGGACAATGATCAGATAAAGTTCTACTAAGATGATCAACAGAAGACATGGAGAACATAGAGAGCCAATCATTGTTGAAAAGAATTCTATCCAGACACTGCCAAATAGTGGATCTATTCCAAGTGAAAGGACTACCATTAAAGCCAATATCATTCAGAAAGCAATCAGAGATAGCAGAATTAAAATCTTCGATAGCAACAGAGTTAGGCAAATTACCTCCTCTTCTTTCCGAAGCATTAGAAATAATGTTAAAATCACCACCAATGCACCAAGGGCCATTTATATTGTTAGAAAATTGTCGTATTTGATCCCAAAGAGGGATACGATTCCATCTAGTGGTAGCAACATAGACAAAAGAGGCATAACACTTGTAGTTAAAAAATTCAATTTCACAATTAATAATTTGAGGGAAATCAGATATAATGTTCACATTAATATTGCTATTCCACATAATCCATATCTTGTTAGAACAATTAGCAGCAAAATTAGAAAAGCCCAATTTTGAAGCAGTAGAACAAAGTTTATCAGAAGAAATAAGAGGTTCAATTAAAACTAAAAACATGATACTATGCATTCTAGAAAGGTTTTTAACTCTAGCAATCGAATCCTTACCCCCAATACCTCTAACATTCCAAAGAAGAGCTTTAATCATTAAGATATTTGGTGGAATTTTGAGCACGGGTTGAACGGGGGGTAGAAGGTAGGGAATTTTTTTGATTTTTCCCTTTCTTTTTTGTAGCTTTCGAAAAGCCATCCTCATCAGAATTTTTAGAATTAGCAATAAAAGCAGTAGAAGAGGAAACTATATTATTACTCACACGGTTTTCATCCGGTAGAACATTAATCACCTCATTTGAAGGAGGGAGAAATTCCCCTTCTTCACAAGTAACGGTGTTACCATCCACAATAATCTCACTTTCCCTGTTAGCAGCATCATTAGCAAAGGCATTAGATTGTTGTTCAACAATGTTAGAAGTATTATGAACTAAATCAGAACGAGCTTCCTCTATATTATCAGTATCTTTTAGCATAGATTCTATGGAAATGAAAATATTGGGATCGGAAGCCTCATTGTTGTTCATAATAGTTTCATGATTCTCTTCCATTAAAATAATTTCAACATTAGAAGTATGCAAAGGAGCTTGTGAAGCAACAATTTCAACATCCAACTTATCAGATGATGTAGGCGGTTCCACCTGAGTAGATTGGACTTCCATTAAAATAATATCAGCATTAGAAGTATGCAAAGGAGCTTGAGATGCAATCATTTCAACATCCAACTTATCAGATGATGTAGGCGGTTCCACCTGAGTAGATTGGATAACTTTCCCGGTAGGCACATATATTTTCTCGGTGGATCCAAGCTTACCATCCATCTGAGCAGACGTTTTTTTAAGTTCCGGGTGTAGTTTAAAGCAATCCAAAGGAGCGTGTCCATGGATCTTGCAATGAGAACAAAAGTCAGGGATTTTCTCGAATTCAACCTTTTGCATATAACCATAAGCTTTCGATCCCACCCATATTTCCTTCGAATGCTTTTTGGTTATGTCCACTTCAACTAAAATTCTAGCCACATAAGGTCTTGTGCGTGAAGCTGTAGCTTGATCGGTTTGGAGAGGTCTACCAAAAATAGAACCCAAGGCATGTAAAACTTTCTGGTTAAAAAAATGAAGCCTTAGATTAGGAAAGGAAATCCATATGGGAACTATGGGAGATTCTTCTTTTATATCAAAAAAAGGCGTCCATTTTAAAATGCGCATTTGACAGTTAAAGATGAAATACGATCTTCTATCAAAGATTCTCCTATAATCAAGATTGTTAGAAAGTTGTATCGCTACATGTCTTGAATCTAAAAGACCAATAGAGAAGAAACCCGAGAGTTTAAGGTTAGTAAAAAAATTACGAATAGAGTCAAGATTTGGTCTGTTAAGACCAAATTTACCGACCAAGGTGAACTGGAAGGGAGATGCCAGCTTGAGCACTTCATCATCAATCAAAAGAATGGCAGGAACCCCATTAAAAACCGTTTGGGACAAGTTAGGGAGGACATCACCTGAAGATGCGCCACCTGAGAGAACATCCTTAAAGATCGCGATCTGGAGGGCGAACCATCACCTGCCTCAAGATTGAAAAAGCCTTTGTTTTTTATCGGCTCAGGACCAGCCACAGCACCCCAAGGGTTTGGGGGCTGCGAAGCAGCCATCTACGAACTAGCCCTCGCGGGGCAAAGACCAAAGATCGGACATCGCTAGACAAAAACACAAAGAAACACCGAAAAACTGGGAGAAAAACAAGCCGAAACGGATGGAAACGAATGAGGAAGAGCGGAAACCCTAAATCGCCAGAGTGTCGGGTTTCCGCTGAGCGATGGCAAATTGGTTGAACTCTTCTTAAAATAGTTTTTTAGCATAAAATTTTAAATTTTTTTATTAAAATTTTGATTTAAGAAATAATAAAAAAGCCGTCCCAAACGAAGCCTAACTTTAACACATTTTGTATCCGTAACTTTCTAGATTGAATATCACTTAAATCCCATCTTAAAAGATTTATGACAAAATCAATAACAGGAAATGGTTCGATGAATTAATGCAGTTGATGGAATATCTATGTAAGGAAGGGACATCAATTAGAAATATGAAACCCATAGTTACTTAAATAAATATTTTCATAAACATCTTCAAGCTTATTGGGAATTGAATGATTCATCAATTGAATCGTTTTAAATATATTTGTAAGATTTTGATAAAACATTCTTTAGCAGATCTAACTTTTGCTTAAGAATATAATTATTGTTATTTGAGATGTTTATGAAATTTTATTAAGTGAGTACATAGTCATTTAAGTAACAAAAATTTTGGTTACTAAACTAACTTTATTATGAAAAAAATATTCTATGAATTATTAATAGAGAAAAAATTAGCAGCCAATTCTCTTTTTTTTTTTAGTTAATATCACGCTTCATGTAAACTTAGAGATCATCTTCATCTTTGATTGCTAAAGTGTATTTATTCTTAGCATCCTTTTTTTTTTCTCTAATTTTTTGGAGGCCAATAATTTATTTACTTGTAGTGTTTGGACTCGGATTAGATTGATTTTGTTGTTGTTGGATTTGTCTCGTGGAATTAGAATGGTCGGACCATAATTAGTTTTTGTGTCTTTGATTCATATATTTTATTAAGATTCGTGTCAGATGAATATGATTTTATGTAAGTGATAAATTTTATCGATGGGTTTAATTGCAAAGTCACACTAACACAACATATGCAGGAATCCTAAGTTAAAATATTTTAATGGAAAGGCTATTGCTACAATCGAATAGCCTCAGATGAGCTTTATTGGAAGTAATAATTTCAGCCGCAGTCCATCCTTGTGCCGGAAAACCCCATCCACAAAACCACTGCTTCAGTTGTCACCACTTTTGACAGCAGCAGGCAAACTTGTTGCTCTGTTTAAACCCTAAAACAACCAGCTTTAAGACCTTTAGGCTTTCAGTTTTAGCTTTAGCCAAATTCTACTTTAGAGGAGATCTCTCTCTCGTACCTGTTGACCAATCTATCTGGCTCGCTCGCGCGTGGGCTAACTTCTCCCCTGCTACTCTGCGTAAAAATCTCTTTTCATCATTCCGTCCACAATGGAAAGTCATTCCTCCCTCTCTCTCTTTCAATATTTAGCCCCATTAGTCTTTCTCTCTCTACAGCTGAAGCATTGCATGGTCCGGGTAGAAGGAGGGTTGAAGGCTTGAAATGGAAAAAGCCTGTAATGAATAAAATGAAAGCTGCCAAGGGCTTGTACCAGCCATGGAAGTGGAGGGAGGAGCTGACTATACACAGCATGGATTTGGTTGGGTGCGCTGTCATCAGTGCGCGGCCTCAGCCTTTGCGTTGCGCAGAAAGAGCGAGCAGAAGCGCGCGCGCATCAATCAGCTCCGCATGGATGGGAAAAAAGTTCTATATGTGGGGGGCTTATGCAATCGGCCATCCATTGTTCTTTAGTTTGTTTCTCGGTCATTTCACTGTGCGGAATATTTTTCATTTCTTCTATATATGTGAGCATTTTGTAACGCTTAAAGATCTATGCCAGTTTAAAAATTCTTCATAAACAGAATACACCAAATGATTTAGCTTTCTTTAGAAAATATACTAAATCATTTGATGTTTTGGCTACTTTCTAAACCTGCTTCTTTCACTTGATCTAATTACTTAGCTGCTCCTTAAAATTTGGCCATTGCGTTCGCTCATATGAAGTCTTTGAATCAAGAAAGTGAAGCTCTCACTACGGTGAATTTTTTTCTTTGTACGTACTCTTTTCATTCAATTCAAACAACAGTTTAAAGAGCTCCAAATATTAGCTTGTATCTTTGATTCTGTACGTATAAATATTGCCAAATTAATTTATATAAAATAATGCTATCACATAAACTTCTTAGATACATAACCGCTCAACTTCCTTTATATATATGCTTGTATGCTACATCATTTTGACTCAAATATAATATTATATTTCATCTAAAACCAAATAAAATATATTTTGATATTTACATATTCAAATATTTTTCAAAAGTCTTAAATTAAATTATTTTTGTAATATTTGAGATTTAAAAGCAACTTTCATTTAAAACCTTACGTAATTATATTATTATATTTATTATTCTATATATTATTTTAAATGAAAATATATTTAACCAATATAAATAATATATTTTCATCTATCTTAAAAATCATTTACAATATATTAATCCAATTCTATTATATATGAAGTTACATTTGTAGACATTAAAAATAACAAAAGTAAAAAAAATGTGATCTAATAAAAAAAAAAAAATTCTGCTTAGAGTTATTTTAACTTTCAAGTTATTATTTAATGTTTTACAAAAATAAATGATTATTTTGCAATATAAAAACAATTTTCTAAGCTAGATTTTGTTCTTTGATATCTATTCAAATCAATAAATTATTAAATTTCATTGCAACTCTCTCTCTCTCTCTCTGAGTTCGCAAAAGAATTACTGCTGCTCGCATTAATCGTCCTCGTTAAAAACAATTTCCTGTGTTCAAACACGCTACAATACTTACAGAAAATCTTAAGACAGAATCTCAGAAATTATACCATCGCATCACAGCCGTCCATTTCCCATCACGTACATCAAACATGACATCAATGCATGAAAGCCCACGTGAAAAAGAACTAAATCCACCCTTGTTTTCTCTCCACAACCAAAATGCCAAAACCGGACAAAAAAAATTAGCTCATGATATTTGATCAAAATTTTAATTAAAATAAATCTTAAAATTTTAAATTCATTTAAGATGAATATAATATGAATTTTGAATAATTTCTTTTTTTATTATACTCATCTTAAATAAATCTAATAATTTTAAAACTTATTATAAAAAAAATTTCGATCGAGAAATCTGACAGAGCTTCTGCAGTTAGAAGTGTGAAGGAGGAGGACGTAAGTGTGGAGCAGAGAAGCTTCGAGAAGAAGCAGGTGTTGCCCATAACACCATATCATGCGAAAGTTGACTAGTCAACTGCTTACCAGGCCCCAACACGCCAAATCCTTCCCCCGCTGTTGCAACAACGTCCTCTCTCCCTCCCTCCTCCTCAACATCTGCTGGCAGCCTTTGAAACTCTGCCGCTACAAACGAAGCTCCAAACACCACCACGGTACCCGCCGCCGTCACCGGCCCCCCCACGGCCCCTCCTATAACCTCCCCTCTCGATCCCGCCACTGATATCGTAAATCCAGCAGCCGCCGAAGCTGAGGAGCCCGGAGGCAGAAATGAGCCAGACAGAGACAGAATATCAAACCGACCAGATAAAGTAAAAGTCGCCGAAGGCGTCGCCGGTTGCCGGAGCGCAAGGCTTGAAACAACACCATTAGCGCCTAGGATAGAAACGCCGATGCGCCGGCGGCGAGCGAAGGCGGCGAGGCAGTCGAGTATGTCGCTGCCAGCGGCGAGTTCAAGGACAACTGGGTGCATTGAAGACTCACTGTCACGCGTTATAACAACCGGCGGCTTTGGCTTGTTTTTTGAACCGGGCGGTCGGCCGCGCGGTTTACGAACCGAGGTGGTGGAAATGGATCTACAGGCTTCACCGGCGCTTCTGCTGCGGCAGAGACCGTTGGCTTCTTCGTCTTCGTCGTCGCAGGGTTGGGAAAGGGCCATGATGGAGGCGGGGGAGCGGTCGTAGTCGGCCATTTTGCGATAGGAGTGGGCCGCTTCTGGCTTCGAATTATATAGTGTGATGTTATGTTGTGCCGCTGGAGTAGTTTAATAGAATGTGGGACCTGCTTGGAAAAAAGTCTTGTGGCCTTGTGGGTATGCTTCTTGGGTCACATCGGGGTGGGGCTGGTGGACTGGAGACTGACTATGCGGTTGAATGAAAAAATTCAAAACATCTCAATTAAAGTTATAATATTAATCTAATTTTGAAGTTTATATAATATAATTTAAAATTATAAAAATTATGTTAAATATTATGAGAAAAAAATTAATTATATTCAATTTAAAACTTTTTAAATATATTTTAAGATGCGTGAAATACATTTTTTGTAAATATAATAATTTAAAATAAATTTAGAAATGTTAAAGCTCATTATTTATTATTTTAAAAATAAGGACGTTTTTATATAATTTTTATTCAATACGAGTACACTTTTTCGTATTACATAGGGATGACCATATCATATATTTAGTTTAAGAATCTAACGTTGGTTACCTGTAAAAGAGTGGAAGTATTTCAAACTTGAGGGTTTTAAAAATATTAATATTTGATTTGAAGTAAAATAAATACATTATAAAAACTTTTTGGCTCTTTTGGAAGTTACCGTCAATTCATTTTTGTAATTATCACCGCCCCGCTACCACGCCTAAGTTGCATACATTGCCTACCATTGCTGATTACCAGTTGTCATTGACCACCGCTGCCCACCGCCACGAATGCCTACCATCTTCTGGGGCCGTTGGATGCCGCCGCCGACCACCCACTACCACCCCAAATGCTGGTAGCCGTTGGGTTCGTATTTCTGATACGCTTAGTTCGACTGTAAGTTTGCAGAAATCAGAGCTTGGATGGTCTCAATTATAATTTTTGAAGCTTTCAACTTGATTTTGCCTCAAGATTCATGCCTAATCAAGATAATTTTTTGATGATGTATCAATAATAAATTTAAAACTTTCTAAATATATTTTAAGATGTATGAAATACATTTTTTTAAATATAATCATTTAAAATTTATTTTATAAATGTTAAAGCTCATTTTGATTATTTGAAAAATAAGTACATTTTTATATAAATTTTTTTTCATTAGAATTACACCTTTTCGGATTGCATAGGGATGAAAATATCATATATTTAGTTTAACAATTTAAGGCTGATTACCTTCAAAAAGAGTGTAAAATATTTCTAATACAAGAGTTTTGAAAATATTAATATCTTATTTGAAGTAAAATAAATACAATGTAAATATTTTTTAGCACATTTGGAATTTACCATCAATTCATTTTTTTGCATATTTGGAATTCTTCCGATTTGGACATGTTTCAAATACACAGTAAATTTATTACAATTGTGCCGCCATGCCCGAGTTGCCTAACATCGCCTGTCATTGCTGGGCCACAAGCTTTCACCGACCACCGTTGCTCACCACCGTAGATGTCTGCCATCTCCCGGGGCCATCGGAAGTTGCAGGAGACCACCAACCACCCCCGCCACCTAGCCCGCTATTGGTCGATCAGTCACCATTGCTATTGCCTACCGACCACCACCATCAAAACTACTCCAAAGTATTCATCTTACATGAATTCCTTTTACATTATTTTTCAGTCAACCAAACAATCCCTAATGTGGCTATAAATCAGCTTATTGTTTTGATTTAATTTGATTGGATTCAACTTATTTTTAAGTCAATTAGAACTTGGGGAATCAAATTGTCCAAAATAAATTATTTTTCTCTATTTTTAATTTATTATAAAATGTTTAATATATAAATTTATAATACTTCGGAGTATATATATATATATACTGAAAAAAAACAAGACAAAACAGAGCGGGACGAGAGATCAGGTGAGGATTATCTTTGGAATATGTATATTTGGAATCTTTTGCACGAAGTTTGATGAAGATAAGCATGCACAGTCCTGATGTTGGGCATTAAAAATTTCAAGGAGTTTAAAATTTGAAAATGCCAAATTATCTCATCCATAGCATAATTTTTTTTTTCGATGTGTTCATATTTCAAGAGAAATAGAGTAATTGAAATTATTATTTCATCATATTGGATCAAAAATGGTACTATCAAAAAATAATCCTTTTCGCACCAATTTTATTAATGTGGTTTTTAAACCGGTGTTAAAAGTTATATTTTGCACGGTTAAAATCGGTTCAAGATTACTGTGACCCAAATATCTCCTTCCCTCTCATTTCCAAATCCCCAATTTCTTCTCCTTCCCGAAACCGAAAGATCTCCGCTCCGTCTCGATAGCGAACCGCAAGCGACGTCGCATCTCCTAGGCGAATCTAGGTCGGGAGCCCTTCATGATCACGGTGAGTCTCTTCTTCTTCTCATTCTTCTTCTTCATATTATTTTCCCTCTTTTTCTCATTCTTCTTCTTCATATTTGGTGGGAAAAATTGTGTCACCACATAGATTTTGATTTCTCTTATTTTGTAATCAAATATTGCATTAAGAATAAAGTACAATCTCGATAGATTGACACAATATTATATAATGGATTTCAATATCAAAGTAGGGTTTTGAAAATTAATATTTTTATAATCAAACACAGATCAAAGAATAACATATTATTTCGAAAGATAAACATGGAATTCTTAAGAATATGTTTAAAAATAGAAATAAATTTTTTGAAAAATTTATTCATTCTTTTATTTAGATATAACAAGGAGAATATTATATCATCTTAAAAGACGAACATAACATTCTTCGAGACATCCAAAAACAAGAATGAGTTTTATAAAATTCATCATTTCTAAAATTAAATATAACAAACAGGACATTATATTGTCTGAAAAGATAATAATAACATCATACAAGTATATTTAAGATTAGAAATGAAGTTTTTAAAGGCATCTGCATTCCCAAAGATTCTTCCCTTATTTTATTAAATAAAATAAGGTTTATTTTAGTATGGGGTTCTCAAATCCCTATAGAGACAAGCCCCTATAGTTAATTACATCTTAGGAGGGATGCTCCTAAGAAAATTCTCGATTAAAATAGTGATATCATACCCTTTGACTACAAAGTAGAAAACAAAGGAAAAGAAGTAGGGATTTTGTAAGTGTTGACCTCATTTTTGTATGAGGTCACTAAGGCCCTTCCAGACTCTAAACCCTAAGACTTTTCTGGACTTCAGGTCTTAGGATCTATTCTAGACTCTAGGATTCTTCTAGATCTAGACTTTAGGATTCACTCTAGAGCTTAGGATTACTCCAAACCCTAGATCCTAAGATCCTTCTAGATTCTAAACCCTAAGGCCTATCTAGATCCTAGAATCCTTCCAGATCCTAGATCTTAGAACCCCCCTAGATTCTAGGATCCCTCCAGTTCATTGATCAATTCAAATCTTAAACCAATCTAAGCTTCAATCATTTCAAACTTCGAATACATTCAAACTTTGACCCAGTCCAGTTGAGAATCCAAACTTCAATCTAGACTTTGATTTTACCTTTGATCTAGCTCATACCCCATCCAATCATTAAAAATCACCAAATAATTGTAAAAACCTTTTCTAAGGATTTTTCAAACACTTCAAAACCCAGTCAAATGACCTCTGATTTAGAGTCTATCACTTGCAAAGTGATAAGACATGTCTCTGGAGGTTAGCCTTCAAATTTGAGCCCATTCTGAGGTCCCTAACCCTAGAATCTAAATCAAAATCCAAAGGTTGTAAAACTTTTAGATATTTACAGTCTATGCCACTGAACATACCATTCAATAGATCTTGACCCTAGAGCTTTCTCCAAAGAATCTAGTCACCTCCAGACCTTTGATTATAACCCATTGAGCAGTAAACTGCATTTTTCCAGACCCATTTTGACCCCTGGTTGACCATGGGGTCAAAATGACCAAAATACCCTTATGGGATTCAAATACCCATTTCAACTCAAATGAACTCCAAATTGCTTGGAACCACTTCCAACAAGTTTCAAATGTCAAACCCAATCTGTTGGACCCAAACCCAGACATTGGGTCAACCTGGTTGACCAAGTCAACCAAGTTTGACCAATTAACCCATACTCCTCTTTTCATGCAAATTCTTGGACCAAGATCATTTCAATCCCTTTTGAACCCAAGGGATGACTCCTTGAGCACTCAAGAGGTCCTTCTTGGGCACCGAAGCCTTAGGCTCACTTGGGTTAGCCTTTTGGCTTTACCCAAGTGGCTAAAGAAGGGTCTCCTTTGAACCACTTCTCAACCTTAATCAAATTGAATCCAAATCAAGGTGTCATTGGGTTCCTAATAACCCAATAAACCTCCCTTGATCAGCTTAGCCCTTAGGCTCACTTGGGTCAAGAATTAGGCTAACCCAAAGTAGCCAAAACCACTTAGGATTGAGCCAATTCTTATCCTAAGCCAAATCAAACTTGACAAAGACTTCCATTGGGTCTCCCTTAACCCAATACACCTCCCTTGACCAACCCAGCCCCTGACTCCACTTGGGCCAAGAATTAGGCTAACCCAAAGTGCCCAAAACCACTTGGGGTTGAGTCAGTTTCTAACCTATGCCAAATTAAACTTGATCAACACCTCCAATAGGTGGCTCTTGGTCCAATACACCCCCTCCAGTCGACCCATGACCCAGGTTGACTTGAGTTAACTTTTAGGCTAGCCCAAAGTAGCCATAACCACATGGACCCTAGCCATCTTCCAACCCAGATCAAATTGAACCCAATTGCCACTTGCATTGGGTGCACCAGACCCAGGCCCACCTACCATATCAGGCCCAGGGTCTAACCTGACCTGGATTGAGCTCAATTTGACCCAAACCGAGCAGGTTTGGGTCCAACCCAGCCACCAGCTCAACTCAAGCCTCCCAGGCCAAATTGACCTTACCCCCGACTCCAACGCGTCCCCATCATTCTTCCCAGGTCAACCCGACCCAAACCCCGGCAGACGGCGGTCGGAACCAATGGAGAACAAGCTCCGGTGGTTCCCCCCGGACATTCCTGACCCAAAGCCTTCCAAAGGCTGTGGCTCGCCGGCTTGAGGCTCACGAGCCCCTGGGGACGATGTCTCCTGCCACCTGGCATCAATCCGCGACCCTTCTAGCCCAATCTCAGACGTCCAAGCGCGTGGGAGGTGGCTGATAGGGCAGTGCTCCCCAGACCTCGCCAATCGATCCTAGATGATTTTGAATTGCTGCCAGAGCTCTTTCAACCTCCCAGCACCTTTCTCTAGCTCCCTAGACTGTCTCATCAATCTGTTCGAGCGAACTCCGGCAAAAGCTCATAGCCTCCCGCTCGAAGTCGTACCTCCGGCCGTCCTCCAGTCCTGACGTCTGAAGGAGATCTGTTCTCCATCGTCCCCTGAAGCTTCCTGATAGAGAAGCTCATTCATTGAGATAGTCTCTGCAATAATCCCTCTATCCTGAGCTCCCTAGCTAGGTAGTCTGGTCAAGTGTGAAGGAAACCTTCACCCCAACGGATTTCCACCATTGGATTGAAGGTTTCCTCTTCCTTGATCCTCTCTGTGAAATTTCGTTGAAGTTCACCGGCGGGATTGCCCGGATCACGCCGGAGAAGCCTCACAACCTCGGATGCACGCGGGAGGTTGAAGATGAAATCTAAGTCGTTGATTTCGATCAACGGCTCGGATTAAATCCCGCGATCTCGGAGCCCGTTTAATCCCAGCCGTCCGATCCTCCATCCGACGGCTACGGTTAATCCAACCGTTATCTGGTCAGCGCAAATGATTGCCCCGCAAACCGTGACGCGCCGCATGTAAAGCGCCAGCTGACTGTGTAATGGCTGGATTAATTTTTACAGAAAATTAGGGAAACTTCAAAAATTCATATCTCCCTGCACACTTGGCCAAATTAGGTGTTCTTAGGCTCATTGGAAAGGTCTCAGGGAGATCTACAAAAGATTTATGGTTTTAGGCCCTGGTTAAATTTGTGTTGAGTTTAATTTTGGTTTGAGCATTTTATCAATTATTGCAATTATTGTTTAAATATAATTCTACCAGGCCTGGAATTTTAGGAGATTGAATTTGGGTGTGTTCCTGACATATCCAAATTTTATCCCCCTATTTTGAGTTGTTCAAGGGAACTTTCTCCTAATTTTGAGTTTAAAGGTCATGGGTTGACCCTTAAATTCAAAATGGGATTCAAACCTATCTAATGAGACCTAGGTTGTGATTTTTTGTGTGATGATGATGTGTAGGATAAGGAATTTAGGGCCAGTGATTTTGCCCCAATCCAAGTTTAGGATAGCTCCCTATAGTGTTTCTGAAAGTGACTTAGAGTTCACCTTAGGTGGATTAGTTAACCACCTTAGAATACTCCATTTGAGCCCAAAGTTGGTGGGTTTAGGCCTTAGGATCAAGTGATCCTATAGCCCAAGTTTCATCAGATTTGGAGTTCATTTGGTTCACCAAATAGGAGCCACAATAATCCCCCTTAGGAATGGCCCATTAACCTTAATGAAATTCTAATAAATCACCAATAATTTATAAAATCCCTTAAAATACTTCTAACTGTCCCTAATTAGTCCATTAATCAATGAAAATTCAAACCCTGATAATTAAGCTCTATAACCCATCTTAGTTTAATTTTTAGTTAAAATCAATGTTTAATCAATTTTAAATTAATTAAAAAATTATTAAAAATCCCAAAAATCTTTAAACACTTGATGATATCTCCTTAGATCATTTATGGTATTTGAAATTGATTTCAAGAAGTTTGGGACTCATTTGGGTTCAAATCATTAAAAGGGCCCCTAATTGAGATAATAAGAAATTCCAATAAAACCCCTAACTTGCAAAATTCATTAGAAATTGTAGAAAAATCCAAATCAATCAAACTTAGTGGAAAATGACTCCAATTAAAATCTCATATTTTCCAAAAATATAAAACCCCCAAAATCTGGTCAAAGTAAAAAAGTCAACATTTTGGTCAACTCTAGGTCAAAATCGGGTCAAAACTTCTAAAAATCATAACTTTTGATAGAAAATTCCAAATTTAATGTGCCACCTATCTAAAAACTCATAATAAGGTCTAGTATTTGTTAAAAATCTAAAACTCATAAGATTAACTCTAATTTTAAAAATCAAATTTTAGCCCCTTAGTTAACATATTTGGATAACCCTCTCAAAATCTACTAATTCCCCTAAATTCCAGAATTTCTTAATAGGTTAATAAAATTATCAACCAACCCATTAAAATCAGTAAACAACTCCCCTTAATATTAATCCACTCCTTTAATTCCAACCAATTTAAATTAACTTAATTAACCCCGATTGCTACTAGGTAACCCAGGCCTACGAGGCTATTAGCTTAGCCTCAAGGAAGGTGAAATAAACTTCACAGCCTCAGGTGTGAAACAAAGGTAGTAATCAATTAACTCTTAAAATATATTTAATCAAAATTCTTAATATATTAATATTTAAACATTAACTTAAATCCCCCCTTTTAAGCCTTAACAAACTCAGAATACAAGACAATTTTAACTAATCACCCAACTTAGGATTTACCCCAGCCACATGACCTTTTACACACACTTTAGATGGTTTGCTAAGACAACCAACTTTAGATCTAGGTTAGGCCGGTGTTTACTTTATCGCTGTGTGCTGGATTTTTCGTAGTTTTTACTGTATGTTGTGGATGAAATTACTTTGCTATGTATGTTTACTTTTTTTTACTGCACTCTGTGGATGGTTGATGTGTTTGGCGACTAGATTACCCTTAGGTTAGGTACGATCTAGATGTTCACATAGTTTTTTGCAGGTGGCCACGCTCATGCAGGGCAATAAAAAGGGGGCTAAGTTAATAAAAAAATATCAATTATTATAAATGCTTGCACAGGTGCTTTAGCTGCTATATCCCCCAAATAAGAAGAGCGTGGCCAGTGTGTTTTACTTTCTTTTTTACACATATATATATAACTGCTTGGAAATAATTGCTATTTATTTATTAACTTCTTAGGATAATCCTGCAGGATGAGTATAGATTTTATTTTTCATATAAATGTAATTTATATAATTATTAAGTGTTGTGAAAGTTAATTTTGAGTTGGGATACATAGGTCCAAAGCTTGGACTCTGAAGAGAAAAGGATGCCCCTTAGGGAAGTACTCCTTTTTCTATTTGGAGATCCAATTTCAGACCATACTTCTTCCCTACCCAAAGAGGAAAGAGTGGTATTCCCCTTAAAGGAAGTGCCCTCTTATCCATTTGAGTAGTCTACAACGAAAAATCCAAGGAGCTTGAAGAAAAGGAGCCCAAAGAAGAACAAGACTGAAGACCTGAAGATTGAGAATATCCCACTCAAAATTACTTGCATCATTATTAGGTTTAGAATCTGGGTTATTGTTAGTGGTGTCCGGCCACTTTACTTTCTGCAAAATTCTGATTTGTAATAAGCAAGGCAACTTTGCCTATGAACATTTATTGATTAATTAATATTTGATGAGATGAATTGATTGTCTTTATGACTGCTTATTTTTCTTAGTTTTTTGGCGATTGTGTGCCACTTTTTTTTTTTTGCCTGGATACGTGAGGCTCGTGAGGGTGTGAAAGTTTTATACTCATAACCTTAAAAGTCTAAAATTTTAGAGAGTCTAAATAACATAGAAAGATAACGAATCTAGGGAATTAGCCGGGGAGTCGACCCCGAGGTTGCATTCATATTTCTGCATTACTCTTTCCTTGCTTTAAACCCTTCCCCGCCTGCGGGTAGAGTCTGGATAGTTTGACCTATGAGGATGAGGTGCCAGACCTAGGGAAGTCCAGTCTTCTAAAAAATTATTTTATATGCCTGTTTTAAAAATTTCAAGCATATTTGATTTAAAGTTGTCAACCAGCATGCATTGCATTAAAAACACACCTAAAGAGTCAAAGTTTTAATTTCAAAGTCCTTATCATTTTGCACCCAATATAAGTCAAAGGGGCCAATTAGGAGAATCTCTAGATGTCAGCCCCAACTCTCCAAAACCTTAAATATAACATCCCCACCACTCTTTCATAAAAGATCGGACTCCTCTCTTTTAAATCGATTAGGTGGTTAGCTGGCTCCCCAATCCAGTCCGGGGTAAGTCAAGGTTCTGCACTACATTAGTTAGGTTCGAACGACTGTGGTCCAGTGTCCAAAATAGATTTAGGATCTGGGACAGATCTTTGATTATAAGATCCCAAATTTCGGGAATATAATCCCAAATTTCTAATAAAATACTCAACTTTAATTAAAGCTTCATTTCGATCCTAAAATATAAAGCCCAACATTTAGACTAAGTTGGGACACTTTCGGATGGTTCTGGAATCTCAAAGTGTCCCCTACCTCTCCTCCTTTAACTATGTTAATAACTGTTCAATTTTGATCCATTACCTTTTGAGTTTCCAAAATTCATCTCTTTTTGATATCACTCCTAGAAAATCTAACAAAATTCCGGCACTATTTTAATCAGGAGTTTTCGTAGGAGACTCTATCTACCTACAATATAATTAATTATGAGGGCTTGCGCTCGTAGGAGATTTGGAACCACACACGCACCTGATTTTAAAATTGATTTTCCAAAACTTTATTAGATTTCTTTGAGGAAAAGGTAAAGAAATGACTGTCGTTATTACATTAGGAGGATTATTATTGAATGGTGTTATCTCCCTTCGGGGAGATACATCCTTCTTTGATAAGACTTTGGATGTGAATTCGACGATCATACTTCTTGAATATCATAATTGGATATTTAGTTAAATTTCATTCTTTTCCCTCGGGCCATATGAAATTTTTCTTTAGAATCTGATCATGATATTCAAGATGAGTTCCATAATTCTAAGTCTGAACGTCGTTATAAGATTTTATTTTCATCCTTCGAGGTGATATAATTTTTTTAATGGGTTGATTCAACCTTAGAATTAGAATTAAATTTTAATTTTAAAAATTCCCAAAGAAACTAATATTTTTCAAAACCTGTTTTCAAAATACCAACACTAAGGAGAAAGCTCAATGTTGAACATTTATTAACGAATCAAAAGAAGAAAAGTAGGAGGGGCCGGATTCTGAGAAGCTCAGAGGCAACCTCAGTCTATCCTATGTTGGGCTTCACATTTTAAGAGAGAAATTTTATGTTTAAATTGATATTTTATTAGAAAGTTGAGATTATATTCCCGGAGGGCAAGGACTTATCTAAAAGAATATGTCTCAGAACCTAAATCTATTTTGGGTACTACAAAATAGTGACCCAAACCTAACTAATGAAGTACAAATATGAACTTACCCCGGCCTAGATTGGGGAGCCAACTAACCACCTAGGCACTTTAAAATCATGTGTCAAGTCTCTTATGAAAAATAGATAGGGACGTTGCTTAAGTTTTAAGGAAATTGGGGGCCAACATCTAAGACATATCCTAATTGGTACCTCAACTTATGTAGGGTGAGTTATGCCTAGAAATAAAATGCAATTAATATTTTATACTCTTTTTAATTTTATCTAATGCAATGCATGCTAATTGACTCGAATGCATAAAATGAATATGAAGCAGTTTAAAATTAGGCTTAGAATATGGGTTTTCCCTAGAGATTGCACAACTTCCCCTTGATAGAACTGCACCCTCATAGGCAAAGTGGTCTGTCAGAACCCGCAGGCGGGGAGGTGCCTAACAAGGAAGAGAAAGAAATAATATACTTATGCTGACTCTCGGCGGTCCCTAGCTTACTTCTTAGATAGTTAGAGTTACTATGTGAGCCAAAAAAATTTTTATTAGGATTACAAGTAGAAGAATTTTATACGTACCCTTACTAAAAAAACACTCCGATTCATATCCAGGCTAAAATAAAATACGACATGCAAGGGCCCTAAAAAAGCTACTGCACTAAAAAATATAAACAATCATTTTAAATAATCCAAAATATAATATCCAATGTCTAATGTCCATATAATTACACCCAGAATTTGCAAAAAAGTAAAGTGGCCGAGCACCACTGACAACAAACCTAAATTCTAATCCTAAGAATGATGCAAGTGATTTTAAACTGGTATATACTTTTTCTTGTATCTTCATTTCTTTGTCATCTTTCTTCTATTTCTTCATTTCGTTCTTTCTTCTTCTATGAACTCCTTGGATCCGTCGGGTCTAGATATTCAAATAAAAAGAAACTCATCCCTAAAAGAGATATTTTCTTTTCTATTTAGATACTAAAATCATCATAATTTGGCTTTTCAAATAAAAGAGAATAATCATTTAAGGTATATTCTCCTATCTTTGGATTCCAAATTGGATGTGATGTCCCATTTTCAAAATCACTTTCACATTTTTTACTTTTAATACATTACATTTACATTTACATTCACATTTACATCACAGAAAAAAAAATCTAGACCACCTGCTGGGTTATCCTAAGCAGTTTATAATAAAAATCATCCCAAGCAGTTATATGTTTGCATTTTGAATTAAATCCACCAGCCACACTTGGCCACACTTCTTTTTATTTGGGGGCTAAGCAGCTGAAGCACCTGTAGCATTTATATGATTATTAATTAATTAGCCCCCTTTACTGTCCTGCATGAGTGTGGCCACCTACAAAAAATTTTGTTAACAACCAGATCGCTCCTAACTTATAGGTAATCTAATCGTTAATCAAATTATATCACAGAGTGCAGTAAAAATAAATAAACAAACACGCCAACAATTTTACAACCAGCATGCAATGAAATATGAGAAAGAGTCCGTCACACAGTAGTAAGAAAGTAAACATCGACCTAACCTAAAGCTAAAGTCGGTTGTCCTACCAAACAAGTCTAAGTGTGTGCAATAAACTATGAGGTTTTGATATGTCCTAGGTCAATTATTGGCTAAAGTTTTCTAATTGATTGAATTTTAATTTAAAAATATTCACTAATCCTAAGGTGAGGTGCCACTAAGTTTTCTATATTATATATTTCTATCCTAAAGTGTGCATGCATCCTAAGTCTAAGTTTTATAAGACTCAGTCCTTAATTTTTGTTCTTAAGTGTCATTACTATTGTATAAGGTGAAATTTTTATTATTACTAACCCTTAGGACTTTACGTATATGTAAAAGGGGTTTAGGTATCTAAGAGAAAATAAAAGTAAACCTAATAGAATTGAAGTTACTACAGCGACCTAGAGGATAAGGGTTCGCACAAATCATATCAAGGGGCCCCTAAAGGTTTTCTAAGTTTAGAGTACTCACAGTCACCGGGGGCTACAACCCGGTGGTTTCGCCCGTAGCACCTCAACCCGGTTGGATAGAGGCGACTGACGTCATTAGCTCCTTGTCCTTTTATTCACTCGACCGGTACCGTTCCTCGCAGTTCATGCAAATAAATAAGAGAAAACATGAAAAATAGGGATTAGAAAGCACATTTAATAATTAATAATAAAATAATTGAAATTTACTAAAAATAAAGTCGTGCCTTTCTTCGGGCTTGATCACTGGTTTTGTTGAATGTCTTTTTGGAACTTTTACTTTTGGAAGTACTTTGGAAATTTCCAACATATATCTCGAGGCATAAGAAAGGGGAAATAGAAAGGTCGAGAGAAAGAGATTTAATGCTTTCTTTTATTATTTACCTAAACCAAACATTTTCTAACACAAACACACACACTCTCTCTCTTCTCAAAACCATATTCAATACTTTTCATTATCAAAATACTTTTAAACACTTCAATATTTAATGCACCTTTCAACACACAAATTTCACTTATCAAATTATACACTTTTTACTTCATCTTTCACAAGTACCACCCTTCAAAACATACACATTTCACCTTTTAAAAAAAATACTTTTCATTTTCCAAAATTCATACAATCCCCTCTTTCAAACATATAAATTCTACCTTTCAACTTTTACAAATCTCGATATTTTAAAATCTATACATTTTCTAGTACACATTTTTCCAAAATATCTCACCTCCCAAACATACATATGCACACACTTATATACTTTTCAAAATCTGACCATTTGCTTTTCACCTTTCCTACACAAAACCTCTCCAACGTACATTTTCACCTTCCATCTTTTCAAGTTCACAATTGGACCTTTCAAAATATACACTTATTAAAACATTTTACATTTCAAGGCCTCATGATTTACTTTCCATCTTCTACAACCATTACTTTTCAATAAACACACTTTTCAATATACACTTATTACCATCCATTTACACAAGCCTTCATCACACTAAGCTATAAATATAAAGACAACAATTTGTAAAAGATCTCCAAACTCTTTTCTGACCAACTCAAGATATTTTTCAACAATCATAAAGCAACTTTGCAAAAAAATTCATTAATGCTTATGACTTTAGTTAAAGAAGAGCAAATTTCCAACACTTAATAACATTTTGACGAGAGAAATGCTTGTACACAATAACTGTTATTGAGCTTCATATAGGACAAATATATACTATGAACTATATTTCATCTAGCCTGTCAGAGAGAAATACAACAAGCCTTTCCATTTATAAATACAAATAAAATGAACGAATGAAACACATCTTGCCATTATTTCAAAAGTCCTAAAATCACTCTCAGTGGAAATTTATTCTTTCTACGAACTCATAATCCATTAGTAAATACATGGCATGCAAGATACAATCCCATACCTCCAATACTTTTCTGATTAGAAAAAGAAGGATGGAGAAAATTGACAATATAACTATGCAAAAATGAAATATATGCAACCATTTATCCTTCAAGAGAAAAAAAAAATAAAATATAAGTTCGTATATACATTTCAACTAAACTTTTATCGTTTCTCTTATTGCCCATATTTATTAAAAGAGGAAAATATGAATAGATTTTGTCTCAAATTTTGATCAAGAAGATCAAGATTCAACTCTTTGATATTTGGCTTAAATCAAATAAAAGTAAGAGAAGAAGAAGATGGAGAAGATGTATAAGAAATTATGTAAGATTGAGTAGCTGTTGGTGTCGGCCAGGGCAAAGGAAGCGACGACGAGATCCTCGGCTAGGGTAGAGGAAGCAAAGGCTCCGGCTGCTCGGGATGGGGGCTCTCAGTCCGTGCAAATAAAGAGGAGCAGAGGGGCGATCGGGCTATGCGAACTTCAGCCCTGGAGTGCGAGAGAGAGATGTTTGGGCTTCTAAGCTTTCGGACCAAGGCATTGAAAATCTTGCATTTGAAAACAAATTTGATGATGATTTTTAAGCAAAAACATAATTTTTTTTTTAAAAAATCTTAAAATAAGTGCACCTTATTTGGATTTTATTTGTTTATTTTTTGACCTGAATTGGGACGGTATACCAAAATATTTGAACTTTATAATCCTTAAAGATATCAGAGGATGGTGGAGATGGGCATAACCAAGAACTTGGCAAAATTGTAGATATGGAGTATAATAAAGGAGATATTAATTCTAAAATTAATCATTTGAAATAACTAGTATTAATGTAAGAGGGCAGAGTTGGAGATATGAATGGTAATGCTAATTATGGTGATAATGAAAATCCAATAAGTTTTTAAGGCTTTTGATTCCATATAGGAGGAAGTAATTAATGTTCTGTCTTAGCTTGTGGTTTTTGAAACTTTTTTATTTTGGTAATATATTAAAAGCATAGAGCTTTCATTTTGGCTCATTGATTAATTCATGTTGAATAAGTAGTTTAATCGTTAGTTATGCTTACACATCTCTCTCAACCTTTATGTTTGTCCTGTCCTTTCGGGACCCTTTTTCTCAATTAAGCAGAAGCACATGTTAATAGGTAAGAATTTGATATCTCAACTCGAATGGAGTCCCAAATATTTTAGAGGGATTGAAAGCTTCCTAATTTTTGCATGTCATGGTGAATATTTTAGAGGCCAAAATTTCTATTGTAACTAGTCATGCATTAATTGATATTTTAAATTATTAATGAAGTAAATTATCATTTTAGAGATTTTTGGTTTAATTAAACAATTTTTTGGTTTGAAGTGTTTTTTTAATGGATTCTAAATTGATTGATTTGGTTCATTTTTGAATACACCACAAGTTGTTGCCTTAACCACCGTTGTCTGCTTCCACTTGTCATTATTATCGTTGTCATCATCATCCACCACCATTTCTTATCACATCTATTGACCATTAATGTTCCCCATGCCGCCATCATCCAGTCGTATCACCATCCTTTGCCCCCACTTGTCGTAGCCTACTATTATGCCGCAACCATTATTATTAAGCTTTACACTGAATTCATTTTACTTCAAACCAAACACAAACAAGTAGTGTATTGCATTTATTTTTAATTCAATAAAACTACTCTAAAATATTTCATATATACTATATTTATTATAGATTATTTTTTTTACTCTGTGCTCCTTCTTTAGAAAATCATATAACTCTTTAATCTCAGAAGGAATATTATGGGGTATGTTGAATGGAATTGACATTAAGATGATAGATAATATTTGATTCATGAGTTTAAGCATAATCACACACACACACACACACACACACACACACACACACACACACACATATATATATATATATATATATATCACTACCAAAAAATAACCCTTTTCGCATCAACTATAATTCTTGAATCATGTAATTAATTTCATACATTCTTTGTTTCATTTGAATAAAGTTTACATGTCCCATCGTTTAAAGGCATGCTTATTTCTATTTTAACTTTTAGTACTTCTAGCTGAGACTACTAAAAATATGAAATAAAATAGTTTTTTAATTATTGTCAATTGTTATAAATTGCAGTTGAATTGAAAATGAATAAGAGTTGGATAACCATGTCAAGATGGAGTCGTGAATACAAAAAAGGAGTTGAAGATTTTTTAGATTTTGCTAGTCGTAGTAAGAATCAATTAGGAAAGATATTATGCCCATGCAAATCATGCATCAACAGATATTTTCATTCAATACAAGATGTCAAGGAACACATTATCACCAATGGATTCTTTATGGGCTATGGTGTTTGGAATCGACATGGAGAGGATCATCAAGTTGTTGTTAAAGGTACATAAAATGAAGGTGTTGTTAATATGTCTGATTTTGAATCAGAAACTACTCAAAATGAGCAATCTCATATAGATGATACTGAAGGCTTGTTGAGGGATACATTTGCTCCAATCAATGAATCGATTAACTTAGTAGATCAGCATGAAAACTTTACTGAAGATTCAAATAAACTAGATGAAAAACAGTCAAAGTTATTGGAAGATGTGGGGGAAGAATTATATCCCGGATGTAAGACATTTTCAAAATTGTCATTCTTATTACATTTATTACGTTTGAAATGCCTAAACTCTTAGACTGCAAGATCTTTCGATATGTTATTAGAGTTACTTATTGAAGCATTTTCTGAAGGGTCGTCATTGCCCAAAAGTACATATGAAGTTAAAAAAATTAATGAAGGCTTTTGATCTTGGTTATACCAAAATACATGCATGCCATAATGATTGCATATTATTTTGGGGAGATAAGTCTAATGAGAATGTATGTGAAGTATGTGGAGCATCAAGATGGACTCATAATCAGAAGAGAGATATTACATAAGATAAAAAAGTTCAGATGAAACTTGCTAAGATTCTGATATATTTTTCCTTGATTCCAAGACTTCAAAGATTATTTAAAAAAAAAAAATGGTAGAAGAGATGACTTGGCATGCCACACAACGAAATACAGATGGTATGTTGCAACACCCAGCTGATGGAGAAGCATGGAAATCATTTGATTACAAATTTCCTGATTTTACAGCAGATCAACGTAATGTTCTCCTTGGTTTAGCTACTAATGGTTTTAATCCTTTCAAGATTATGAGCAGCACATACAGCATTTGGCCAGTGATTCTTGTGCCATATAATATGCCCCCATGGAGTGGAATGAAACAATCATCATTCATTCTTTCAATGATTATACCAGGTGAAAAAAGTCCTGGAAATGACATTGACATTTATCTTAAACCTCTGATTCATGAATTGCAACAATTATGGAAAGGTGTTCAATGTTATGATGCAGCAAGTGGAGAAAATTTCATAATTCGTGCAACATTATTATGGACTATTAATGTCTTTCTCGTATATGGCATGTTGTCGGGGTGGAGCACCAAAGGAAAATTTGTTTGTCCATGTTGTGCCCACAATACGGAGTCCTTATGGTTGTATAAGAGTAAGAAGCTTGCATATATGGGCCACTGACGTTGGCTTAAATAATCTCATTTATTTTGCAAGCAAAAATAGTACTTTGATAATATAGATAAACTCAGTTTGGCGCCTTCAAGGATTTCTGGCAGAGAAATTTATACTGAATTACAGAATTATCAATTCACTCTTGGAAAAATTGATAAAGATAGGTTAAAAATATTAAAGAGAGGGTATGAAGCTGCAATGTCTATCAATGACAGTATGGTCACTAAGTGGAAGAAGAAATCAATATTTTTTTATTTATCTTATTGGAAATATAACACATTACCTCATAATTTAGATGTTATGCATATAGAGAAAAATATTTTTGATAACTTCATTTCTACATTGCTAGACCTTGAGAATTCTAAAGCTAACTTACAAGCTCGACAAGATTTGATTCAAATTGGAGTAAAGCCTGAACTGCATCCTCATGTTCTTTCAGATGGTAGTTATGTTTTACCACCAGCTCTATTTACCATGTCTAAGAAGGATAAGATGATGTTTTGTGAAGTTTTCAAGAAGATGAAGTTACCCAAGGGTTATTCATCAAATATTTCCAAGGGTGTTAACATTAAAGAGTGCAAAATAATAGGTCTAAAAAGCCACGATTGTCATGTACTAATTGAGAATATTATGTCTATTGCATTAAGATCATGTGCTCCATCAAATAAAGTTTTGACCATAATTGTTGGGATTTCACATTTCTTGAAATTCATATGTGGGAAGGTCATAAATCCAATTGAACTTGACCAGAAACAGAAGGAAATTGCATTAACTTTATGTAATATGGAGAAGTACTTTCTCCCATCATTCTTCACTATCTTGGTCCACTTGCTCATCCATTTGGTTGAAGAAGTGAGACTTAATTGGTGGGCATGTACATTATAGATGGATGTACCCTTTTGAGAGGTAATATATCTTTCTTATTGCTTAAATATTTTATTATTTAGTGCGGTATATTTATGTGCATTTTTATAATTTACAGATTTTTTTTAGTATTAAAGTATTTTGTTGGAAATAAATCACAACCTAAAGGGTCAATTGCTGAGAGATATATCGCTGAGAGGGAATTTCATTTTGCTCAAAATATCTGGATGGTTCGCCGACTTTCTCCAAGTCCATATCAACTACAATTTCATCTAAGGATGATGGTGTTTCCTACAAGTTTTTAACTGCCGATAAACCTTTGGGTCAAGTGTCTATATTTGTGTTAGATGACATATCATTGATTCAAGGTCATAGATACGTGCTCCGACATTATAATTATTTATCAAAGTATATTGATCTGTACAAGGAGGAAGAGAGACAAAAAAGAGCCAACAACGTTCCTCTAACGCCATTAGCTCTTGATAAACATGTTAATGAACATATTCATGATTGGTTCAAATGAAGAGTAAGATATCAAAACTTTTCCTTACACATTTTTAAGATCATATTCCTAATTTGACTAAGATTTTTTTTGTTTAGATTATATATACAGATGATTCAGCTGTTTCAGAAGAAATTAGAGTCCTCGCAGTTGGTCCTAAGCAAATCACATGAAGATTTAAAGGATTTTATATTAATGAGTATCAATTTCATACTAAAGATTGTGATGAGAACAAGAAAACACAAAATTATGGCATTGTTAACAAAACTGAAGTTGGAAATTTTTCTTATTATGGTCGACTGAATGATATTATTGAGCTTAATTACTCCGACTTATTTCGTATGGTCTTGTTCAAGTGTGATTGGGCTAACACAACTTTAGCCGGTACTAAAGTAGATCATTACGGAAATACATTGGTTAACATTTCACGATTAATACACACAGGTGATAAATGGGCAGTTGATCCATTTGTTTTCTCATCACAAGTTGAGCCCGTGTTTTTCATTGAAGATCCAAAGAATAAAAATTGGAACTTTGTCTTACCAGTAAAGGCTAGAGATGTGTTTGATTCAAGCATTTCTCAACAAAACAATCATATGTGAATTTATGCAAAGTTCCTGTCAATCAAGATTTTATCTTGTGATTTTTTTTTCTGTGCAATACATGGCTTTCTAACTTGGACTTTTTAAATGTCTTGCTTCTCAGTTCCTGTCAAACAATAATGTCTTGAATGTTTCTTGTGAAAAGAATGTTTATTTTGGTTTTTGTGAATTTAAAGTCTTCTCAATTCCTGTCAAATTAGTTGACAACTCTATGGCTATGCTGACCTCAAATGCTAGAAAATAAACTAAATTAACTTGGATCAATTGTATTCCTCTGAGACGGGCCAATATATAATAGGGATCACCACGGAAGAACTAGTATTGAAAGCAAGACAAACTCCAGCGGCTTGAGCTTAAGTCTACCAGGTTCTACTTTTCTTCCCTTTGATGATCCTCCTTGAGCATCATTCTCTATTTCTCATAACCAATATTATATATTTTCAGGGCTTCTGTAAACTGTGTCAGTTTTCTGAAGTTGAAGCAAAGTTTCTCCAAGATCCTTTACTCAAAATTCTTTCATTAATTGCCTTGCAATCATGGATTCTTTCCTTTTCTTTTTCCCTTGTGCTCTTCACATTCTTTGTGAACTAGATATTGGTCGATTATCATTAATACAGAACATAAGGAATACTTTCAATCCTCTTTTAATCTCCGCCAAGGATGCCCCATATCTTCCTTTCTTTTTATTGTGATCATGGATATTTCCCCTTGTATACTGGAAGCTAACGATGCTAAAAATGGATTATTTAAGGCTATTTCTCATAATAATGCTAAAGTATCTCATGCTAATGACCTTATCACTTCCGATAAAATTGATATATCTTCTATTATTAATTTTAACTTCACTCTTCAATTATTTGCTCAAGTTACTAGCCTCAATGTTAAACATAGTAAATTTGATCTTTGTTTGTCTAAGGTTGTTGATCCATCCTCAGCTCAGCATTTTAGCATTGTTATTTCTTCTTCCAGGCTTAAGACAATTGATTGTTTGAACTTTAAATACTTTTAATATATTGCATTCTTGGATATCTGGTTGGAAGTAAAAAATATTACCTTTTGTTGCTCATCTTCAATTAATATGTTCTACTATTTGAAGTTACCTTCTCTATTAGTTAAGTGTTGTTATCATTCTTAAATGTGTGTTGGAGAAAACTACTAGACTAGTGTCCAATTTCCTACATCACAACAATGCAGGGAATAAACTTTGCATCATCTCTTGGTTCAGTACAACATTTCCTAAGAAAAAAGGGCTTGGATCTTCCTTCGCTTGACATTCTAAATGAACTTTGTAAGTTCAAGATGATCTAGAGAATTTTTAATACTAATTTTTGCTTTGTTGTGTAGAGTGTGAACTCTTATGGCTCCCTTTGAATAAAGAATCATACCAAAGTCTCCTTTTTTTTAGATTGATTCAGGTTATTACAACACAAATGCATAGATGGATTATATTTCACATTTGTACTAACATCCCTTTATCCTTCTTCCATGACACATGACTTAATGACTCTAATTCAACTGAAAATTTAGGATCTCATGTGCTGCAATGGTTTGATGCTCATACTAATGTTAGAATTTGCAATTTTAAGGTTGACAGAAGCTGAAATTTGCCTTCTTCCATTCTTGTGGATAACGAACAATTATTACGTCCTCTGACCGAATGGTTTTATAGGATCGGCCACCATTAATTTTACGCCACGTAGCAGCCCGACGACCCGACCCAAACCCATTATATTTTGGATATTTAATGTTTCTTTTTCGTTTAAACGGGCGGGAAAACTTTAAAAGATGAGGGTATATAAACTTCTGGCCGATTATCTACTGTACACAGAATGTTATACAGTATTTAGGGTTTACGAAACTTCCGCGAAGCGTTCAACTTGATGGATTCGAAGGAACCTACTTTGGGAACTCATACTTTGGAAGAGTTAGACGATTTTGACGAAACATTTGGCATTTATACTTTGGATGACGATTTTTCCTATTTTTTACAAGTAATTTGTCCTCCATCTTCGTCTGATCCTCTCATTTTTTTTTTTGTACCTAACCTTCTGATAACTCGGTACTGCTCGTTATTTAAATGTAACTTAATTTTTTATAAGTAGGTACTGCTCGATATTTATTTATATTTCTTGAATTTGTTTTTTATACTTATGACGAAGAAATATCGAGATTTCTGACAACTCGGTATTTCTCGGTATTAATAAGTATAACTCGGTATTGATGATTTTTTAATATCTTTACGTCACTTATGTCTTCTAAATAATTAGATTTTAATTTCTATTACTTGAAATTGTTTTTTGTACCGATATTATACTTATGTAGAACTTGTACCGAGATTTTTGAGAACTCGTTATATCTCGGTATTCATACTTAAAACTCGGTATTGATAATTTTTTGTTATCTTTACGTCACTTATGTCTTATATATCCCTAGACTTTAAATACCATATATTTGTACCGAGTTATATATAACTCGGTATTGATAAATAACTCGGTACAGTTCTTCATTTTCATGTTCTTATTAGGGAATTTTTCCGTTGTTCTAATGAATATTGTAATTTATTTTTATAGGGGGTTTACAAATCTGAGAAGGAAGAATATGTTAAATATTGCTAATATGCACATAAGCATGGCTTTAGTGTTCGAAAAGAACATCTTTCTTACTGGCCTGGTACCAGGAAATTAAAATCAAAGGTTTTTGTCTGTTCAAAATCTGGATTCAAGAAGGAAACATAAAATATACAGAAGGTTAAATTTAGAAAATCAACTACAAGAACTGGATGCCCTGCTATGGTGAGATTTTTTGTCAGTGAAGAAGGGATATGGATGGTGAAAAATTCGGTAGAAACACACAACCATGAATTGGCAAAACAGGATGATCAACATTTGCTGAGATCATCTAGGCACATCACTGAAGAGAATGCCTCTGTTCTGAAATCAATGGCTGATGCGGGAATAAGAACAATAAATGCATTCTCCTATCTATCCGAGGAGGTTGGAGGTGTAGAAAATCTGGGCTTTACCAAGAGAGATGCATACAACTATATTCAAAAGGAGAGAAGAGCAAAAATTGAGAATGGGGACAGCAATTCGCTAATCGAATTGTTCAAAAACCGGTCAGCTGAAGACAATCTATTTGCATAGGATGTGCAAACTGATGAGAAAGACAGGTTGGTAAACTTTTTTTGGGTAGATGGTTTGTGGAGAGTGGATTACGACTGTTTGGGGATGTAATAATTTTTTATACTAGCTACCGTCTGAACAAATATAATTTAGTATGTGCCCCTATTATTGGAGTCAATAATCATTGGCAAAACATTATATTAGGGATGGCCTTTCTATCTGATGAAACAATTGATTCATTCTGTTGGTTATTTCAAACCTTTTTAAGAATTATGGATAATAAACATCCAGTTACTATATTCACTGATCAGGATCAAGTAATGGCTAGGGCGATAGAGCTTGTATTCCCTAATACAAGACATCGGTTGTGCCAATGGCATATACACAAGAAGGCTCCTTCAAAAGTTTGGTGTTTTAATAGTAACAACAAAGTGAAAGGCATTTTTTATAGTTGCTTCAACAAGTGTGATTCCGCGGAGGAATTTGATAGTTTGTGGAGTGAGATGATTAGCGAAGGAGACTTACACAACCATCAGTGGTTAAATGATCTGTACAAAATAAGGGAAAGGTGGTCTACAGCTTTTAACAAAGATTGCTTTAACCTTGGAATATTGTCTACACAACGTAGTGAGTCTACAAATTTTGTTTGCCATGGTATTTCAAAGGCTACAAGTTCTCTAACCGAATGTTTCCTTGGATTGGAGAAACTTATAAACAGTTGGCGTAGGAATGAAAGAGATGAAATTTTTAGATGTTCTCAAACTAAGATACAACCGTACATGAAAAGAAGTCCGATATTAAAGCAAGCAGCTAAATTTTATTCAAGAAAGTTATATTCATTTTTTGAAGAGGAGTTTTTGAATGGTTTAGGTGGACTACACATTGATCACTCTTCACCAGACTCATCAACATTTTCTGTGAAAAACATAGACCATACTTTTGATTCACACAAGTGGACTGTTTTGTTTAGTTTAGCTGAAGGAACTATAAAGTGCAGCTGCAGAAAGTTCGAGATGATGGGAATCCTGTGTTCTCATTGCATGAGAGTGATGAGTCAGTTGGATGTTACTAATATTCCTCAAAAATATTTAATTCCAAGATGGTCAGCAACTGCTAGGAACAATCTTTATAGTGGATTGAATGTCCAACGTATGGCTAAGAGTTTGTGCACATTGAATCAAGGTTCCTGAAACATGATTTTTAGAAATTATGTTTGTCGATTTACTTATCAAATTAGCACTGAAGCTCAAGGTAATGAGGATGCAGAACAGTGTATGATAGATGATATGAGTGCATTGGCATTAAATGTTCAAAATATTATGGAAGGAAAAAGAAATAAATGTATCACTGAGGGGCTCCACAAAACAATTAGAGATCCTGCAAAGCGCCGGCCTAAGGGAGTTTCTAATGCTAGATTAAAGGATCATTGGGAGAAGACGAAGGCCAAAAAAGTGAAACCAACCGTACATAATCCTAATCCAACTTTATATTTTACACCTGCAGAATCAGGAAGTCAATCATCCTTTATGTAAGTGTGATCGAGATCTGTGAATAAGAAGGTACTATTCGATATTAGCATTTCATACTCGTTATTAGTGGAATTTATAATCACAGCAAAATAAACGAAACACAAAAACATCATATGCAAAATTATAAATTTATTTTATCATACTACTAAAAAATGGCATAAGAAAATTCTGCCCTAAATAAGGCCATATTACTTTGCCAGTTCTTATGGATGTCTCAATCAGTATTATTATTTTGTATAACTTGTTCCATATATTTACATACAAACATTCCACAGTCGACACTATTTCTTGTGCTGGCAAGTTTGGGATCGCTTGGATCGGCCAGGTTCTTATATCATCCTCAAAAGCATCTTCTGCATCATCGTATAAATGAGATATATGGAAATGTAATTAAATTATTACATTTATCTTCAATAAAATACATTAAACCAAAGATAACCCTAAGTTCTTACCACCTCCGGAGTAATAGCCTTGTGTGTTGCTTTGGGTAATGAATCCATAAAATTCCATCTTTTTGTCTTCATGTTTGCAACCAGTAAAGTCCAATATTTTTTGTTTATGATGGGAACAAACATAATGTTAGCATTCTTAACAGCAGCTCGGGTGATATTCTCCACAAATGATGTTTTTTTATCCTGTTTATTTTGAATATAATAACCCTGGAAAAAAAAGTCATTCAGTCATTTAATGATATACACTATACCTTTACTATAAATGATTACTCACCCAATGAAAAACAGAAACATATAGAAAAGGTTGGTTCAGTCCTGGAACCATTTTGTTTTTTTCAGATAAAAGAAATGCAAAAGTGTCCATATGATTGGTGTCAAGCTCTTTGCATAGCAACAATTCGTCCATTTGGCTTCTAAAAATAATTGCATTTCCATTCGCCAATATGGTATCCTCTCTGTATAATTTATCTCACCATCGTTAGAAAAAACTTGTTTATCTCGATTTTTATTCTGTATTCAATATAAAAATAGCAATACCGAGTTGTACCGAGTTTTTTATTTCTCGGTACTAATCAGTATTGCGAATAAAAACATGTACTTAATGTTCATATACGAAAAAAAACATAATAAAAGTTAAATACCGAGTAGTACCGAGTTTTTTATTTCTCGGTACAACTCGGTATTCAGTATAAAATAGCAATACCGAGTTGTACCAAGTTGTACCGAGTTTTTTATTTCTCGGTACTAATCAGTATTGCGAATAAAACCATGTACTTGACGTTCATATACGAAAAAAAAACCTAATAAAAGTTAAATACCGAGTTGTACCGAGTTTTTTATTTCTCGGTACAACTCGGTATTGTTAATAAAGGTACGTACTGTTTTGTGTACTTCTTAAGAAAGTTATCAATGGTATTTCTCTTTTCTTCATTAAGTAATAATCGTCCTGGGTAATCCAAAAATGCCTTGGCCGTACGTTCTATATATTTGGAATCCTCAACATCATAAATTGTAGTTTTCGGTTTTTCAGCTGGTGGAGCAGAAGGAGCAATTTTTTTAGGCGCAGAAGCTTTATTAGTATCAGTTAACTTCTCTTTCAGTCTTTTTACAGCACGAGTAACTGGTTTTCTTCTAGTAATTGATGTTTCCTTCTTACTAACTATTTCTAGTCGATCATTAGCCAACTGAGCTTTCTTCTTCTTCCTATCACCTGCTGTGAAGGAGTTTTAACTCTTTTCCTTTTCCTATCATTCCTCAGATGTACTCTTTGAGCAATTCCTCCAGTTCCTGATGAAGGGAAAGGAAATTCCTCACCTTCAGATTGTCTGTCATCCACTTCAATCCCTTTAATGTCTGTTTCTTTCACTATTTCATTAACAATTTTCTCAACAGTTTTTTCGATACTTCATCCAAATTGTTGTCAGAATCCGTTCTTGAACTTGAGTGAACCGGACTGCCAATTTTCTCAGACGTGAAATAGTGTGGAAAATGATGACTCAATATCTTATATATACCCCAAAATTTTTCATTATTATCAGATTTTAACTAAAATACTTCATTGTCCAATGCTTCCACCCATTTTTGAAGCAGAATTTTGTCCATTTCGAGTGATGAAATTTTTTTGACCATATATTCATGTTGTGTAATAAGTTTATATATGGATTGATTGATAATCCTCAAATTTGTTTCTTCAGGTTCACTACGTTGTGTATCACTTTCTTGTCTAAATTTTATTGTTCGACTTGTCCTATCAGTGCTTCCCTGACGGATTGGTGGTAGGATAGGGGCATCATTCTTAATTGCTGCTTGTTCAGTATTTCCGGATTTGATGGTCGGTTCAATAAGAGATTCAGTTTCACATGGCAAATTAGTGTTGATTGACGTTTGGAAAAAAGAATCAATGGGACTAACAATAGGAATTGTAGGATCAGTGTTCATTGGCTGTTCAATTGGACATTCAGTTTCGGTTGGAGTATGAATACTAGAAGCAGTTGGGCTTAGACTGGCTGGAGATGAAGTTTCTTGTAGAGATGGAGTTGGCTTACTACTAGACATATGTGTACTTGTCAGTGGTGTAATATCCCTACCATTTGCTGGATTACTACTCTGAATTAAAGTCTTCTCATTATCTGTTATCTCTTATAAATTTGTCAAGATCTGCTCAAATTTTTTATAAATATCCAAAATTTATAAGTATAAAATAAAGTTAAATGAGTGAAGATATGAATTGTACCTCAGAATCCTGAATGTTTTTTAGTAAATTAACAATATCTTTAACTCTATAATTAAATTTTCCATCCCAACGAAGGAGACGGGGTCGAGCCAATTTATCCACTACTGGGTGGAACTTTGTATACTCAAAAATCAAATCTAAAACAAAAAATTAAACAATATAAATCAGTGTATAAAAGAAAGAACCTATTACAATAGTGAAATAAATAAAATAATATAATATGTGTAAGAATTACTCACAATTATAATCATAACAAATCCATTAACATATCCCAATGATTGACCTTTTGATTATTTTTTTGCTATTGTATTAAATTCAATAACAAGGAAATCCCGAATGGATTGGGGCCAATTGTATGCTCTGAACTTCTCAACATTTTTTGCAACGTCCAATATTGTTGATTGCACCCGGAAGTTGGCCATTGGATAGAAAATTTTGGACAATAAGTATACAATAAATTGTTCTCTAACAATCTCGATGGGCGTTGAGGATTCTAATTTCAGAATATCATGCCTTATGTCATTTGCTGATTTTACCAGCAATTGTACCAGTCCCAGGTTCAAATTTAATACCTCTGTTAGGTAAGCCAATAATCAACGCTATTTCATCAGAAGTGAAAGCTAAAGTCCGGCTGTTAATAACAAAAGTTTCAGATTCGTTGTCCCACGTTGACAATAACATATAAACAATAGGAATATTTTGTGGGAACCGATGTAGTAATAGGAACTGGTTAATTTGTAGCTCACTTAGGCTTCTAACAAACTGATCCCCAAATTTCTCAACCATTTCATTACAAACTTCTCTAAATCCTGAAGTCCAACATCTGAAATGAATCTTGGGGGTATATCCCTGCATAATAAAGTGTAACAAACACTAAGAAAATAATAGTTGTACAGAGTTATTCCGTGAAAAACTACGTGAAATAAATAAATGTAACAAATACTAAGAAAATACCGAGTTTTAACAAGAAATACCGAGTACCGAGTACCAAGTTGTACCGAGTACCGAGTACCTAGTTACACGGTAGAACAGAACCCTAAACCCAAAATACATGTCGTTTAGGATTCTGTTCGATTTACTAAGGAAAACCTAACATGTCTACGAAATGTGTACCAAGTTTTATCAACCAGTAACGACGTTTACCGAGTTTTAATCATCAAATACCGAAAAAATCGAACAAAATCTAATACCGAATACCGATTAGTACCGAGTTTTAGAATGCGTACCGAGTTTTAAAAACAACCAGAAATGTTTACCATATCCCTAAAACTCGGTACTTTTAGATTGATAACTAGATAAACAATATCATAACAATGATACTTTTTCGGTAAATCGTTTCGAACCTCAGGCATTATATCTGCAACGGTTTTCGAAACGAGAATACAGAGAACTACGAAGGAAATGATGGAGAACTACGAAGGAAATGCTGGAGAACTCCAAAGGAATTGCTAGAAAACTAAAAACGAAGTAAACAGTAACAGGGATTCGAATCGCCGTAAAAAGGTGAAGCGTTGTTGTTCAAAGTGTTTGCGATGTCTTCGATTTAAAAATTAACACGTGCGATAACCCAAAATACAGCGGGTCGGGTCGGCGACTTTTCTTCATGATACGTGGCGTTAATACATTGGTGGCCGAACGTAGAGGAGCGTACGTTCACTGGACTAAATAATTGTTCGTGGATAACAGCTCTTCCTTGCAAAATATTTTTCATGTTGATATTATGTCTAATGGGCCCAACTACTATCGGCATGGTAAGGATCACTTTTGGTATTTAAATGCTTATAACTTGTTTCCATATTAATCATGCCAATGTTGAGTGGGGTAAGCTTATTAGACTTCAAGTCTATTCCTTGAAATTTAGTTTCTTTAATTGGAACCATCAAATAAGAGGATTGAAAGCATATGACATTTTAGTTGAAAGAGAATGTCAGTCTCTAAACTTCATGGCTTTTAGTAATCGAAATTATGAGTCTCACTCTCATTTAATTTTTAACTTCCCCTTTGCCTTACACTTCTAAAAAAATTTATATCATGTTGCTCTTTCTTTCACTTTGGTTGCTCTTTCCTTCAAGCTTTTGTTCATGCTGGAAGTCTCTCTAGCAATATCTCAAGGAAGTCTTTCTGATTATCGTTCATATCACGGCATACTATATTTGTTCATATCGCGGCGTACTATATTTTATCAGCATATTATTATCAACTTTATTTTACCTGCATACATTATTTTCAAAGAAAAAATTCCACTTGATTAAAGGCTGCTGATACATATTAAGACTCTGATTATAAGTGCATTCATTATATTTGTTACTGTATCCTTGAACGTATTTTCTTCAGTTGCAGTAGTTGAATCGATAGCCAAGGTGGATTGATAATTTTTCTTCAGGAGTCCAAGTGTCACGCCCCAAGATCTAACTTGGAAAGAATGTCAATCAATTTCTCAAAACAATCTACCAGAGTTATCTGAAACCTTCAATTAAACAGTCTATCAAACATCTATGAAATTTAAAACATCAATATATAAGTCGATTCATCTCAAAAGGTCATGTACAATACTCAGGAACTACACTACAATCATTAGCACTGACATCTATCCTTAGTACAAAAGAATCACAATCATCAAAAGACAAAAACCTAAAGATCCGGATCAATTCCTATCTTTTGCTCCCTTGCCCTGACCTGAAAATATCAACCAAATATAATGAGCTTTACAAAGCTCAGCAGGTCACCTAATACCTATAACTGAAATCAAAGCACGGCTATGCTATCAATATGCATGTCAGTCAATCAAATCATATCAGTCAATGGTCAATGAGTCTATGCAATACGGAAATCCATAGTCAATAAAACCAGTCAATGCAGCGGCAGGCGAATCGATAAATCAACTCAATAAATCCATGTCAATCTCGAAGAAATCCGTACACAATAGGAAATCAATCAATCCGTCAAATCAATCGCTATCAAAATAAATCAATGCGGTCTAATCAATAATATATATTCAATGAAATCAAACGAGGAAAGCAGTACGATAAATCTCAATCTATCCTAACAGTGAATCCATGCAGCAGTCAATACGGTGCAGAAACAGTAACAACAGTGAATCTATATGCAAGATCAATAAATCCATAGGCAGTAGTAACAATGAATCTATAAGCAGAAATCAATGAATCTATAGGCAATAGTGTCAATGATTCTATACTATTCATGTCCATGCTATCAATGCAATATCTATATCCATCCATTTCTATATCAATGCTCAATGTCGATGCACATCATTTCAACTTTGGTTCTCCAGCCGTTGTTCAGGTATTTACTTTCTCGCTACAGATTCATTCTTCTCTGTTTCGATGTCATTTTCCAAAATGTTCTAATTAGAATCATGGTCTGCTTCAGTTTAGAAACTTCCGCCCTGGTTAAAATTTTTTTTTTTTTTTTTTGTGACTGAGCGAAGGAAATCCTATTGGTTTTAATATGAAAATAACTCGTGAAGGCGATGTGTTTTAGATGCAAAATGATGTCTGAGGATAGTCATCACTACTGCTCGCTTCTTGAAAAGCTAGTCCTTTTATTGGTATTGAAATAGCAACAATCTTGTCTAAGGCCTCAAAGTACATTTGTGGATATGAGAATGTTAAGTTAGTTTGATTCTATAACTTGTGTACATGTTTATGTAGTCTGACATGACCACTGAAAAATGTAAAGTTCATCAATTTCTCTGTTATTATTTTTTACTCGTAAAGCATGCTAGAAGTAATGTGGCGAAGATTGAGTTGAGGAAGCCATATCTTGGTTTGGTTGGAGATGCTGCTACAGTTCTGGATTTGATCAACAGGGAGATCAAGGATGATCCTTTCTGCTTGGGGAAGTCGAATCCTTGGGTAGCTGCTATTTCCAAAAAGGCAAAAGGATAATGTGGCGAAGATGGAAATACAGTTGGCTAAGGACGTAGTTCCATTTAACTTCTTTACACCCATGAGGATAATAAGGGATGCAATTCTTGCGCAAGGAAGCCCAGCTCCAATATTGGTATCGGAAGGTGCGAACACTATGGATGTTGGAAGAGCTGTGCTGGGTACATACTGAGCTGAGGACACGGCTAGACGCAGGGACATGGGGAACGATGGGTGTTGGCTTGGGTTACTGCATTGCTGCTGCAGTAGCTTCACCTGACAGGTTGGTGGTTGCTGTTGAAGGAGACTCAAGTTTTGGATTCAGTGCGATGGAAGTTGAGGTATTGTAGACGTCTTTAAAAGAAAATATATTTTGTGTTAATCTTCCTATCTTTGTGAATTTTGTTCCAACTCTCAAAGGTAATTGTTTGCAATTTCTAACATACTGTATGTTAAGTTGATCTAAATATTATATACAAATCGATCTTTCCTAGAGTTGTGACAAATTTTAATTGCGTTTGCAGCATAACAAAGTAGGGAATGATTAATTTGCTTGCATTATAGATCATGTGCTGGTTATTCCTGTACTATCAATTACATATTTTTAAAGCTTTTCATTTTCTATATAGGTAAAACTATTGACAACCTAATAATATATATATATATATATATATATATATATATATATATATATATATATATATATATATATATATATATATATATATATATATATATATATATATATATATATATATATATATATATATATATATATATATATATATATATATATATATATTATTTTGGCTTGATTCATGCTATTTTAAGTTCGCAATCCTCAACTCAGTGTAAATTAGTTTGAGTTAAAATTAATTAAATATTGAACATTTATTATGTTCAAGCTTCAATTTTCATGGACATATCAGGTTAGGGTCGGCATGCATGGCCACAAAAATTTTCTGATAAGCTCTCAATTTTCATGTTGGCTTCATTGCTGTTATGGATGTTAAAGATAACTCTTTTTTTCATTTAAGAGTAGTTTGTTTCTGTGTAACCTTACAAATCTAGCCTAAATAAATTTTTACTAAATTTCATGATGTTTTCTATTTAAGTGTACCATTTTTTTTCTTTTTTAAAGTTTTTGAATATTTGAGTAGTCTTACATTGTATATGTTTCTTTAATGATACCCTAGGTGATTCTAGAGTTGATTTGGCTAATATCATTTGGATTGAACCAACGACCACTTCTTCTGTGAGAGATCGGAGACCAATGAAGGGCGAATTACCCATTGAAGTTGTTATTGAAAGAAGTTTTGCTCGGCAAAGTGGTGATGCATGGAGAACTGTTTTAGATGCTTGCTTACCTGTTATGCTCCTCATAGATACGAGGCAATCTATACCCTATTGCATCAAGCAGGTTGAACACCTTCTCGGCATATATATCTTGTAGTTTTGAGCAATCGGTTCAGGTGAGTTTCATTCTTGCATTCTCATGTTTGTGTTTTTAGTGCTTTTTATAAATGTTATTGGATTCCTCTATTGTTTACAACTTTTGTTCGTAAATTAAATTTAATCATAAACTTTGATGTGCCTATCTCCTTATAGTTCATGAATTGGTTCAGGAGTTCTCACCATTATGTTTTCATTGACTCATTCACATTAAGCTTTTTGATATAGATGAGCGCTGATTATACAATGTTCATCACTAAGTTGTATGCAAATATTTAACATCTAGATTTCATCCATATCTTGTAATGTTGGTTTCTCAGCACCTATCGGCGTCAATTAAGATGGTTGCTAAAGGAGTACTTAAAGAGCATCTTATTCTAGTTGCAAATAGTTTTTTATTAAAAAAAATAAAATTTTTACAAAAAAAGTTGCTTTAAGAAGCAGTAAGAAAGCCGTCCCAAACGAAATTTTAGTTTCTTATAGCCACTCGCTTACTGTCATCTAACTTTGACTTGCAGGTCATTGTAATGCAGTATAGTGTATATAAATGCTCTGCTTCAGTATACTTCTTTGAGAATTAATGATTCTACCCTCCCACTGTCAATGACGATCGATATAATGTAGGAGCATGTGAAGAATGTGGCCGTTAGCTTGCTGGGTCTGAAGAACTATAAGGATGTTCCTCCAATGATGGGTGCAGAAGACTACTTCTACTCAAAGATTGTACCTACTGCCTTCTATTACATAGGCGTTAGAATTGTGGATATTATTCAATTGTACGAATAAGATTTGTGGATATTATGTAAGTTCTTATGCATAAGGATATACTTTTTCCATGTTTTCTTGGTAGGAGATTCAAATTAAGGAACTTTGTTATGAATTTTGGAAACGATGAAATGGTTATATGCTTGGATTAATTTTATGTGTATTTATAATTTGATAAAAAAAATTTAATTTTTTGGCATTATATATATTTTTTAATCAGTGCTACCCTTTAACAGCGGTTTTAACCTCTGTTAAAAAGCGATGATAAAACCTTCCTATAGCAGCATTTGTGAAACCGCTGCTAAAACCTTTGTAGCGAAAGCAAATACAACGGATGTGCAGCGGTTTTTAAACCACTGGAAATAAATTAGTAGGTGTTTAAAGCGCTGCAATATGTCATAAAAAGTGCTGCAAAAGCAAGATTTTTTAGTAGTGCTCACTGTAATAGACGGACTTCAACGAACAACAAACAGGAACAAATAAGCAATCTGTACAAGAAAACTTACTTAATTTTGTGAATTTTAGGACTTAATTCAGGAAAGATAATTAACAGTGCTAAGACGTGTTCAAGATTTTATCACATCAAACCTAGTTTAGAAAAACAAGCTCTTAAGGTTCTAGTTAGTGTAAAAATCATTTCTTGTAATGCTTTGATTGTAGAAATTAAGATAGTGAAATCATGTTGTCACTATCGGTTAGATTACCATCCAAATTATTTATTTTGAAGAACTTTTCATTGTTATTTAGAAATAAATGTTCAAAAAGAAAAATGAAATTTTCAATACTCAAAATATGTAAAAAATTTTATTTCAATTTTCGTTTGCTTTTTGTAGTCTAGATTATGATGGAATCACCAGGTTCTAACACATGATTATCTAATTAGATGCTTATATTTTTCTAAGTTGAATACGTGTAGAAGAATTCAGGTTCTAACCATAGAAAATTATATGATCGAGCAGCATTTAAAATACCCAAAGTAGAAGCTATCACTGCAGCTATTCAAATCCGAACCTCCATTTCCATATAGATTATATGAACTACCAATCAGTGCAAAGTTGTTCCATATCATCTCTGACAAACAAATTATTATTAAATAATCTGAAGTCAGAATGCCGATCGAGCCTACATGCATGCAACCACGAACGTTTGAGTTCAGCATTGACTTGAGACTTTTTCAATATAGGGCATTCCATCGCTTACAAAGCCAAATACTTTATAGCATAATTAACTAAATAACGAAACGTTCGTGGAGAGGACCTTTAACAGATTTACTCTTTGAGAAGTCAACTGGACATCTCTTCTAACCGAGGTTCAGTTCTCCTGTAATTCCATATGCTTTCTTTAAAAAAAAAGCTAAATCAAAGCTAATAGAATAGCCAAAATCAATCGTTCTATGTATGCTACTTAGTACATGTAATTGTTCTATGTTTTACAAAGAATATTCAACCATATTATGTCCAATCTTCATATATTCTTCAATAGATACATGCAAGAAAATGCCAAATTCATCAAATCCAAAAAAACTTCTAAGAATATATGATTGGGAAAATTCTCATGAAATGAACCAAAAAAAAAAAAAATCCTCCCTTCAGCAACTGAGATAAATTTAGACAAGCAAAGTGTAGAATCGAGGGTTTAAATTCACAAAAATGTTTAACTTACCTTTTAGTGTACCTATGTGTATACAAACTACGGTATATGTGTGCGGGCACATTTTTCAGATATTTTAGTTGTGCAAGTAACTATCATTTGAATACACACAACATTTCATTTGAGAACTTATATAAATACGCCTTATGTCCGCTAATATAAGTGTTGTGGATCCGGTGGCGTGTTGTAGCAGCTTTTGAATATAATTGTTTGTTGCTTTACACAGGTAGAACTTGGTGATCTAGATTTTAGATCGGGAAAAGTCGCAGAGGTAGCCGAACCATATAAAGCATCAAGAAAGTAGCAGGATTTGGATGAGCCATCCAAAAAGCTGGGGTTGGCCAGTCAATTCACTGCCTTTCTTCCAAATAGAGGTGGACGAATCGACAAGAGATCCGCAAGAACTACAAAACCACACGAAGAGAACGAAATGGAAAGAGAGCTACCCTGGGAGAACCACCGACACCATCAGTGGAGACCACGCCTCGAAGAGGGTTACGGAAACCCTAACAGAGCGTCTAATTTGGACTTTTTTCAACCTTTATGTTATATATTTTTTCCTTTGATTCACTTGAAGCCTCGTTAAAAAAAAGAAAAAAGGTTAAGATATTATGAAAGTATTGGTGAGATAAACTATGAAGGAAAAAAGAGTGTGCTTTTTGCTCTGCTAGGGTTTTTTGGCGCCCTAGTTTTGGAGCTCTTCCCGCCGCCGTCTGGGGGTCACCCCATGGCCGATTTTCCCCCTCTTGGCTCCACCGCCACCACCTCCTCTCCTCCTCCTCCATCCTCTTCTCTGCTTGACTGGAAAAATCTTTTAGCTTTTACCCCACAAGTCTCTACAACCTTCTCACACTCCTTATCCTTTGTTCCCGCAAAAAACTTCACTTCTCATATCTCTTCCGAGAAGTTTGTGGCGGGAGCTGCGGAATGGTCTCTCTCCTTAGTTGGTTACTCAATCGGTAAAAGACCGTTCTATGAAGCCCTTTTGTCTACCATCAAAAAGACCTGGAAGCTCAAGGGAGATTTCTCTCTGCTCACGATGGATGATGGTTTTTTCCTTCTAAAGTTCTTTGCTTTAGAGGATTACGAGCTTCCATGGAGTGGAGGCCCTTGGTTTTTCTTTGGAAAACCTTTCATCTTGCAGAAATGGACACCTGAATTCGTCCCGAAGCGTGAAGAATTTCCATCAATCCCTCTATGGATCAAAATCTGAAACCTGCCTCTCTCTCTCTGGACGCCAGAAGGTATTTCAAAACTTGCTAGTTTGTATTGGTATACCACTTGTTGTTGATGCTCTTACAGCCGCTAAAACCAGACTCACCTTCGCGCGCATCTGCATCCAAGTTACCAGTTCTTCCACTCTTCCTGAGGAAATTTTTTACTCGGTTGATGAAAAATCTTTTCCCCTTCGTGTTCAGTATGATTGGAAGCCGGACCATTGCACTCAATGTGGTTCCATTATGCACCCTCCCACCCTTTGCCCCAAAGATCTTGTTATCAGACCTGCTTTTGCTCCTAAACCCAGGGGAAGAAGCACCAGCAGAAGACCCAGAATCACACCGCCTCCAAGACTCCTTATTCCTAAGCCTCCTTCACACACCAAAGTTGACTCCCTCCCTGCTACCCAAATCACCCCTCCTCTTCAAATCTTACCATCTGGAACTGTCATACCTAACCTAAATTCTCCTTCGAAAGATCCTATTACTTTCTCTGAACCTGTTATCACTAATTTACATAACCCTCCTACTTCTACGGCTAAAAACAAATTTGATGTTTTGGCTGATAATGACCCTGCTGATCTTATTTCCAGTGAGTCTCATAAAACTACTTCCACCAAAGAACAGCCGGTTCATAATGTTAGTACCCCCCCGCATACCCCCCCTAGGAGTCACCAACCTCAAATTCCCAAATTCAACACCAACTCCAATACAGACCAACCATCTTCTAGCTCCAACTCCACAAAAAACTCAGCAATCAACCCAACAAAACCAAAAACAAACCCGTGGCAAAAATGCCAAAAAAACCTCCACTTCCAAATGACAGTAAAGCCTTCCACTTCTAAGGTGAGCAACTGTAAAAATTTTGTCAAAAACCACAACATTGACCTTCTTTTCATCCTGGAAGCAAAAACCAATATTAACAACCTTTCCAATCATTGGTTTCAATGTCAGCATAGAATTTTCCTATTGAGAATTCTTGTGACAATTTTCAACACTCTAATCCTGGTCGTATTTGGGTTAAGTGGAATGCTGGAACTATTAATTTTATGCCTCAAATTACTACTAGCCAACTGGTTCATGGTATCATTCAGATTGACTCGATTAATTCAGTTGCTATTACTGCTGTTTATGCTAGTAATTCTCATTCTGAAAGGCATACTCTTTGGTCTGATCTACAAGTTATTTCTCAATCCATTTGCACTCCTTGGGCCATTATTGGAGATTTTAATTGTTGCCGCTACTCGAATGAAAAAGCTGGAGGTTCTCCTTTATCCAGCAGCAATCTGGGAGACTTCAATAACATGATTTTTAATACTGGTGTGCATGACCTTGCTTCTATAGGTCATTTTTTTTACTTGGTTTAACCAGCAAAGTAATAATCCTATTCATATAATACTTGATAGAGTGTTAGTCAATGATCTTTGGCTTACTACTTTTCCAAATTCCTATTACTTTGTTGGTGAACCTAGCTGCTCTGATCACTCCCCTTTGCTTCTTATGAATGCCATGGAATCTAAAAGGGGTCATAGATTTTTATTCAAGAATTACTGCACCAGAATTCCTGAATTTTGGGACTATTTACTGGATACTTTCTCTCAGCCGGCTAATAACAGCCCTCTGGCGTATTTTGCTTTTAAGTTGAAATGCTTAAAACTCAAAATCAAGCATAAGAATTGGTCCAATTCCAACAATATTCCGAAAGATAAAGATTTGCTGTCTGCGCAGCAAGCAAATGTGTTGGGACTTATTCAAAACAACCCTCTTGATGAATCCCTCAACAACACTCTTAAGAGCATCAATACCAAACTGCATTATTATCAAACCACTTTATCTGATTGGATTGTGCAGCGTGGCAAGGTGAATTGGCTTACGCAAGGTGAAGATGATCTTAAATTTTTATATTCTAAAATCAATGCCAACATAAATTATAGCAATATCAAAGAGATCACTACTGATATGGGTAGCTTTACTGATCATCAAAATATCTCCTTGGCTTTCATAAATCACGTCACTAAGCTTTTTAACCCCCCCAACTCCACTTCCAGCCCTCATAGTTTTCCTATTGGGAAAGTTATTCCTAATCATCTGCTATCCACTCTCATTGCTCCTATTACGGAGGACGAAATTAAAGGAATCATTTTTTCCAGTAAGAAGAATGCTGCTCCTGGGCCGGATGGATTTACTTTTGAATTCTATAGGGCTTGTTGGGGCACTATTAAGCATCATATCTGCAAGGCTGTTTCTTATTTCTTCACTTCTTGCTATATGCCTAAGAAAATTAAATCTACTGCTATTGCTTTGATTCCCAAACTTCCCCATGCCAACTGTGTCAAGGATTTTAGACCCATATCTCTTTGCAATGTTATTTATAAAGTTATAGCAAAACTTTTAGCAAATAGGATGAGAATTGTCATGCCATCCATTATTCAACACAGCCAAAGTGGTTTTTATTCAAAAAAGAATGATATCTGACAATATTATCCTTGCTACTGAGATTTTGGGGAAGTTTAACAATAATTACAGGAACAAGTTCTTTTGTGCAAAATTTGACATCACCAAAGCTTTTGACTCTGTTTCAAGGGAATTTATTTATAAAAGATTAGCTGATAAGGGGTTCCCGGACCTCTTTATTTCCTGGATTAAGGCTTGTACTGATGAGGTCTCCATTTCTGTTTGTATTAATGGATCACTAGAAGGTTATTTTCATTCTATTTCTGGGCTCAGACAAGGCTGTCCGTTATCGCCTTATCTTTTTAGCATTGTGATGGATGCTCTCTCTAATAGCATGGATGAGGCCATTTCCAATTCTACTTACACTGCTATTATCTCGAGTAATTGTGTTGTATCCCATTTACTGTTTGCGGATGACCTTCTGATTTTTGGAAATACGAATATGGAGAATGCTGTTACCCTTAACAAGGTTTTTAAACATTTTGGTGACACTACTGTGCTGTTTGTGAATCCCCCGAAAAGTACTATTCTCCTTTCTAAAGACACTCCTCAAGCTGAGGCCATTTGCAATACCCTCCATATTACCCAATCCAATTGCCCTGTCACCTACCTTGGAATACTTATTTTCCATAAAAAATTGAAAATGAGTGATTTTCAACCTCTTATCCAAAAAAATCTCTTCCAAGCTGAATGGTTGGACTGCCAAGACTCTTTCCTTTGCCGGTAGAATCCAGTTGATTAAATTCACTATTAGTAATACACTTGCTTACTGGATTAGGGGTGCAATTATTCCTAAGGGTTGCTGTAAGGTTATTAACCGGTTATGTTCCAGATTTCTTTTCTTTGGCAACACAGATTTGAAGAAACTCCATATTCTGTCCTGGAAAGAGACTTGTGTTCCTACTCTTAATGGGGGACTGGGAATTCAATCTATTGACACTTTATATCACTCTTTTGGGTGTGCTTTAATCTGGAGGTTTTTAAATTCGGAGAGTTTACTTTTCACCTGGTGGAAAGCTTGCTATCATTCTCTTTGGAAGCCGCTGTCTGGGAAAACTTCTTCTTTCTGGAAATTTCTTTCTGACAAAGCTCAAAGCATTAAGCATTGTATTAAGTTGAATGTGGGGTTTAAGAGTAATCTCTCTCTAATTTGGGATCCTTGGCTTAATGGTGATTCCATTGCTAATAGCATTGATAGCTTGGAACTTTATCGGTTAAGCCCTTATTCCTCTTGGGCTGTTAAAAACATTATTATGGATGAGTGCTGGATGGTGCCTGATTGTTTTGGTGATGAAATCTCTTCTAAAATTCATGATGTTGAGATTATGCAGGATGAGGATGATCTGACTTGGATGAGCACTAATAAGCCCACTGCGAGTACCTTTAAGTTGCAATTTTTTCTATTTCTCTAGTGGTTCATTGACATAATTTTATTTGGCATAAGAAAAACTGCTTGAGGTATTCTGCCTTCGCTTGGTTGGCTTTTAAGAACGGTCTCAAAACTACCCAGGTGTTGCAGTCTCGTGGTATTTTGGTTGAAAACTACTGCTGTTTCTGTCACGAGGGGTTGGATAGCACTCGACACTTTTTCTTTGAATGCAAATTTACTTTCAGCATCATTTTACAATTCGTGCCGTGGCTTAATAACAGGTTGATGAAACCAAACATTTTTCAAACTTTTGATAGTGTTATGGACCAGGGGTTTGGTAACACTAAAATGAACTATCACCTGTTATCGGTTTGTGCGATGATTTATTATATCTGGAGAGCAAGGAATGATCGAATCTTTGGAGGGAAATTTGACTGTTCTGCTACAGTCACTGCAAAAATCAGATATGCTATTGCCAAAAAAACTATGAAATGGAAAGTTTAAAGGAGAAAATCGTTTTTGTGGGGTTTTTATGGACGATGATGATTGTTGTTATTACAGCAGCCCCATGGACGATCGATCCTGACAACCAGGGGCACAGCTCGTGTGCTGACCCTTCCGACTTTCGCACTGAGCTACTGAGTCCTGCTTAGCTACGGCTAAGCTTTTTGTCTCTCTCAGTTTGGTTTTTGGAAAGTTTGTAATTTTCTTTTTCTTTTGAGTCTTTGATTCTCGTTTTGTTGTTGAGGATCTAGACTATAGTTTCTTTTTTACTTGTAATTTCTTTTACATCAATTTACGGGCTTGGCCCCAAAAGTTCCCCCAAAAAAAAAGATAAACTATGAAAATTAGCACGTGGCATGACATATATTCTCACGTATTAAAAAAATATAAAATATGTAAAATGAAAGACGCCATCCCTTTGCATTTGTAACTAAATAAATTATTTATATTTTATCACTTATATTATTATATGTACTATTGGAGAAATTTTTGTGAACTGTTATGATAATTTTTTTATTATACTTAAATACCTTAATATTGTATTATTCTAATGTCTATTATAAATTTTACAGCATATATTTATTATTATTATTATTTTACATAATTATTAGATTTATTAGTAATTTAATATTATTTAAATATAATGAAAAAAATAAATATCAATTGTCAAAATTATGACAGCAATTTGATAATGAAACTAAATTATAATATTTTGATATATATTCTTCCATCTCATATTCTTCCATCTCATAAAATGATTGGAAGAAGAGTTTGTGCGATTTATTTGCATGGTCTAAGGGAATATCGGTTCTGACACCAATAAATTAATCCATACAATTTTTTTTTATTAAATAATTATTTATTTTATGGAATTTGATGCTATTTTAGATTTGTGCTAATTGAAAAGAATTAGGTTTTGGGCAATTCATTATTTGATTGTAAATTTTTAGCAAAATATTAGACTTTCTCACCCCTTTATCAAACGACATAATTGAGTAAACCCAATCTCTGGAGAAATTATTAGGTGCGGAGTGTGGACGGGAGAACCGTCTGCACACTAGTATAAAACCATGCTCGGTACCGTTCGGTACCACTCGGTACCACTGGGTACCGCTCGGTACCCTGTGTCTGTGCAGACAGTTCTCACCCCGTCTGCACTCCGCACCTAATAATTTTTCCAATCATCTCTGAGCTCTCTTGGGCTCAACTTGATAAATGATGTATGGACTGAGCTATCGCTCTAACTCAACTTCTCTTTTTAGCTGGCTCATTTAACAAAATATCCATAAAAAATATTAAAATAAAATAGAAATCAAAAGTTTAAGTATATATAATAATGTTGTTAAAATACTTAATAATTAAATCTCAATTTCTTGTATCAAGGAATTTCTTATTATTTATGTTGAATGCAAAAACTTGGGTATGTTATCTTAGATCATATTAAGCTATATAAAAGAAGATTTTCGGTGCTTAATAAAGAAACAGACATTTGACTTAAAGAATGAGCCATGTAGCCAACAAAAGCTGTTCTGATTTATAGCAAAGGGGAGAAATTCGAACTGAAATTTAGCAACCAAGAAAAGATGATATAGCGCGATTAAGTAATAAGTTCAACCTATTTGGAAGGATAAAAAAATGGATTGTACCTGTAGCAAAGAACAAAAAAAAAAAAAAAAAACGAACAGATTTTCTTCTCCTTCACATAAAAACCTTCACGTTACACATATAAAACTATATGAATAATAACTGCAGTACAGTTGTTTCTCTTAAGCCACACTATATAAAACTATAAGAGTAATAACTATTGCACAGTTATTGCTCTTAAGTCACACATACAAATAACATTAAAATAAACAAACACCTAAACATAGGATTAACACAAAATGACAAAGATTAGACTAACATTGCCCCCCCTAATCTTGTAATTCAAACTTGCAGCTTTTTAGACCAATATTTTTTATTATCTCTATAAACTTCACACATCCCAAAGACTTGGTGAATATATCAGCCAATTGCTCTTCTATTCTGATATACTCCACTTCAATCTGTTTCTTCTCAATACAACTTTTGATGAAATGATAGCGAGTATCAATATATTGCTAGGTATTGCTCGATATTGCTAGGTATTACTTGACAATAACGAGAAATGCCGCTCTATCAAGACCAATACCTAGCAATACTAAGCAATACCCCGGTTTTGCTAGGTATTGCTCGGTATTGCTTGGTATTGGTTTTGATAAAGCGGTATTTCTGGTTATTGTCAAGTAATACTTAGCAATACCTAGCAATACACGAATATAGCAATACCGGGTTCCGGTCCGGGTCAGGTCGTCGTGCCGCACAGTAAAGAGTAGGAGCACGTGACGACATATTATTGGCGTCCGAATGTAGAACTACGTCAGGACACCGGACATAATAAAAATTCATTTAACAGACGACTCATTTAAAAAGGCCATCCAATTGATATTGTAGCAACTACTCAGTTTAACGGACTACTTGCTATAATAATAAACGGGTTTGAAAACAGAAATGCAATTTAGTTTCCGACTGACGATTAAAAGAAGATTATATTATGAACTTATATCTATTACTTCAGAGAATAAAAGAAGATGAATATCCACTTAACTTTGATAAATAATGTTCTATACTAGTGGATGGAGTGAGAACCATCTCAAAGATGAATCTTTAAAGGGGGTGAAGGATATACGATATTTCAAAGCGTTGTTGATGCCCAATAGGGAAGTAGCCCACTTAAAATAAGATACACGGTAAATGTTTAAATCTCTTAATTAGATATTGAATTTAATTTTATCCATGGGCAATGCCATAATGCTATTAATAAGACTTGCAAGGTTCCATAGAACAAAATAATAATAATAAAAATTTTCAAGATAATACATTTTTAAGACTATAGAAAGAGCGACACAAACATTTCAAGATAATACATTTTAACTTAATAATTGATGGTGAATAAATTAGAACGTTCTTCAATGTTTGAAAATGTAAGAACGAAATAATTTTCCTTTATTTTCAAATAGAAACAGACCCTGCAACCATTAAGACTAACATAAATATAACATAAAAAAAGTAACAATTGAAATGAAAGGAGTTTCAACGCCACTTTCAAGAAATATTTAGCATTAAATACCTTTTTTCAGACAATAAACAACCTTCGCCTAATATATTAATTACTGAAAAAAACCGTTTATCATGTTTTTTAAAATATAAAATATACATATATTTAAAACGTCAAAAGTAAATTAAAAATAGTTATGTATATATACACAAAATAAAATAATCCTTTAGATATTTCATTGATATAGAAATAAATAATTTGAACTAAAATTAATTTGTCACTTAATTTAAAAAAAAACATAATATTTAAATTACTAGAAAAATATATATGTGAAAGGATCCCTCACTCAATGATCGGGTGAAAAGATTATTTTAACAATTTATAATTATGAAATGCTTGTTGCTAAAATTTGAAAAATTAATAAAATGTAAAAAAGAAAATGCAAATTTAATCATTATTTTGATTTCTTTTTCTTATTCAGAAAATGAAAGATGAAGTTGAACGCATTTACAATAAATACTTTAATTACTTTAAACAACGTATTACTAATAAATTAATTATTTAATAAAGAAATTATACTAAATTTAATAAACTGAAAACATCTAAATCCATTATTAATATGCAGTTTTAAAAATCCCTAAGAGCCGTTTCTCGTTGTTTCTACGTCCACTCACTCTTAAAAGCCCCAGAGAGAGAGAGAGAGAGAGAGAGAGAGCCATTCCTATAAATTCCACAAGCCATCCCTCTCTCTCTCCATCAAAAAAGAAGAAGAAAAAGCAATGGCAAATTACCTGATCACTGTGGTCGCCCTCCTCGGCCTGCTCTCCGGCACAGCTTTAGCCAATATCCCATGGAATCGGTATTTCCATGTTCCAGATAGCCCGTTCGGTAGAGACTTGGCCCGGATTCCTGACCCGCCCGCTCGAGTCATAAGAGGCATTCCTCCAAAGGAACCATTCAATCCATATGAACGTGTTTACAGATGCTGGGGATATTTGGGCAAGCCCGAAGCTCTTGGTTGGGTCAAGCTTTTCTTTATAAATGGTACGTTGCCCGGCCGGGCTGTTTGTGAGGGGGTGCTGAATGTTCATAAGGATTGCTGGCCTGATATGTTTAAGATTTGGTGGTTTACGAATTATAAAAGAATTAATCATCTCCGTCATCATTGCCGTAGTTTGATTTGGAAGTGAAGACTGCCGTAAAGCGGAACGAGGTTTTAATAAGAATTGAAGGCTTCAGATGTAATAGTTAACTAACTCGACTGCAAAAATACAAAAGGGCTGGCTGATATGTAATAATTTCAGTGAAATTTATATTTATGAAATAAAATATAAGTCTTTAATTATTTTCTTAAGTTTAGTGACTACAAGCGGTTTTTTTTTTTTTTGGTTGGGATGAATTTTGTTTATTTATTTAATTATTTATGCTATTTGAATTATTTAAAATTTTTTAATGATAATTTCTAAAGGGAAACTTTCTTAAAGAAGATTTAAAAACAAGGAAAACAATTAAATGGCTATTTTTACTATTATACAAATAAATAATAAAAAAATGTCGAGAACAAAACCTTAATTACTTTGCTTTGTTTAAAAATATTTGATATTGGATATTGAATGATATTATATTTCATCTAAAATAGGATGCGTTACATCATCCACTACACACAAAAAAATGATAACGTGACGCATCCTAATTCGCTTCCGAACTGTATCTGGTGATTGTACGTACTAATTTCTCCTCCTTATGACTACAGGCAAAGAGAGAGACGTTTTTTTGTTGTTAAAACAATAAAATGTTCATTTAGTACTAAATAGAATCAAAACTAGAGCTTTTTTTTTAGAAAATAAAAAAATTCCTGTGTGGGTTGCCTTTGAGAAATATGATAAAAGCAATTCATAATACAGGCGTAAGTGAGTTAAGTCGACTGGTAAGCAAGGTTGGGCTTCACACAATAAATGTTTATTGAGTTGTGAACTGAGTTTGATGAGCTAACAAGCCAAACTTGAACTAGCTGTGACTCGACTTGTTTGTTCATTCTTTGGCTCGTTTAAAATAATTAATATAAAATGCACTTAAAAATATTAGCATTCATGATTTTAAGTACAAAATTATTTAAATATATAAAATTATATTTTTTTTCTTATATTAAGTGGTATAAAAATTTTTTCCTCCTAATTTCTTATTCTTTTTTCTCATTTTATTATAATAATTAATTGATTCATATTTATTTTCTCACTTTAATGCATAATAAATGTCCCCCTTTAGCAGTACATAATTCCTCCCTTGACTTCACCACTATGTCAAGCAGGTCCTGAAATGTGATAATAGTGGTAATGCATAAGAATTATTGCATCTTATCATCGATATTTTCCATAAACAATTATACAACATGTTCTTCTTCTGGCTCTTGCTCACATTTCATACTTAAATTGTGCTAGTGAGTTATGTATTTGGTAACTAACTCGTCCTTTTCTACTTGTCTAAGACAAGGTTAGTGATGGTTATCTTCTCGATCGTAATGGTGAACCTCTTCACGAACATTGCTTCTAACACTGTGAACGTCTTCACAGAGTCAGTTGGCAATTCAGCGTACCATTCGAAAGTAACTGCCGTTAAACTGGTAACGTTTTCATTGCCTCCTGTATTCCCACATGTGGCTTTGAATTATGCCAAGTGATATATGGGATTGTTATTACAATTGAAGGTATTAAACTTTATGACATAGTACCCTTTCTGGTGACACTTGGTCATATTCTATAGGATACGGGTGACCCGTGCCTATAAATTTCTCCATCTGATCAACATATATATATAGAGTACCCTTTATCTTTTCAATAATTATTCCGTCCAGCTACGTAGTAGTCACATGCTTGGAGGTACTTACTATGTTCTACATGGTAGGCTGGTGGATGATGTTATGAACCTTGTGACCAGATTAGTGGTATTTCACACTCCTAGGACTTGAGGCACTTGGAGATTTTGATGATCACCCGGAGGAGTGGGTGCAGGGCTTGCAATAGCAGTTCTTTGTATCATCTACATCATTGCTATCATTTGGGCCATCAACTCAGTCATATTCTCATTCAGCTAAGAGATTTTTCTATCATTAGCCCTTATTTGTTGTTTCATCTGTCCCCGCATGTCTGTGAGTGTGACATTTTCTTCATTGAGAGGATTCTCCTCGGCCTCTTCTTCTTCCCCTTCGGAGGAGTGGCCAACTTTCCAGCGATGGACCAACCTCCCAATGGTGTCGGTGTATTTATCTAGGCGATGGATGCCAATCGTCTCCATCTTCACTATAATCATAATAGGCATCATTGTCAACACCTGCATGCCTCACCATGTAGATTACTTTAACGTTCATGGTGTTGCAAATATGTTTTTATGGATTATGATGTTGATGATAGCAAACTTTCTTGTTTCTTTACGACTGCCTTACCTACTAACATTTCAGGTCTACAAGATCAGACTGCAATTGGAACCAGTTCAAGATTAGGTAGACTAGGTCTGAGTCAGTTTGTACCTTTTTTTCCTTTCTTGAGTCTATTGTAATTGGTGTGGCTCTTGATGCTAAGTAATCTTGCACACACACTCCTTGAAAGAATTTCTGACTGTTCCCTAGAGTTTACTATTTTTGGTAACATCGTCCGGGATGATATTTATATCGGCCTGGACGATCAGTTCAAAAACAGAAACCCAAATTAGGGCATCCTTATTAAGGAAGCCGTCATAAAGCACATCGTCCTGGACGATTTTGAATTAGCCAGGACGATAGGCTCAAATCAGAAAGAATCTGCCGTTAGATCTATTTAGGAATTACTTATTTTTGGATCTCGTCCCAGGGATCGGCCTGGCTGATCCAGCACATTTTTTCCTAAATAAATTTGGTAATTAAGGAAAGAAATTAATGGTGATTTGCACGATCAAATCGGCCAGGCCGATCGCAGGATCGATCAGGACGATTTGACATCGGCCAACTTCTATCCTATCGGCCTGGACAATCCGTCCCTAACCGACCGGGCTGATTGAGCTTAATATACGTTGATCGGCCAGGCCGATATTTATATCGGCCTGGACGATAATGTCGGCAAGTTGCATTAATGAGCTCGTTTTGAGCTATTCTATTTAGGCTTTAACAAGACACTTTGTGAGTATCTTTGGTATCCATTGTAGCTTCATTCTTTTGAAGGAAATTTGAAGAGAGCTTGAAAGGGAGAGAGTAATGGGTGGAGTTTGAGAGAGGGAGAAGATCATTGGAGGGAGTTTCAAAGGAGTGTGGAGGGGGATTCCACACGGTTGCTCCAGCGAGCTTGCACCTTAGTACCATCGGATTCAAAGCTTGTCTTGAGGGAAGTTCTAGGAAGAAGAAAATCTCTTTGGTGTCAAAGGACCCAGCTACTCCGCCGGGTTGGGGAAGGTGGAAGAGATTTTGTAAAGTCTTCTCCGCCTAGCTGTGAGGGCTAAAGAAGAGACACTAAATTTAGTGTAATACTCGGAGGGTGCCTATGAGGAGTAGACGTAGGTCAAGGTTTGACCGAACCACGATAAATATAGTGTGTTCTTTCTTTTATTATTTTCACATTTAATTTTCGCATTATGTTCTCTTTGTGGTGAATTTTGATTTTGTTTGAGTTTTGATTTAAAGATATTTAAAATATCAATTCACCTCTCTATTGGTTAGCCTTAGGTCGGTTCATAAGGCTTAACATCCCTAATGAATTTTCACATGGTATCGTCTATATCTTCCTCCTCTTCTTAGACTTGGATCTCAGAGCAGGGCACCACTGGATTTATGGCTCTTGATTTGGCAAGAAGATTTCTTCAAACCGCATGCTACGGTTGAAGTTGGACACCTCCTTGGATGGGGTCAGTGAGTGATGAGATCCCCTAGAGGATTCTCAAGGGTGTCGGCAGTCGAGGCGACTATCATCATGGGTCTTTTTTGGAACCCACTTATGACGTTGCTTGTTAGTTGGGGAGGATCTTTAGAAAGCTGCACCATATGTCACACCCAAGTCGACTCTTCTTTCTTTTCCTTCTTTTATATGAGGCTTTAACCTCCATATTTGTTTAGCTCTCCACTGTGACCTTTCAATGGTGGATTAATGAACCCGTGGTTCATGTGTCACACCTCGATATTCACCAGGTGGAACCTATCTTTGCTTTTCCCTTTCTACCACAATGGGTGGTAGCCTTTCCCTTCTAGCCCCTGCTATAAGAGGTTGTTGGGATTTCTTCTTCATGAGCCCCTTCTCTGTCTTTAAGACCTGATATCTCGGGTAGATGGGGTCTCGTGCTCCTTCTAAGGGACTGGGACTTCATGCCACTACTTCAAAAAAAATTTTTTTTAGCCGTCGAAGGAGCTGATACTCTTCGCCCACCTTAAATTTGAAAACCTTTGTTGAGTGGGGATACTAACTTCAGGTTCTTAAGTAGGCAGGTTTAATGGGTACATAGTCAAAAATTGTTGAGCTCGGAGCTCATCATTTTTCTTCCTTCTTTGTCTTCTTGTAAACCTTCCTCCAGATGAAGAGGCTTCAACATTATATTTTTTAAGTGTAGATAACTCGAATGGTAGAGTAATGAAATTGGTAGGTATAACAAAAATTCTTCCTCTGGCTACAAGCCTTTTAAGAGCTGGGGCTTTGGGATAAGACAAATGTTTAAATATAGAAATCCTCATACGAGGATTTTCAATGACATTGATAATAATAACTCACGACTCTGACAGTAGAATGAGGTGTGGAGCAGTTTTAGTAGAGCAAGGCCTCCTGGATGCCCTTCAGAATCTATACCATACACGGGGACGACATCAGCTCTTATAGTACCTGTGGAGAATTATAGTCAACCAAACTGGATGGTGGTTCCAGCGTTCCCAGTATTATTGAACATATTTGCCAACTGGATACTGACACCACATCCCAGCTGGATGGTGAAAGAAGTGTTATGAAGATCATCAGTTCATTAGTAATGATTAGTAATCAACATCTGATACATAACCCCACACTTTCAAAATGCAGAGATTATACAAAACAAAGTAAAATTAGCAAGCAATAAATTTTAAACACTACTTAGAAAATTATTTTGATGAGTTTATTGAATGATCATACTAGGATATTTAAGATTTTAACTCATTAAATATTCATTTTGAAAAGTCAAGAATTTTAAGCCCATATTAATTTAGATGCTACTAAAGCACTTAAATGGCGGGCTGGCCAAAGATGAAAAGAAAAATCAAACTCCAGCGTAGTCACAAGAAATTACTAGGTTCAAAAAATTCACATCATGGCCTCCCCTGCCTTCAGGAGAGTTTTAATGAATTAATTCATGAGTTAAATTTTTAGAAGGAAGATTGGGATTGTAGGTAAGTCACTACCCAGAGATTTGACCCTCATTTTGCGAGGACTTTATGATATGAGTTTTGGTTTCCTATAGGCGTAAGCACATATGCTTAATTACCCATCCTGATAATGAGAGAGAACCTTTGATTAAGGCTAGTTGTCTAATAGATATGCAGAAATATATGTTATCTGGTGTATAGTAACATCATGGGTTTAGGTGTTTGAAATTTTGATATTTAAAATTAAAAATTTTACCATTTTGCACTTAAGGTGGATCGTGGGGGAATGAATGATGAGCCCAATCAAGATCACATGGCTCCATCCTCCTAGACCATCATGGTCCCTAGTCTACTTAGTTAGAGGAGGTAGTTGACCCAACCTGATAAAAAGATCCTTCTCAGCAACCATGGGTTGCATCGTCCAAGGGTGTCTTATAGACTTGGGGTGGATGTTTGTCTAAGAGGATAAATTTGAATCCATATTAGATGCCAGAGAGTTTTGTGGCCTATCAATCCTATCCTATTGATTCAAATTTTAAGGATTTAGTGCCATTGGGGAGCATACTGGCTCTAATAATGACCCTAATTTAGTGGTGTCATTTGGCAACAAACCACCCGGTTTAGAGGGCCCCGATCATAACTATTTAACTATGGTGCAATTTAGTTGCAAAATCACCAGTTAGAGGACATGTGGCATGATCTTATTGGCAAGAGACTATTTGAAAATAAATTTTTAGTGATATTATCGACCAAACATTAGCTCTTTTTGAGCTGAAGTGATGTTTAAATTTGTCTACCTCAGCAAATTATTGCGGAAGATGGACGGATTTTACTTTAAGTGTTTGATGGTTCATTTCAATTTTAAATACTTGATTATTGGAATTTTTTTAAAATTTTGAATTTTCATAGGCATTTTGGTGGCATTTGAAATATTTGGAGTAAACCTTTTTGGTCGAGATCTACATCAAACATGATCATCATAGGAGATCTAAGTAATTTAAATGTTTATCATTTGAATTGTGTCAATTCTGTTCGCCCGATGACAAAAGATTAAGTTAATGCGGGTTTCATGCCTTTAGTAGTGAACATTTCCTTTAATAGACCTTGAAGGCCTAATATGGACTATAAAAAAAATATCTTGGTTGATACCACGACTTTATATTTGTTTAAAGGTTTGAACCGTGTCGACTCATATCCATTCACATAGAATGATCGAGCTTAGATTTAAGTTCATTTCTAGACCTGCGCGGTATCCCCAGAAATGACATGTATACCCATAATACACTTGTCCGGGAACATGCGGGTATTTAGAGGAAATTTTTGTAATTATTTGTTAGACATTTTCGACTCTGTCCAATTGATGATAGAGGACCGGGTTCCTTATCAGCTTTGTTCCTTTAATAGTGGATTTTCATTATTTATAATCCATAAATGCATAATATGAACTAAAATAAATATCTTGGTCAGCACCATGCAAATGTTACAACACCCTCTACTACTTCGTGTAGATATTTGTATCTATTGCACAATAGATCAAAATACTTACTGGCCATTAAATAATAATTGATCGTAGGGGTGTTGTAATATTTGCAACATGTTGGTCACCACCCACATACACTTTACTGTGTATATGATACATCTTTTATCATTGCCAATAGGCGCTTACATCTGCTACAACCTTCCATCTCTTATATTTTCTTGCATGCAATATACAATATTCGTTGCAACCCACTGTGTTTGTTATACATCCTTCATCGTTCATTCTTGAGTATTCGTATCATTTTCATTACTCCCAGGCTCATATGCATTTGCTTGTGTTTTGATGTTGAATGCTCGTATTCATCATTTCTAGTGAATTAACACATTTATCGTGTATTATTCAATGATTAAAATTGCGTATTCGAGTATTGAGGCGTTTTTCATTCGTGAGGCGAGGCGTAAGCCTCAAGGAGTTTTGAGGCGTAAGCCTAAAAATCAAAAGATTGCGTAAACATAAAATAATAATTTTTTTATATATTAATGAGTGAATAATATAAAACATAAAAAAGCATAAGATATGGAGTGAAATCAAAATATCTCAATAATAAGACAACATGAATTATAGTTCAACTCAAAATTCTATCTTTCCCAAATCCAGTATTTTTTCATTAACATATAATTCCAATTTCCAAAAATAAATAGCAATAACATATCACATAAGAACTCATAAGTCATCAACATTGTAATCACTAAGGGGTTCTTCATTTGAATCATCATTATGATGAACTGCTCTCTCTCCTATAGAGTCCAATGTCGGACATTTACTTCAAGATTTATGTAAGTTTTAATATATATAGCATGAGGCTTAAGCCTCATGCTAGTGAGGCGAGGCGGGCTTCAAGGCGGGCCTCAACCAAGTTGAGGCGCAAGCCTCATAAAAAAACTAGAGGCGTAAGCATTGATGCGTTTTTTACTGGAATTGCGCAAAGGCGGGCCTCAAGGCGAGCCTCATATTGCGCAATTTTAAACCATGGTATCATTTATGACCACTTACCTATGATATGTTGCATTCATTATGAACTCCCTTGCATTATGAATGGGCCACCATGTTGCGTGTTCCTTGATTCATGCTTGTAAGTGAATCACATTAGTTGGATATTCCCTTCCATATATGCATGCAACACACATATATTTCACAAGCTAGCTGGCATTAGTGGTATACTAGATATCTTCTCCATAACCTTCTTGGGTTTGTTTGTAGATATGCTTCATCCATTACATGTTGTGCATTTTTAATTTACAAGGTGAACTGCACCCACGCTTACTAGTGTAATATGTTAATGCTAGCACTTTAATTGGTGACAACAATCTTTTAATATTTCCTGGAAGTTCTATGTTGTCACTTGCAAATCATGTTAATGCATTCATCACAATCTTCTTGAAATGCATTCGTCAAGGCCTCCTTGAGTGTATTCGTTAGATGTTTGTCAGCCTCATTGTTTATGAACAAGTTAGCATGCTTACTAGAGGTTAAATGATGTTGGTTACCTGCAAATTGTATTTGTTTAAAACTTGTTCAGTAAATCTTGATCATCGATTGGTTATGTTCACTATGCACTGTTCTCCTTTACTGATGCTTTTTTCTTAAAATTGAATCATTGCTGATGAGAGAGACGTTATTACATTCATTCATGCTCACATCACAAATATGTTACTTGCATGTGAGTAATGGCGAATATCATAATTCTCTCATTGCTCATGGAAGTAGCTCGTAGCTTGTATGGTAAATTTGCTTGTCGACATATGCTCACAATCAAACTGCATATACTTTTCAATCATCATCATTTGCAGGGTTCCACTTGCTTGTTTGTATATTGATATTGACTATAAAGATTTTATTGTATTCATCATATATCCTTGTAGTCATCGCAATTATCTCAAGTCAATCAATTCCATGAATTTTTGTTATCATCTGTGAGTGAGTGGCACATGCAAGTTCTTTAATTTTTTTTATTTACATATGAAGGCCATTAATTAGCTTTGTATTTTAATGTGAGTGTGCATTCATTAATCGAGGGTCTGATTTCCTGTGGCATAGTTCAACTTCTATGTTGTTCATACAAGTCCCCAGTGGTTCATTTTTTGTTCAAATTAGATCCTCTGTCCAACAAATTTTTGAAATCCTTCAGGTGTCTCCCTCATTTAGGGGAAATCCAAAAGTCGGGGCTTCCCCTCCATGTTACGAGAGTTCTTTAGGTAGGTGTTGGTCGATACCATGGCCATATTTTTTTCAATCCCCGCCACGCAATGAGAGTGCTTAAGGGTATTTGAGGCACCTGTTTGAAAACACACAATTTTCTTTCCCCACTGTGCTACGAGAATGCTTAAGGATACTTATAAGTTCTCTCGCCATGCTACGAGAGCATGTACAGGGGTTACCCGCTTTGTTGTAAGTGTCACGTCAGACTTTCTCCTATCGTGCTAGGAGAATGCATATAGGGGGTAGGGGGGGGGGGGGGAGCGAAACATTGAAAGCAGGGTTTTCAAGTTTTAGAAGTTATTCCTACGCGATGACGAGATGTTGTTGATGGCACGAGAATCAAGGTGGTGATGAAGTGCAAATCTTTCTCTCCTTTTTATATATCTTTTCTTTTTTATATTTTTCTCTATATTTTTCATTTTTTAAATATAAGTAATGATAATAATTATTTTCATAATTAATGATACTAATTATTACTAACAATAATAATAACTATCATTAATAGCATTAACAATAATGATCATTATTACTATACAAAATAAATAATAATAACCATTAATCAATATCATCAATAGAGCATGAGGGCCAAAAGTTTTAGACTATTTTTTTGTATACCTGTTAATAGACTATTTAGGTTGTTAGGGTGTAACGTTTAAGTGCTGAATTGATTTGGGCTTATTGAGTGGGCTTTAGATCTGTGGAGATGTGGAAATTGGGTTTGATTGCAGGGGTCAATGCGGCTAGATGAGGCTGATGGACTTCAACTGGTGTGGAGGTTGACATCTTGATCGGAACTGGGAGGACGTGTTCGGCTTGGGGGGTTGAGTTCGATCGGTTAGAGTGGAATCAAATCTTCGAGTGAGAGGGGTTTGTGGAGATTGGGCAAGGAGCTGTCTGCATGAGGAAGGAATTGGGATGTCTGGATGTTGGCACTAGTAAGGTTCGACTTCTGTAGTAGGGCTGGCTTTGTGTGAGGAAAGCTCAATCAGAAAGATTAGACGAGTAAAGCATCAAGATTCAAGGTCGTGGATGTCATGAGGCTTGCATAAGTCGGAGCAAGGGTTCAATATCAGCATAGTGCGGACGATTGGGTGTGAAGAGGTGGAGATGTGCAGGAAGTTGGGGTTCGGTCTTGAGCAGGATTGAAAAGGAGGCAAGGGCTGGGACCAGAGGTCGTTAGGGCTATAGGTAAGTCTATTAAAACTTGGTAGAGGAATAGCTCGCTCTCGAGCAATCTCGACTTTACAGAATAAGTGGTATTATGATCTCTCTTTTGGTTTTGAAATTTTACATATATTGATGTAATAAGAGAAGTATACTTGGAAGTATTCTTAGACTTCTTTACGTGTTTTACTTACAAATATTTGGTTCCTGTTATGAAATATTAAAAGTAAAGACCTAACAAAAAAAAAAAAAAAAAGAAGAAATAATACCTACAGTACAATGAAAAGGAATTTTATTAATAAAGAAGGAATGTGCTTATGAACAGATCATAATCACATAGTGTTCATCTAATTGTCGACAAACACTGAAATCTATATAATAGTACTGAAGGTAAATATTGCACGATTGGAAACTTTCCCATCTGAACAACTCTCGAACATTTTTCTCCATCATTTGAAAAAGTTGTGCTTAAAGAATTCATCAAAGGACAAGCGGGATACTGTAATATTAAAAACTTTCATAAGCATATAAGTAGGACATGTATTGATTGGAATTTAGTGATTGGTTAGGTACTATATGAACCTGGATTCTTGCATAGAAGCCGCCTGCATATATCAATCGAATCAGAATGAAGGCTGGGAAGAATGAACTCCGAGAAAGGTAATGATGTGCTATCTCGTATGCTCTTCAGAAGCTGAAAATTATCAAGAGGATCCTCATAAATAGTGGTGTAAACGAGTAGAGAGTTTGAACTTGATTAATTAATAGAATTTGAACTTGAGCTCATGCTTAGTTCTACGAGTTCAAGTTGGCTCATAAGCCAGCATATTTATAATGAAATAAAGAAAATGATTATGATTCAAATAATTAATGTAATAAAGTATATGAAGTACCTGAACGTTATTTTCACCACGAAAAGGAGGGTATCCATTTAAAAGCTCAAACAAAATAGCTCCAACACTCCACATGTCCACCTGAGGGTGAAATTTGTTAGAAATTCTTTAGCAGAACAATATGGATAGCCGTCCATGTAATATTACATTGCACATAGATCAGTCAAATAGAATAATAAACCACAGTAATTACCTTATTATCATATTTCTGAAATTGCATGACCTCAGGAGCCATGTATGATGGAGAACCACAAACAGCATCAGCAAATTCACCAGGGTGTACAACTCTGACCAACAAATGAATATGGCATGTAAAACTAATGACACTAAACCAAATATTTAGCACTTTTTTCATACCTAGATAAGCCAAAATCTGCAATCTTGAGAACCGCATCACTTGTAGGAGTAGAAAGAAGTATATTCTGAAAAGTCATATGTTCAATGCAAAATCATGTATGAAAATATTATTTAAGTGGAGAATTTAGCAGTAATATTTTTTTTGTACCTCAGGTTTTAAGTCCCTATGGATGATATGATTAGAATGCAAAACACTCAATCCAGATCCTATCATAAAGAAAAATTGATCCAATGTTACAACAATTTTTTGACATGAGGGCTACATAATAACAAAAAATGCATTATTGGAAAACTGAAGATGGGGAATACCAAGCTGTATCATAAACTTTCTAACAATAGGTTCATGTAGTCTTCCATGTTGCTTAATGTAAGCAGCTAAATCTCCTCCAGCACAGAACTCTAACACAAGAAATATACACCCATTTCCCTGAAATTGTAAGCACAATTCAAATTGAGAATTAAGCCCGAGTATGTAATGTAGGTGATAGTAAACTTCAGCAGAAGGACATTCAAATATTGAAGGTGAGTAATTGTGACTTCTATTGGAGGAGTGGGTCACCATATGAATGATTACAGTAGAGTGGTATAGGATGCTCCAGGAATTATAATGCACATCAAGTATGCAATAAAAATTTTGATGTGATTAATTGATGCAACAAACATGCAACTTTAACAGGAAGCAAAACCATTAACACTAAATCAATTATGTAATACTTATAATGAAAACCAAAAATACTAGAAATCCAAATTAGGTGAGAAAATTTTGGAATTCTAATATAAATTAACAAATAGAAAATTTAAATTCACCAAAGGCAACAAGTGACTAAAATTTCATGCATAGAAAAGAAACAAATTGTAAATCTAACAAAAAGCAATCTCATTTTCAAACAATAAGAATAAAACAATTAAAGATAAAAAAAAAAGATATTGTTGACCTCTGGATTAAGCTCAAAAAAAAAAAAAATACACAGATATACTTGTGCTAAATCGCACAAATCCTGCAGAAATCACGCCGAACTCAAACGGAAATCCCGTAACTTCGTACCTGTTCGGCGCCGTTCGCGTCTATTCCCGCAAATCCGGCTGAATCGGCGTCGTTGCAGTCGTATCTCGCGTACGAAGCCAGCCTCGATCGCACCCCTTAGACGCCTTTAAAAGCCGATCGAACGAAGCTCTCGATTCATTCGCTACATCTCCTCTCCCATTCGCGATCTCCTCCCTCTCCCACGATACTTCCCCTCTCTGCCTTAGCCGACCGAACCTCTTCCTCTGTTTCTCGTAGCCGACGCCTCCCCCTACCTCCGTCCGACTCCAGCTCTCACAGTGAACCCCTCCGATCCTTCCTCTTCTCCGATCCACTGCTTCCGACCTCCTCTGGCCGAGAGAGAGAGAGAGAGAGAGAGAGAGAGAGAGAGAGAGAGAGAGAGGGGACTTACCAACCGTGCTCCTCCATAGCCGAACCCGCCTCCTCTCCGTTCGATCCCGTCCAGAGAGCTCACCTCTCTGCTCGATTCCAAAGCCTCTACCCGATCTCCTCTTGACTGAACCCTACAGCCAGCTTCTTAGGGAATTAGGTAGTTTATGTATTATATGTTATTATTTTTAATATTACTATTATTTTGTTTTTATTAATAATTATTAATTATGATTAGTAATACTAATTATAATTAATTATTATTATTATCTTTTTATATATTTATAATTAATTATTATTGTAGATAATTAATTAGTATTAATTAATTATTAATTGTAATTTATTATTAGTTAGTTATTATTATCAAGTATAACTAATTATTAATTGATTATAATTATAATAAATTAATCCTAATTAATTAATTATTAATTATAATTATTTAAATAATTATGAGTAATTATTTATAATTAATTCAGATTATAATTAATTATTATTAATTAATTATAATTAGTTAATTATCTATAATTAATTATAATTAAGATGAATAATTATGATTAAATTTTTTCTCCCTCGAGCCAACCTCTACAAAAGCGCGCAGGTATAATCACTCCTAAACCCTAAAACTCCGAGAACTCTTTTTCAACGCATTTGTCGAGACAAAACGACCACCTATGCACGCTTTTCTTAGCGTGGTGGGAGGGAGTGCGTCCCGACGCTTGCGACGAAGCGGGTAATCACCTAATTCCTTCTTCGAAGTTCGTATCGCCTTGGAAACCCCGCCTATGCATGCTTTTCTTAGCGTGGTGGGAAGGAATCCCGGCGCGATGCGCACGACGAAGCGGGGATACCCATAAGTACCCGCTTGCGGGGAAATAACTGCCTTGGTTTCAAAATATTTTCAAAAAAAAATAAAAAAAAATATATATACTTTTTTTACAAACAAAAAATACCCATGCACGCTTTTTTCTTAGCGTGGTGGGGGATCGAAAAATTACACGGCCACGGTGTCCTCGAAAGAGGGCATCTACCATGCACGCTTTTCTTAGCGTGGTGGGAAAGGCCCAGTTTTTCCGTAGTTTTCCCCTAAACAGGGGAGACGCCGGAAGGCTGCCGAAATTTCGGGTGAAAATGTCGCTACACTTGGACTTGATTGCACTCGGATGACATGCAAGAACGACGAATGGCTTGTACCTGGACTCATTTGAACTCAAAAGACATTAATAAAAGGCTTAAATCAAACTCAAATAAAATTGAAAGGACACGAATTGAACATTTGAACTCAAGCAAGTTGAACGCAGGGGACTTTGATGTGGACTTATAACTTGAACTGTAATGTGATTCAAAAAAGCCATTTGAACTCTACAAGAACAACGGATGACTTATGGACATGCATTTGAACTTGGTTTGAACCAAGTGAAAAGAACTTATGAACTTGAAAATGGTGTAAAGATCTTTAATTTTGAGCAAAAATGAGGACTTTTGTTTTGACCAATGAAGATTTGAAGCTGCACGCCAAATTGAACTTAAATTGGATTCAAATCTGGACTTGGATACTAGACCTAAACATAGTGCAGAATGACGTGGACATCTGAATGATCAACAAGGAATTAAACTTCAAGATCATTAAATACATTTATAGCTTTAATCAATCAAGTGCATATCAAGAAACAAAATGTGAGACTCATGTGGAAGAAACTTATGTTACACACTTGTGACATGTAATTGGAGAACTTGGGCAATCGTATGTTTTGAGCAACGAAAACCCAAGGGGATAAGTTTGGATGATTATACAAATTTCCCAAGTCAATCAGTCTATAAAAGAAAGAAATCATAGCATAAACAGTCATCCCGAAGGTGAAAATCGAAGACTTGCAAATTCAAGTTTTACTTGAACAATCACAAGATCTTGAATCCGGATTTGAACCAAATGCAAAGGGCTTTGAGCTTATTTGAACAAATTGAATATGCAATAGAATTAGCAGTTAGAGTGAATTGGGCCTTAAATCCAATTATCTTCAATCATACAAATGATAGAAGGCGACTCCAAATAACTTAAATGAATGCTAAAAGATTTGAAGCATATGAAATAAGATCTTGGTTGATTGATGAGCAATCAAAATGAAATGTTCAATAGACAATTCTTGAGCATCCAACTAGATATACATATCTGACTACTGCAAGCATGATTCAAAGGGATTCGTGAGGGAAATACTGTCAGACGCATGATATGTATTTTCTTGTAAACATATAGTACAACATACGGCCAATATCAACACGAAGTCAATGATAGCTCTTACTACATCTATGTACAAACACTGACGAAAGATCGTAGATGTTAGAAGAAATTATAGTGTGCCCACAAGTGACTATAGAAGGTCTATCGTGCATACAATGATTCATCTACAAGCATTTGCAATGAAGGCAGGAGGCTCGTTAGTGCACTATGATCCACCTACAGAAAATCAACGAATAGTGCACGACAGTCTACCTGTACAAAGCAGCGAACAACTCCATTCAGAAGCTGCTACGCCACGCCACCGGATCTGCAATCTCCGTACAAGCAGACAGAAGGCGTCTATTCCAAAAATACCCCTGCACGTGCACTATAAATTGTATACACATAGGTACACTAAAGGGGAAAGTACAATCTCAAACCCGCATGGGCTCCGCGAGCGTGTTATTGGTACACACGTGACGTCTAGGAATGCTGCGCGGGTTGACAAGTGAATTCAAATTCGAATCTGATCCTTCTATACGGGTCAATAGAAGTCGACAGGGTTCGAACCATTAAACAAATATATGGCCATGACGACCAAAATATTTGTTTTAAAAATATTCATATTAGACCTTCAAGGCCTACAATCAAGAGAATTCACTCTCAAAAGCACGAAGCCTACAAAACCCGATCCTCTGTCGACAGCCCGACAGAGTTGACAAGGTTCAATCCATAAAAAGAAATGACCCCACAACACCCCGATGATGGCCGTATTGATTGGTTATCTCAACCGGAGGGGTTCACAAATATTTTCAAATTCCACTCAAATGTCCATACCAAGTACTCAAAGTTCCACCCAAAAATCCAAAACTTCACAAAAATTCCAAAGATCATCCAAAATCCCAAATTCCAAGATATTTAAAAATAAAATAAATCCATCAATCACTCAAAGCAAAATCCATCCGCCCTCCGCAACAGTTTGTCGGGGCGGACAAATTTAAATAAACTCTAGCTCACAAAGGGCCAAATGCCTAGTCGAAAATATCACTAGGATCCATTCTCAAACAATCTCTTGCCAATAAGGACGTGGTACGTGTCCTCTAATCGGCAGTTTCGCCGCCAAATGGCACTGCAGGTAAACGGTTATGACCCGGGGCCCTCTGAACCGAGTGGTTTTGCGGCCAAATGGCACCACAGATAGCGGTTATGGCCAGAGCCAATACGCTCCTTAATGGCGTTAAATCCTTGAGATATGAATCAATAGGATATGATCGATAGGGCACAAAGCCCTTTGTAAGCTAAGGTGGATTCAAATTTGTCCCCTTAGACAAACATTCAACCCCGGTCTACAAGGTTCCCTTGGACGAAGCAACCCATGGTTGCCGACAAGGATCCTTCTGTCAGGTTGGGTCGACTACCTCCTCTGACTAAGTAGACCAGGGACCACGATGACCCGGGATGACGGAACCATGGGATCTTGATCGGGTCCATCATCCATTCCCCCACCATAAGCTTTAAGTGCAAGATGGTGAAATTTCTACTTTAAATATTAAACTCTCCAAATCCTTTCCGAATTCCCAAATTCAAAACCCAATTTCCAAATCCAATTTCTGCCAATATCTAAATCCATTGCTGCTACTATATGCCAGATAACACGTGTATTCTATACGTATCTGATTGACGACTAGCCTTAATCGAAAGTTCTCTCTCGTGATCGAGAGGGGTAATTAACTATAGGGGCTTGCGCCTATAGGAAACCAGAACTCAGATCATAAAGTCCTCACAAAATGAGGGCGAAATCTCTGGGTAGTGTCTTATCTACAAACCCATCTGCCTTCCAAAATTTACCTCGGAACTTAGTTCGTTAAAACTCCCTCGCCGAATAAGAAAAAAGCGGCGGGGAGGCCGGGGCCGAATTTTCGGAGCCCACAGATTTCTGGCGACTCCGCTGGGGATTAGTTTCTCTTTCCATCTTTGGCTAGTCATTCATAAGCTATAGTAGCAGCTATATCAAATCGTACTCAAATTCTGAATCTTTCAAAATGATCATTCAAGAAATTAAATATTTGAATTTTCTAAAGAATGATCGTACAAAAATGTTTATTGAGATAGCGTATTTAGCAGTATTTTAGATTTATATTATTTGAATTGCTCGCTAATGTTATCTTCTCTTATTTTTGTGTTCTGTGCAAGTCTCTGCATTTTGAAAGTGCGGGGTGATGTATCAGATTCTGATTACTAACCTTTGCCTTTCTTTTATGCAGATGGATCTACAGAACACCCCGATGACTGTCCAGCTGGGACAAGGAGCCAGAATCCAACTGGCTAATGCTATTATTGAGACTGGAAATGCCGGAGCTACCATCCAGTTTGGTAGCGTTGACTTCCCGGCGATTGCTGCAAGGAGTGCCGCCATTCCTGTGAATGGTAGGAATGCTGAGAAGTCTGCCAGGAGATTCAATGCTGATGAAGCTCCTATCCGTCGTGTGCATCTGCCGGCACAACGACCTGTTGCTGAAAATTCTCGTGGGAGAATTTCTGTATTTGAAAGGCTATCCCAGCCTGAGGCCCTGACCACCAGGAGAATTGTAAATGGTGAAAGAGTTTCTGTGGTGACTGCAAACACCACACCCCTGCCAACCAGGTTATCTGCACCTGGGAAATATGATGCTGAAGCCTCCTCATCTGGAGGAAGGCTTACAAGGAGGCAGAGAAGAAAAATGAATGCTGAGCTCCGAGCTCAGCATCAACAACTGCCAATTCATCCCTCCAATCTGTCGGCCCAAGAGCCTAAAGCCAATGTTCCCACTCGGAACAAGTTTACTGACCTGAAGTGGGTCAAGAGAAATAGCTCTACTGGAGAGCTAAAGAAATCTTTTTGGGATCGACGGCCTGAAGCCCCAATCCCTCCAAAGAAGAAAGAGCCTGAAACCCTGTCTGCTCGAGTATACAGAGTCCTAAAGACTATAAAGGAGAAGGGGCTGAAGAAAAAGAAATTCCAACGGCCTTTGGTGATCGAGGTCAGAAGAACCCCGCCAAGGGAGCGTCTGTCCTTTGCTGCAGAAGGAAGAGAAAGAAGATATACTCCACGCGGTGAACATCGGGGTGTGACACCTGAACCATATGTTCAGGGATCCACCGCTGAAAGGTCCCGGTGGAAAGGGAAACAAATCTGGAGGCCAAAGCCTCGGAGAAATGAAAAAGAAAGAAGAGAAAGAGAAACTGATCTGGGCGTGACATCTGGTGAGGCTTCCCGGAGATCCGCCCCCATCTACGAACAACGTCAGAAGTGGGCCCCAAAAAGGACCCATAATGACACTCCAAACGGTAGACACCTTGGAGAATCCTCCAGGGGATCCCGTCGCCCTCCATCTCCTCCAAAAGATGAGACTAACTTCGATCGCAGCCCACTAATCGAAGAAGTCCCTGTGCCTAATCAAGAACCGGAAATCCAATGGCGACGTCGTTCGGAGATCCGAGTATTGGAGGAAAATATAGATGATCAAAATATGGAGGGAGAAGAATTCCTTGAAGGAGAAGAAAATATTGAAGAAAACACTGATGAATTTATGGAGGAAAATTTAGAAGAAAATATTGATGAATTTCTAGAGAAAAAATCTAGAAGAAGAAATCAAAGAAATAAATAACGCCCTGGATATGGAAGTTGTCTATATGGTGACGCATATAGACATTGATGATGGCGTCAATTATGATGATGATGAAGATGAAGAGCGTTGGCAACCGCCACCCAGGCAAGTATATCGTCGTCGTCGTCGAGAAGGGTCCACCACTGGCAGAAGTCGTCATTCTCAAGAAGAAGAAGAAGTGGAAGAAGTAGATGAAAACCCTTCTGAGGCCGAAGATGTCACACTCGCTGAAATGCGACGACAAATGAGGCGACAAATGAAAGCCAAAGATAGAGAAATCTCTCAGTTGAATGAGAAGATGACTGAGATGATGGCTCAGATGGGAGCGATGATGCAGATGATGCAGAGAACTGTCGTTGTTGGTGCCATGCCCAATCCTCGTGCTGATCCTCCAAATTTTCAAATACCTCAAGTCTCGGGAGTACGAGGTATTCCTGAAGGTGGTCACGAGACTCATAATGTCATTCGTCAGCCCACCCCACAAAATATTGCAAGTACTTCTGAACCTGTGACTGCTGCACAATTGGAAGGAATAATCACAGAAAGGATCAGGGCCATTATAGCCGTTGATCAAGCAGAAAAGTTGGTGGGCAAAGGTCGTCCTTATCCTGCTGAATACGACCAAGTACCATATCCAAAAGGGTATTCTGTACCAAAGTTCAATACTTTCAACGGTACTAATAACCCCAGGCAGCACCTGGCACAGTTTAAAGCCACCTGCGGGAACACAGGAGGCAATGACGCCTTACTCTTCCGACAATTCGTCAGTAGTTTGACAGCAACTGCTTTCGAATGGTACGCTGAATTGCCAAACGACTCTGTGAAGACCTTTGCAGAGTTAGAATCTATGTTTGTGAAGAGGTTTGCTAGTGCAACTGAGAAGATCACGATTGCTGATCTCGCTCTGGATAAAAGAAAAAGAGAAGAATCAGTGACTAAATATATCACTCGCTGGCGTAATCTGAGCATGAAATGCGAGCAGCAGCTTGAAGAAGAACATGCCGTACAGTTAATGGGAAACATTGATGACAAGATGCAACCCTTCCTGTGCATGGCTACAATCAACACATTTCAAGATTTGCTAGACAGAGTGGCCAAGTTCGAGAAACTGAATTTGTCCAGATCAGAAAATCACTCTGATAAGCCTAAGAAGGCTAAGGCTCCAGGTGCTAGAAGGGGTGAAGCCGACTCTACATTCTTCTCCAGAGCTGATAGAGAAAAGGAGGTGATTTACAATGTAGACAAGGGCAAGCAGCCGATGCAATATCAAGAAAAGCCCAAACTGGCTTACAACCCCAATCCTCAACCGAAGCTGATATTAGGGGGAAATGATAAGCCACGGACTTATCAAACTGGAGGCCAGAGACAGGCAATAGGAACTGGAGACAGAATGTTCCAATCCCTCAAAGATAAAAGAGTGTCGCCAAATTATTTCGACAAGTGTTGAAATCGGGTTTAGAACTGCCTGAATGCAAAAGACCCGAAGAGTCGAAGCACACTGGTGACCCAAATTATTGCCCATATCATCGGGTGCTCAGCCATCCTATTGAAGATTGCTACATCTTCAAGGATTGGCTTGAAAGAAAATATCAAAAAGGGGAACTCACATTGTCTGACAATGTGTTGTCACACCCTAGAAAGGAATCAACTCGGGTGGTCACGTCCTCTTCCGTACCCCTGGTTGAAGAAAGAAGAAAAGAAAAGAAGTCCATTCAAGAAGAAAAGTGGGAGACTGCGGTCTCCAAGAAAACTGTAAAAATGTTGAAGCAACTCGAAGGAGTTTCAGGTATAAAGTGGAAATCTCCTATTGAGCCAATGATAGATTTGAAGGCACTGCCAGTGGTACGACCTTCTACTTCAAAACAGTTTTTCAACCAAGTTGGTTCTTCAAAGACTGAAAGGAAGAAATCATCCAAGAAGAAAACGAGGCTGAAAAAGCCTAAGGAGAAAAAGACTGCAACTCAGAGGGTTATTGATAGTTTGGATGAGTACTACCAGACTGTGAGGCGACCTATCAAGCTCGCTGACTTCATGTCGGAGCTTAAGATAGATGAAGCCGAAGAAAATGATGAGAATTCTCTTCCCAAAGAAGTATGTCGGGTCATCTCAGTGGCGCCGAGTACCTCAATAAAAGAAGAATACACAGAAGAAGTACCCTCTGAATCCTGTATGATGGTTTTGCCAATGGATTACAGCTCGGAGGAAGATTTATATTTTCCAGAGGGAGACGAATCAGACCCTAGCATAGCGTCTCGGATGGGACATGTAAACCTAGGTGGTGATTCTGAATCAACGGATGAGTCCCTAGACGCGACGATGGCTGACTCTGAAGAAAATGTACAGTTAAATGACTCTGAACCGGAGGAGATTGCTCAAGTGCAGTTAAGAAGCGGAAAAATACTACCGCCTCCACCGAAGAAAGGGGTCTCCAATAAAGATAAGGAAAAAGAAATAATTATCAACAATGATATTATATCTGAAGATCTTAAGAAAAAGAACACTTCATCCAAGGGGATAGATTATAATATCTTATCCCATTTGAGAAAAATCCCAGCACAACTCAGTATATACGACGCGTTGATAATGTCTAAAGACCTTCGGGAGACTCTGATTCAGGCTCTCAAAGATCCCGAAAGATACGAGGCGTATTTCGCTGAACGTAGTTTGACTGAAGTTCTGCAAGCTCGTAATGAGCCATTCATTACTTTCTCCGAAGAGGATATGATGCTCGGAACTGCAGACCATAACCGTCCTCTGTACATTACTGCAGAGAGCGATAAGCTGATCATCAGTCGAATCCTGATCGATCCCGGATCCTCCATAAATCTGATAAGCTTGAAAGCACTGAGATCCCTCTGCCTTGATGTGGAACATCTCGGGCCAGATAAGTTAATGGTGCATGGTTTCAACGAGAAAGGGCAGAAGACCCTTGGATCATTCATGCTCCCTCTTGTATTTGGAGAGCTCCATACAGAAGCTAAATTCCATGTGATAGATGCGGATACTTCATTCAAGGCGCTACTAGGTCGCCCCTAGTTGCATGAATATGGCATTGTCCCGTCAACATTACACTAGTGTATGAAATATCTCAAAGATGGAGAAGAATTCAGGATCTCTGGTGACATTCAGCCTTTCACAGTTCATGAAGCAACAGTTTATGAAGATGCACGGTATTTCATGCCAAAGAAGCAGAAATCTTCGAGCCCCCTCGAAGCTAGAGCATCAAACTCAAAGGCTGCAAAGCGACCTGAACGAGAAGATGAGAAGAAGCAGGTGGGGAGAAAGAAGGCAGTGCCGACTCTTCCCAAAATACTGACCATTCCAAAAGAAAAGAAGCATGTACCTCATCTTGGGAGTGACACAGATGAAGATGATGATACTCCTGCCAAATCTCGAAGAGTATGCCAGTCCACGGATGAATGGAGTAGGCAGGTCGAATTTTCAAATGATGATTATGACTACGACTCCATTTACATGAATACGGTGCAGAGTGTGTTCTCCAGAAGAATAGACAGTCTGTCGATTTCAGACAGCGTCCTCGTAGTCACACGTGTTCCCTTGCAACACTTCAAGGAAATCATTTCGCGTGAGGTGCATAAGGTTGAAGAACTCGCCACTCTCTATCTGCCTCCCCGTAAAAATGGGACTGTGCCAAAGAATGTGTTATATTCTACGGGAGTTCGTGAAGAGGAGAATCACGACTGGGATTGTATGCTCCTTGACTCCGATGAATTATTTCCTACGAGGCTACCTAGGTTCAATACCAAAAATATCCAGAGAATGCTACGAAAACAAGTCAATATTCCTACCACCAAGCGACAACTTTGCACAAGCTTGGGCCTTTGGTATGGAAGGAGTCTGTGCCCGTTACGACAGAAGGACACAGATGCATATAAAGGTATTGGATTCATCAAAAGAAAATTTCTCCGGAGAGAGATTTGTCGCGCCATCACATGCGTGGAAATTAAATCCGAAGATGGTGATGCTGAAGAGATATACGAAGCTGACGATTATGATGAACAGCCCGTAGAAGCCGAACCTGCACCAGAAGAGCTTGAAGATGGTGGACAGGCAGCCACTATGGATGAATTAAGAGAAGTCAACTTGGGAACTGAGGAGGACCCTCGCCCAACCTTCATTAGCTCTCTACTACCCGAAGAACAAATAGAAGAAATAAAAGAACTCCTCTGTGAATTCAGGGACTGCTTTGCCTGGACATATGCTGAGATGCCTGGCTTATCCCCTGACGTAGCAGTTCACAGATTAGCAATCAAACCAGATGTAGCACCCATCAAACAAGCTCCAAGGAGAATGAGATTGGAGATTGAAGAACAGGTAATTGCAGAGACGAAGAAGCTCATTGATGCCGGCTTTATCCGAGAAGAAAAATATGCTGACTGGATTGCAAATATCGTCCCTGTAAAGAAGAAGAATGGACAGATTCGTGTCTGTATTGACTTTAGGGACCTCAATAAGGCGTGCCCAAAAGACGATTTTCCACTCCCTGTATCCGAACTCCTAGTTGACAACACTTCCAACTACGACATGTTCTCCTTCATGGACGGATCGTCAGGATACAATCAAATCAAGATGGCGCCCGAAGATGAAAAACATACATCGTTCAGAACACCCATCGGCATTTTCTGCTACACAGTCATGCCCTTTGGCCTGAAGAACGCTGGTGCCACCTACCAGCGGGCGATGACTCACATATTTGATGATTTAATACATCAAAAGGTCGAGTGCTATGTAGATGACCTTGTCGTTAAAAGTCTTGGCCGAAACGATCACTTAAAAGATCTCAGAATTGTATTTGAGAGAATCAGAAAATTTGATCTGAAGATGAATCCTCTCAAATGTGCTTTTGGGGTTTCCTCCGGCAAATTCCTGGGGTATATTGTTCGTCATCGAGGTATAGAGATCGACCCCAACAAAATTAAGGCGATCACGGAGATGCCACCGCCAAGGAACCTTCGACAGCTTCGATCGTTGCAAGGACAACTGGCTTTCATTCGGAGATTCATATCAAATCTATCGGGTAGGTGCCAGCCATTTTCAAAGCTAATGAAGAAAGATGTCTGTTTCAAATGGGATGCAGAATGTCAGGAGGCATTTGACAGCATCAAAAGATATCTATTGAATCCGCCTATTCTCGCAGCGCCAATTCCGGGGAAGCCTCTGATACTGTATACAGCTGCACTAGAAGAGTCCCTCGGAGCACTATTGGCCCAGAATAATGAAGATGGAAAAGAAAATGCGCTCTACTATATCAGTCGGAAGTTGATTGGAGCTGAAAGCCGTTATTCCCCAATTGAAAAGCATTGTCTGGCGCTGATTTTTGCAGTTCAGAAACTCCGCCACTACATGTTATCCCACAAAATTACCCTGATATCGAAGATCGATCCGCTGAAGTTCTTGATGACAAGACCAGCGTTGACAGGTCGTCTAGCCAGGTGGGCAGTACTATTACTGCAGTTTGAAATCATATACATGCCACAGAAGGCGGTGAAAGGACAGGCCTTGGCAGATTTTCTTGCTGCACACCCAATCCCAGCTGATTCTCCGCTAAATGATGACTTGCCCGATGAGCAGATTATGCAGGTCGAGGAGAATGAAAGGCTACCATTCTGGGAAATGTACTTCGACGGGGCATCGTCGATTAGACCTATCCGACCTCCAAATATTGCAAGAGCCCGAGCTGGCATCGGTCTCATTTTCGTAGCACCCGAGGGAGGCATAATGAGATTTTCATTCAGTTTGACTGAACCTCGGACCAATAACGAAGCCGAATACGAAGCTCTGTTAGCAGGGTTGGAGATTGCCATCGATGTCAAGATCCAACATCTTCAAATCTTCGGTGATTCTCAGCTCGTGATAAATCAGGTCCTCGGTATCTACAAAGTTGGCAAAGTTGAATTAGCCCACTATCACCGACGAGCCCTTGAGCTTCTGAAGCAAGTTCCGAATGTCAAAATGGCTCGAGTTCCTCGAGGACAGAATGCTAAAGCAGATTGTCTGGCCAAATTAGCCAAAGAAATGGCGAACATCAACGAGGAGAGTCCTATATTCATCGGGGTTTATACTCGTAGGGTCTTGGAGCCCGCTCTATTACAATTCCCGAGGGCAGAAGGAATTCCGGATTCAAGTCAGCAGGATGAAACTCCAGTTGACCCTCGGCCTCTCCAGCAGATTATTATGGAGAATTATCCAGAAGAACATCATGTGGCAAAGAGACGTAAAGCTAGTCAAGCTTCAGAATCGTGGTGGCATTGTTTAGATATTGAAGTTGAAAATGATTGGAGACAGCCATTCATTGACTACTTCAAGGAAAACAAACTCCCGACAGAAAAATCTACGGCCGCACAAATTCGAAAAAGGGCGTTGAGATACGCATTTGTTAATGACATGTTGTACAGACGAGCCTTTGATCAAATGTGGCTAAGGTGCCTAGGGACCAAGGAAGCTGATAAAGTAGTAACAAAAGTCCATGAAGGGCTTTGTGGAGCACATCAGTCAGGTCCTAAAATGGCCGCCAAAATCAAGAGAATGGGTTATTATTGGCCGATAATGGTCAGAGATTGTATTGACCACGCAAAGAGGTGCCATGAATGTCAGATTCACGGTGATGTTATACATCAACCTCCAAATCCACTACACCCAACAATAGCTTCTTGGCCATTTGAATGTTGGGGCACAGACATAATTGGGCCAATAGATCCGCCATCATCAGCGGGACACCGTTTCATTCTAGCAGCGACGGATTACTTTTCCAAGTGGGCAGAAGCAGCTCCATTCAGAGAGGTCACATCCGAGCATGTGATTAATTTCTTCACCCATAATGTCGTTTACAGATTCGGTGTGCCACGCCGAATAATCTCAGATAATGGTACTGCATTTAAGAGTACAAAAATCTACAAGTTCGTTGATCGGCATAAGATCGATTGGCGATACTCATCCATATACAATCCAAGGGCAAATGGATTGGCAGAAGCCTTCAACAAGACGCTGGTGAAATTGTTGAAGAAGATTCTCACCAAGAACAAAAGAGAATGGCATACGAAGATGACAGAAGCACTGTGGGCATACCGTACAACGTACAAGACGCCAACAAAAGCCACTCCTTATTCTCTAGTGTTCGGTGTTGAAGCCGTATTACCATTGGAGATTGAACTACCGTCACTCCGGGTAGCAATTCAGAATGATCTCACTCAAGAGCAAAATGCCCGCCTCAGAATGGAAGAGCTCGACGCACTTGATGAACGCAGGTTACAAGCCCAACAAAACTTGGAAATCTATCGAGGAAGAATGGCAAAGTCTTTTGATCGAATGGTGCGTCCTCGATCATTTCAAGAAGGAGAATTGGTCCTGGTGCTGAGAAGACCAATTATCCCACACCGAAAAATTGGTGGCAAATTCGTATCTAATTGGGAAGGCCCCTTCGTCATCGAGAAAGTATACCAAGGAGGAGCTTATCAGTTGATTGATCTGAATGGTCAGAGGCCTATGCCGCCAATCAACGGTCGACATTTAAAGAAGTATCATGCATAAAAATTTCATGACTGATGTATTTTGCAATTATCAAAGTTTTATGTGCATAGTTATCAGAGCATGCATGTATTTTTATTTTGAAATTCTCTTGTATAGCAAGAACGCATTTCAAAATCCCTCATCAAACTGGGGGCATTTTAAATATTTATTCGAGTCGACATCGCGTTGCGTGCCGAAATCCTCGAATAAATATTTAAAATCTCAAAGGTACAAAAAGCCTATCCAAAATGTCCCTGCGAGACAGGGGGCATTTTAAATATTCATTTGGGTCGACATCGTGCTATACGCCGAGATCCCCAAATGAATATTTAAAATCTTATATTCCAAATCTATTCCATGCTGAAATGTCCCTGCGAGACAGGGGGCATTTTAAATATTTATTCGGGTCGACATCGCGCTGCATGCCGAGATCCCCGAATAAATATTTAAAATTATCAATTCAGATATTCTTTTGTGCTAAAAGAATACAAATATTTGTTTTCCAAAGTATATGCAGGTGGTCTTTCAAGAGTTAGAGACACCGTCTTCTCCAACAAACCAAATCTCAAAGATCAAGAAAGAGACTTTTGTGGCTACACACTCTTACAAAATTGAGCCGAAGAAGCTTGAAGTCTTTCGACAGCCTGAAGCTTAAGATTCGAATGGGTGTAAAAGGTCGGATCCAACACGCCCAAATATGGCCGGATCGCTGGCAGCTCCGTCTACTCAACAAGCCATAAAAAAGGCCGTAGTAGCGGAACCCCCACTTCGTCAACCTGTCAGTAGGGACTGTAGAAAGTACAAAAGCTAATTTGACTCGACCAGTTCAAGTGATCGTAGTCTACAAAATTCTCCCCAAATGACTGGAGAATCAAAGTTCCAGCGGAAGGATGAGTCTCGAACAACCATTGAATGTTCGTAGGCTCCAAAATCTACAACCACAAAGGATGACTCCAAATCTGTCAACTTCAGCAAAATCAGCATTGGGGAGCGCAATTCCCATGGCTCAAGTCTGAAGCCTGAATGGGTGTAAGAGGTCGGATCCAACAAGCCCAAATATGGCCGGATCGCTGGCAGCTCCGTCTACTCAACAAGCCATAAGAAAGGCCGTAGTAGAGGAACCCCCATCTCAGCAACCAGAGGACAAAGAGCTGTCAAATTCTAGCTCTCCCGATCTGATGAACTCAAGTGATCAGATTAAAGTCTTCTCAAGTGGTTAAGGATCAAGATACTACCTACGTTCGGTACTATCAACTGAATCCAGAACCTGCAAATCCTTCAACAAATCCATAAAGCACAAAGCGAGGATCGAAGAAATTTTTCTTCAACAAGTCCGCCAAAGCACAAAGCAAAGGACCGAAGAAAATTATCCCAAAGTTTGTGAAAAGCCCAAGGCTGAACTAAGAGTATTCTGTCATCAACAAGTCCGTTATGCACAAAGCTCTGGACCGATGACTTTTCGCCATCGACCTAATACAAACCTAAGAGTTTAGGTCATCGGCATCTACTCCTTCATCAAGCCTGCCAAAGCTAGAAGCATAGGGCCGAAGGAACACAAATCTCCTGACAAGTCAATAAAGACAAATCAGGAAATTCTCCATCATTGTCCGCAGCACAAAGCATAGGGCAAAAGAAATCAGTATTTCAACCATCTATTGATAAATCCAAGAGATCCATGGAGAAAGAAGATCGTAGTGTGACATCCAAATGAAATTTTGGAGATCCACTAAACGAAATCCCTTGTGTGACATCTAGAATAAATATCTAGAGATCCACAGGGTCAATCAGCATACAACAAACGTGATTCGCTCTAGACGCGTATCACATTTGTTGGGGGGCATTTGTTGACCTCTGGATTAAGCTAAAAAAAAAAAATACACAGATATACTTGTGCTAAATCGCGCAAATCCTGCAGAAATCACGCCGAACTCAAACGGAAATCCCGTAACTTCGTACCTGTTCGGCGCCGTTCGCGTCTATTCCCGCAAATCCGGCTGAATCGGCGTCGTTGCAGTCGTATCTCGCGTACGAAGCCAGCCTCGATCGCACCCCTTAGACGCCTTTAAAAGCCGATCGAACGAAGCTCTCGATTCATTCGCTACATCTCCTCTCCCATTCGCGATCTCCTCCCTCTCCCACGATACTTCCCCTCTCTGCCTTAGCCGACCGAACCTCTTCCTCTGTTTCTCGTAGCCGACGCCTCCCCCTACCTCCGTCCGACTCCAGCTCTCACGTGAACCCCTCCGATCCTTCCTCTTCTCCGATCCACTGCTTCCGACCTCCTCTGGCCGAGAGAGAGAGAGAGAGAGAGAGGGGACTTACCAACCGTGCTCCTCCATAGCCGAACCCGCCTCCTCTCCGTTCGATCCCGTCCAGAGAGCTCACCTCTCTGCTCGATTCCAAAGCCTCTACCCGATCTCCTCTTGACTGAACCCTACAGCCAGCTTCTTAGGGAATTAGGTAGTTTATGTATTATATGTTATTATTTTTAATATTACTATTATTTTGTTTTTATTAATAATTATTAATTATGATTAGTAATACTAATTATAAGTAATTATTATTATTATCTTTTTATATATTTATAATTAATTATTAATTGTAGATAATTAATTAGTTTTAATTAATTATTAATTGTAATTTATTATTAATTAGTTATTATTATCAAGTATAACTAATTATTAATTCATTATAATTATAATAAATTAATCCTAATTAATTAATTATTAATTATAATTATTTAAATAATTATGAGTAATTATTTATAATTAATTCAGATTATAATTAATTATTATTAATTAATTATAATTAGTTAATTATCTATAATTAATTATAATTAAGATGAATAATTATGATTAAATTTTTCTCCCTCGAGCCAACCTCTACAAAGCCCGCGCAGGTATAATCACTCCTAAACCCTAAAACTCCGAGAACTCGTTTCAACGCATTTGTCGAGACAAAACGACCACCTATGCACGCTTTTCTTAGCGTGGTGGGAGGGAGTGCGTCCCGACGCTTGCGACGAAGCGGGTAATCACCTAATTCCTTCTTCGAAGTTCGTATCGCCTTGGAAACCCCGCATATGCATGCTTTTCTTAGCGTGGTGGGAAGGAATCCCGGCGCGATGCGCACGACGAAGCGGGGATACCCATAAGTACCCGCTTGCGGGGAAATAACTGCCTTGGTTTCAAAATATTTTTCAAAAATAAAAAAAATATATACTTTTTTACAAACAAAAAATACCCATGCACGCTTTTCTTAGCGTGGTGGGGGATCGAAAAATTACACGGCCACGGTGTCCTCGAAAGAGGGCATCTACCATGCACGCTTTTCTTAGCGTGGTGGGAAAGGCCCAGTTTTCCGTAGTTTTCCCCTAAACAGGGGAGACGCCGGAAGGCTGCCGAAATTTCGGGTGAAAATGTCGCTACACTTGGACTTGATTGCACTCGGATGACATGCAAGAACGACGAATGGCTTGTACCTGGACTCATTTGAACTCAAAAGACATTAATAAAAGGCTTAAATCAAACTCAAATAAAATTGAAAGGACACGAATTGAACATTTGAACTCAAGCAAGTTGAACGCAGGGGACTTTGATGTGGACTTATAACTTGAACTGTAATGTGATTCAAAAAAGCCATTTGAACTCTACAAGAACAACGGATGACTTATGGACATGCATTTGAACTTGGTTTGAACCAAGTGAAAAGAACTTATGAACTTGAAAATGGTGTAAAGATCTTTAATTTTGAGCAAAAATGAGGACTTTTGTTTTGACCAATGAAGAATTGAAGCTGCACGCCAAATTGAACTTAAATTGGATTCAAATCTGGACTTGGATACTAGACCTAAACATAGTGCAGAATGACGTGGACATCTGAATGATCAACAAGGAATTAAACTTCAAGATCATTAAATACATTTATAGCTTTAATCAATCAAGTGCATATCAAGAAACAAAATGTGAGACTCATGTGGAAGAAACTTATGTTACACACTTGTGACATGTAATTGGAGAACTTGGGCAATCGTATGTTTTGAGCAACGAAAACCCAAGGGGATAAGTTTGGATGATTATACAAATTTCCCAAGTCAATCAGTCTATAAAAGAAAGAAATCATAGCATAAACAGTCATCCCGAAGGTGAAAATCGAAGACTTGCAAATTCAAGTTTTACTTGAACAATCACAAGATCTTGAATCCGGATTTGAACCAAATGCAAAGGGCTTTGAGCTTATTTGAACAAATTGAATATGCAATAGAATTAGCAGTTAGAGTGAATTGGGCCTTAAATCCAATTATCTTCAATCATACAAATGATAGAAGGCGACTCCAAATAACTTAAATGAATGCTAAAAGATTTGAAGCATATGAAATAAGATCTTGGTTGATTGGATGAGCAATCAAAATGAAATGTTCAATAGACAATTCTTGAGCATCCAACTAGATATACATATCTGACTACTGCAAGCATGATTCAAAGGGATTCGTGAGGGAAATACTGTCAGACGCATGATATGTATTTTCTTGTAAACATATAGTACAACATACGGCCAATATCAACACGAAGTCAATGATAGCTCTTACTACATCTATGTACAAACACTGACGAAAGATCGTAGATGTTAGAAGAAATTATAGTGTGCCCACAAGTGACTATAGAAGGTCTATCGTGCATACAATGATTCATCTACAAGCATTTGCAATGAAGGCAGGAGGCTCGTTAGTGCACTATGATCCACCTACAGAAAATCAACGAATAGTGCACGACAGTCTACCTGTACAAAGCAGCGAACAACTCCATTCAGAAGCTGCTACGCCACGCCACCGGATCTGCAATCTCCGTACAAGCAGACAGAAGGCGTCTATTCCAAAAATACCCCTGCACGTGCACTATAAATTGTATACACATAGGTACACTAAAGGGGAAAGTACAATCTCAACCCGCATGGGCTCCGGCGAGCGTGTTATTGGTACACACGTGACGTCTAGGAATGCTGCGCGGGTTGACAAGTGAATTCAAATTCGAATCTGATCCTTCTATACGGGTCAATAGAAGTCGACAGGGTTCGAACCATTAAACAAATATATGGCCATGACGACCAAAATATTTGTTTTAAAAATATTCATATTAGACCTTCAAGGCCTACAATCAAGAGAATTCACTCTCAAAAGCACGAAGCCTACAAAACCCGATCCTCTGTCGACAGCCCGACAGAGTTGACAAGGTTCAATCCATAAAAAGAAATGACCCCACAACACCCCGATGATGGCCGTATTGATTGGTTATCTCAACCGGAGGGGTTCACAAATATTTTCAAATTCCACCCAAATGTCCATACCAAGTACTCAAAGTTCCACCCAAAAATCCAAAACTCCACAAAAATTCCAAAGATCATCCAAAATCCCAAATTCCAAGATATTTAAAAATAAAATAAATCCATCAATCACTCAAAGCAAAATCCATCCGCCCTCCGCAACAGTTTGTCGGGGCGGACAAATTTAAATAAACTCTAGCTCACAAAGGGCCAAATGCCTAGTCGAAAATATCACTAGGATCAATTCTCAAACAATCTCTTGCCAATAAGAACGTGGTACGTGTCCTCTAATCGGCAGTTTCGCCGCCAAATGGCACTGCAGGTAAACGGTTATGACCCGGGGCCCTCTGAACCGAGTGGTTTTGCCGCCAAATGGCACCACAGATAGCGGTTATGGCCAGAGCCAATACGCTCCTTAATGGCGTTAAATCCTTGAGATATGAATCAATAGGATATGATCGATAGGGCACAAAGCCCTCTGTAAGCTAAGGTGGATTCAAATTTGTCCCCTTAGACAAACATTCAACCCCGGTCTACAAGGTTCCCTTGGACGAAGCAACCCATGGTTGCCGACAAGGATCCTTCTGTCAGGTTGGGTCGACTACCTCCTCTGACTAAGTAGACCAGGGACCACGATGACCCGGGATGACGGAACCATGGGATCTTGATCGGGTCCATCATCCATTCCCCCACCATCAGCTTTAAGTGCAAGATGGTGAAATTTCTACTTTAAATATTAAACTCTCCAAATCCTTTCCGAATTCCCAAATTCAAAACCCAATTTCCAAATTCAATTTCTGCCAATATCTAAATCCATTGCTGCTACTATATGCCAGATAACACGTGTATTCTATACGTATCTGATTAACGACTAGCCTTAATCGAAAGTTCTCTCTCGTGATCGAGAGGGGTAATTAACTATAGGGGCTTGCGCCTATAGGAAACCAGAACTCAGATCATAAAGTCCTCACAAAATGAGGGCGAAATCTCTGGGTAGTGTCTTATCTACAAACCCATCTGCCTTCCAAAATTTACCTCGGAACTTAGTTCGTTAAAACTCCCTCGCCGAATAAGAAAAAAGCGGCGGGGAGGCCGGGGCCGAATTTTCGGAGCCCACAGATATGAGCAAAAAGAAATATCTAACTTATGGGTATACCTTACACTTGAATATAGAAACTACCTGTCCCAAATACTCCAAATATCAGACTTGACTAAGAATTACAACATCGGAAAAATAAAGATTTGCACAATCCAAAAGCAAACTTCATTCAAACAAAAAGTTGCTTTCATCCTTGGAATAACTATTTAAACCATAAATACAATAAGCAGCACTGCCAAAGAAGAAACTATAAAATAGCAAGAAATGCAGCTCATTCGCCCCTAAAAGCCAAATAAAGTATATGTTAACACCTACAGTTGAAACTAAGCTAAAGTGGCACAATAAGCCAAATTCCCATTAGTCCTAAATGAAAGGCTGTGAGAAATGCACAATAAGACCATCTATAGTTCCACTACAGTCATGAAAGAGCTTTTAGAAACACAACTATTAGAAGCTGCAAAAAACATCTTGTTGGAATGGCCTCAATAATAGGAGTCCAAGGGAATCCTGAAACAACATTTCTCCTCACCTCTAAAAAAAATTCAACTTTAACGAATTATTAAGCCAATATTCTCTACAAAACCTAAGAAGAACAATTGAGCTTTACATAAAGATATTCATCGGTCATCGTAGACATACTGCACCAATTCTCCTCAACTCTAAAAAATCAATTATGACGAATATTTCTCTACAAAATCAAAAAGCAACTATTGAGCTTCATGAATCACCACATATAGATTTCTCTTTCAGTTTCCTTAGGTAATTTTGGCATCCACGCTATCAATAGTAGATACAATTTTCATCATAAATAAAACAAGTATAAGATTAGTATGGTTATCTAAAAAATTTACGGACAACGTATCAAAAGTGAAATTAGATAAAAAAGATGGGAAATGAGAATACTACAAAAATTAATTGATGGTAAATCATAAATGATAAACAATTAGATCGAATATATTAATAATTTGCTAGCAATCTAAGGAAATCTTTTTAATGTAGATGGGCCTTAACTTATCCCCCACTTTAGATTATATATATATAAATATAATTATTTAAATTAATAGTTTCTTTTAAAAATTTCATTGCAAATTAAGAATATGAATAATAGATAATGCATACTTGGGTAATCACAAAATTCTTAGAGTTTTCTAAAAGAAAGATTGATGTAAGATATCTTAAGATCAGGATTCAATAATACTAACATAGGCTAAGATGCAAAAATAAATACACAATAAAAGACGATTCTAAAATTTTCAACTTTTAATTGGGGAAAAATTAGTTTATTTTGATTTCAAATCAAAAATCATACTTTCATTCATTCCAAACAATAACATAAAAGCTGTCAAAATCAAAATTTTCATAAGAAATCTAAGAACAAATATCAAATTCCAAATCAATTAAGGTTCACCTCACTAAAAATGAAAAAGGTATGTACTGAACTTGATAAGTTCTAAATTACTCACAACAATAACAACAACAAGCTTTTATCCCAATATGTGGGGTTGGCTACATGAATCATTTTTTCTATTGTGTCCTATTGAGAGTTAAATTTTCATTTAAATCTATTAAAAAAAGCCATTTTTAATATTACGCACACAAATTAATCATATATTAGTTTGGATGAAAGAATAAAGATAGAAATCGCCAATTGGAAGTTAAACATTCATGTCAGTATAATAAGAGCATCCCACAAAAGTCATCCTCAAGACTTGTAAAGCACTTAATAATATTATCAAAGGCGAGTTAGAAGCTCACTTGGGAGCCCTAGTGAGGCAAGGCAAGGTTCTAGCACCTCACCCACCTCCCAAGTAGATTTCGTCACAAAGCCATTGAATAGGAAAGTGTCGAGGTATAAGGAGCTAGAGTGCATGTCTCAGGAATGCAAAGTTTTATTATTTTTTAAAGCAAACACAACCATATTATGAGATAGAAGATTACAAATCTAATGATAGGGAAGAGAGTTTGCATGATCGAAAGATGAAATAAATAATAAGGAAGATTAGATTAACCTTACACTATGAAAGCTAGAAACTTAAAAGATTAATTTGTTTATTTAAACTTAAAATATAACTTCTAAAGCTTGTGGACATTTTGTTAAACAATCTAATTATCAAGGTAGTCACTTCGCATGAGGAATGACGAATCTTGGAAATTTTTTATACCTATTACATTTTAAGATTAAATTATGATGGAGATTATTTTGTACACCCAAAAAGTATTCATCATAATTAAAATAGGTGAAATTTATTGGTGCCTCACATCACTCAAACAAACACAAGAGCTAACAGTTAGTTCCTCAAGCATTATCCGGCATGTTGCGTTGGAGGGCCCTAACATCTTTAATAACACTGATGCTTAATGAATCCAAATTCAAAAACACACAAGATTTAATAAATTTTATTTAATTATAAATTTTACATGTTTATAGGGCCCCATTTATAACTCAAAATATTCAAAATCAATTACTTCTTGGAATCCTCTAGGATATAACCTAAAACTACAAAATTTGGACTCAACACCGTTAGATTATGGCAATAACAAATTTCCAATCTATGTTTCAGCACAACAGCAAGTTTTCAATTTCCAAAACTCATCTCTGGTAAGTTCATATTTTTGATATATTAACATGTCACATAGAAGGCGACCCAAACTAAACAAGTTAAATATTTGCATGTATGATTAATGCACTTTAAAATTCGTCTAGATAAATACAAAGCTGAATTTCACATTTTTTAAAGCAATCATCATTAACAAGTTGTCTAAAATATTGATGCAATTTACCTTTCACCAAAATTTTCTTTCTATGTTTAAGAACGAAAAACAAAACTTAGGCTTCGTTTGGAATAACTTCCTTAATGCTTTCTAAAACAGCTTTCTAGTACAAAAATTTTTAGAACTAGAAACTTTTGTACTAGAAAGTTGCTTTTAAAAAAAAAAATTATAATAGAAAGCTGTTTTAGAAAGCACAAAGAAAGCTGTCCCAAAAGAAGCTTTAATTAAGTTTGATTTGTAAGAAAATTTTTGTTAAAAACTACATCAGAATTTCAACCATTAAAAATGCGGACAAGGAGTCCGCATTGAGTCGCGCCTCAAGTCGAGATGGAAGTCATGCGTATCGGGGCTTACGCCTCGAACCATCCAGCGAAGCCTACGATTTTTTCGCACGAGGCGTACGCATCAGAGTGTAACGCCTCGAGGCAGTACGAGGCACCGCCTCGAAATGTTTTATTCAGTATATATGTAAATACGACGCAGCCGATTCGTGTTCGCTTATAGGATTAGGGCTTCCTGTGAGAATTGAAAGGCGAACTAGAGGCGAAGCTGTGAGGGAAAGAGACGAAGCGGTGAGGGAAGGAGACGAAGCCGTGAGCGCAGGAGACGAAGTCGGAAGGAGACGACGAAGGAAACGAAGCCAAAAGAAATAATGGTTTCGATAGCAGGAAACGAAGCCGAAGTTGTGAGTGCAGGAAACGTTCAGGCCTCAGTTAGGTCGGAAGAGTAGGTGAGAAGTGTTGGGCCTTGACTTTGACGTGCAGTAACGAAAGCTTGAATAACTCATGATTCAGATTTCTTTCATTCATCCGCTCGGTACATGCTCGGTACTGCTAGGTATCGCTAGGTGCATGCTCGGTACCGAGCAGTATATGCTTGGTACCGAGCATGCACCTAGCGATACCTAGCAGTACCGAGCATGTACCTAACGATACCTAGTAGTACCTAGCGATACCTAGCAGTATATGCCGAGCGGTACATGCTCGGTACCGCTCGGTATCTTTCCATACAAACAACTTACGAACTTAAAAACAAGCAGAATTTCAAAATTACTCTTACAATAAATTTTGTTCCGGGGTAGCGCCCCCTTGGACCCCCGACAGATTGGTATATTGTTGTATTCATGTTGTCTTATTATTGGTAGAACAAATAATTGTTAAAATATGTCATATTATTGATTTTGTGTTGTGATTTCTTTGCATGTGAATAAATAAAAATCTTGTATATATCATTAATTTGATGTTGATTATTTATTTCTATAAATTATTAGCATGACTAGTGGCACAAGAAATGATAGGAAACTCTTCTTACTATGGATCACAGCATGAAGGTTCCAGTAGTGGAAGCCATCTAATTTTTTCTAATCGAGGCACTCGGGATCCCATGGATAGATTTATGATGAATATTTATGACGAGGATAACATAAACACTCAGGATCTTCAGCCTCCTACTGCTACAAAAGAACTCAGGAATAGAGAATAATTTGTATATTTATAATTTTAATTTTAATATTTATGTTCAAGTCTTCTACTTCAATCAATATTCATAAAATACTATTTATTTTCATGTAGAACGTTGGTGGAGTCAGTTTGGAGATGATGCTCCCGAGTTGAAAGTTTTAACAGTTAAAGTTCTTAGCCTAACATGTTCAGTTTCTGCATGCGAGCGTAATTGGAGCATCTTCAATCAAATTCATACTAAGAGAAGAAATCGATTGACGACAGATCGAATAAACAAACTAGTTTATGTTATGTTTAACAAAAAATTGAAAGATAAACATCTCAAATTACAGAAGCAATGAAGCATTGATAATGAAATTGACCCTTGTTGACGATTTACAATCTGATGATGAATGTGTTACTCTTAAGAATGTTGATGTTTTTGAAGTTGAAGCAAAAGGAGAAACTCATGTCAATGAAGACAATGAAGCAACTACTCATGTATATAAAAGAAAGAAATAAAGTGAGATTGGAGCTTCAAAAAAATTCAAAGATATTCTTAAATATAATAAATTATTTTTTATGCTATTATTATTTCATTCTAGAGCTGATGAAATATTAACTGATATAGGGGATAACAAAAAAAAATTATAAATGAAGAAGAGTTTGAAAATGACTTTGACATTAATTATGAAGATTCTTCTGAAGGCAATCAAATTTATGATGAGTCTACATTGGGTCTTGATCATAAAGGGAAGTTTTATTTTTAAGTGAGTTTATTTTAAATCTTCTTTTTAAGTAATATACTAATATTATCTTTGAAGAAATCATCAAATTCATAATTGATATAATATTTTATTATTTTTTGTCATTATTCATAATTATAAATTACTTTATTTTTATCATTTTTGAGGCTTACGTCTCGATCCGCCTCGATTCCCGATTTCTCCTTTTAAAACGTTGCAGAATTTAACTCAATTTGTTCAATAATTCATCAATTATAACAAGTATGAATTGTTCAATTCCAAATTCAATGATAGACAATTTTTTTAATTAAAAATCCAAATTCACAGCAAGGAGCATATTCAATTTCACGTGGAAGCTTAGGTTCACAATCAAGGTTATATTCAGTTATTATTTTCTGTATAGCTTCATATATGATTGTAGGATTAATTTTAATTTATATTTTGAGATTTAGATTTAAAATCAATCTCATACGCAAATTCAATTATAAGCACAAGGTATTACTTAATCATGTACAGATTTACATTCATTTTTAGAAGTAGACACAATTTCTCTCAAAGGCTTGTGTTCTAATATGATCTAAAGCTTAATAGCGAATTCAAATTCTAGTTCCATCACGATATCATGCTTGTATACTTGCTAACACGGAAAAGCGTACCATAGCAAAAAGGTCCTTGAGGATCCATAGCATATAGCACTAGCCACGATGTATAACATTTTAAACAAAACATAAGATCTTACAAAATTGTAAATAAAAATATAGATAAAAATGAAAGGCTATTAAATTGAAAGACAAACTATCATGGTAACAAGAGAAACAAAAATGATGCTCACGTTCAAGTGGTCAACACATCAACCACTTAAAGTTCAAAATATAACAATCCTTTTTTCAAATCTAATATTTTATAAGAAATTAAATTAACCCTCTTGAGAATCACCATTATAAGTAAAAAAAGTCACATTTCCTTCATCAATATCATCTCCTAAATCATAATCTTCTTCATCACCCCAATCATCTTCATGTTTAGTTCCAATAATATTAAGCCTAGATGAAGATTCCTTCTCTGTCATTAAATCACTCTCGAATATAATAGCTTTTGTCATAGACACGTGACTTTGCAATAGTATTCAATGTCAAATCTTCCTCAATAATAACTAATTCATTATCTTCATCTAACTAATCATACATTTTTCCAGTTAAACAGTCATTTGCATTATATGTATCATTTAAAGAGGCCAATCACATCACGATTGTTTATGTGAATCAATCCCCTATTCTATTTCATATAAACTTAATCTTTAAAGAGTCCATGATTTACTTTGTTACTTCTTTTGTTATGAAGCTATGTTGAAAATCATTGAAATTAATAAATTATAAAATTTCTCAGTAATAATCACACATAAATTCATTTTATACTTATATATTCAAATATACTTCAATTAAGTTCACACTCAGATGAAATAGAGGATGGGCTAAGGACTTTTATTACAAAACTTTGTAAGTATGAAGCTCCTTAGCAATACACTTGCCACCAACTAGACGGAAATAATAAAATATTTAACTACTTTAATTTTTATTTAAATATAAAAATATTACTCAAATAATAATTATAGTTTTTTTTTTTTGAAATTATGTACTTGGTGCCTAAGTGTTCCTTCGTCTTACAAGGAATATAAAAAATCCTTCACCCCTAATGTATACACTCAACTCATTGCTAATTTTTTCTTATTCATTGATGGATAGCCAACCTTCCAATGCATCCAGTAACTATTTCCTTATCTTTTGCGATATCAAGGTTACTAAAAAAATATTCAAGATTTTAAAAATGTGCAGCTGCATACAAAGGATTATGAAGCTGCACTTCCCATTTATACCAATTATCACCAATTTTAAAGCTTGCAACTGCTTCTTTAATCTAATCCATTATTCTTGTGCGCGCGCGCGCGTATATATATATCTCTATTAGCCAATTGTAAGTCAGGTGTCAATAAATATTGGATCCGCTAGCTCAACTGGAATCCGACCCAAAAATTCAGATTTGAGTTATAATGTTTAATAAATGGGTTAGATTCAGATAGTGCATTCCGACTCATTTATTAAATAGGTAGGTTTAGGTTGACCCTCCAACCTGATTTGACCAAAAAAATAACCTATTTAATATTTTTTCCTTAAAATTATTTTATTTGTTGGTATAATATTTTCATTTTTAATCAATTAACCTAAAATTTATAGTTAAAGTGTTAATAAAAATATTTTTTTAATTAAAATGAGTTATTGTGTCTGGTTTATGTTGCTAGCGGGTCAGGCTCGAATCAAGCTCTTTGATCTATTTATTAAACTGGTCATATTCGGGTTGATCAAATTCAGGTTGGATAAATATTGGGTCGGACATGAACCCAGCCTGTTTGACCCATTTTGACACCCCTAATCTAAGTACTTACAACAAAAGACCACCTACGTTGAGGGAATATTCAACACTATTCCTGAAAAAATTATGACAAGATGTTTTTTTATGCTTGTTTTGCAATAACTTCCTTTACATAAAGACCCAACACAAATTTCTTACATGTAAACGATTTCTTTAGATGCAATTGTTGCTGATGAAAATATTGTAATATAAAAAAGGCAGCAACAAAACATGTTTTGGCCCAGCTTGAATTGTACATTTCTTCATTAATTAAAGCAATCAAGGTCTTGAATACATAAGCTATGCACCACCATCGCCCTCTTAAAGCATTGTTGTAAGCTTTGAATCTTAAAAATATCATCCCACATTAAATCCAAATAATGAGCGGCTTAAGAAATCCAACATAAGTGTGGATATTTATCCGTCGATAACATCCTTATAATAATTTGAAAATTATTGAACAATACATTAATAAGCTATTAAAAAAGTATATAACTTAAGTCAAATAAAAGTTTGTAATGAGTGACAAGTGAGCAAGAGCATTTCACAAGAACTATCAGTATCCACTTGAATTACACTATGGTCAAATATAATCAATAAACTTGCTCAATAGTTTGAAAATCTTCGCTGCATTATTTGGTAAAGAACTAAAATCAATGACTATCAATGTTGGTCCTCTTGGAAAATTTAATGCATCCTCAAAATGGCAAATTCTTCCAAAGTTCAGCTATCCTAGGATGAATGATCTATCAAGACACAGATTTGGGGTGAGTCTCTCTTGATCAAGCTCTTCTAAGGCGAGTGCCTCTCTTCTTCGAGCTCCTCAAAGGTGAGTCCCTTCTTGATCGAGCTCCTCCTAAGAGAGTTAGCCTAATCTCCAATCATTTAGTGAGCTCCCTCAGTTCCTGTGACTTGTCTAGATAATAGTCCGCATACAGGGGTATACATTTAGTTCCAACGTTCTCTTGTACCTTTGGAGAGCGACTTGCAAAAATGAGAAATATCATATTGAAGCTATTTTGTGCAATATAATATCGAGGACTGTTTCATTTATACAATGTTTAAGAATACGATGAATGATGAATGTATGAATAACTTCAATTTTAAAGAATTTAGCAAGTATTACTTGACCTTTTGTCTTTATTTCTTTAGACTAAGACAACGCCTAAGCTAAACCTCATTTTTTGCTAGATTTTTTATCCGCACGAGGTAAACCATCATAACTTGCCACTTTCGTTAGACTACTCACTACTCTCACTAATCAATACAAATCTTGTAAAAAGGGAAGATTCTAAGTTCTAAGACTTATTTATTTCTATAAAATAATAAGAGATTCAACACAATACTTGAGAGCTATAGGATATGTTTTTTTTTTATTGACGCTCATTATATATATATATATATATATATATATATATATATATATATATATATATATTTTTTTTTTTTTTTTTTTTTTTTTTTTTTTCTTAAGAGAAAATTGTATAGTATGAATTAAGAAAAAAAGATGAATTTGTTAAGTGTAGATTGTCCACTTACGTGAGGGACTTAATCTCCTGCAGGGAGTAATCTCACAACTTTAAAACTTGAGTCTAAGCCAAGATCACTCTGAAGCCAAGCTTGAGGTGGAATAGATGAGCATCTCCTACTAATGGGGCAAGTGGTTCCAAAGTAAAGGCGAGAACCCTCACGAGGGTGAGTTCTTCTGGGTTCACATTTTTTAGATCAAGTGACCTATCAGGACAAATAATTTAGGGGCGAGTACCATTCTCAGTCAAGCTCTCTTGAGGCGAGTGCCACTCTTGGTCAAGCTCCACTGAGGCAACTATTATTTTGGCCAAGCTTCTCTAAGGCAAGTGAGCCTGATCTCTACTTCTTTTGTGTGTTCCCTTAGTTCCTAAGACTCATCCAGATGTTGAGTCTGCATACAAGGTTATACATTAACCATATCTATTCGAGATTACACCAAATGAATTTCATAAATTTTAATCTAATCTGACAAATTTATTCCAGCTAAAAGTGTTGAGCATTAGCCATGATCCACCACACTACAGAGTTAATAAAAAATAAAGCAACACCTACACAAAAAAAAAGGCATCAATAATCACTTTTTCCATAAATCACAAGATAAAAATCCCCAAACGTCAACATGATCCACCGCATTACATAGGCAATTGGGCATATCACACCATCAAGAGCACATATGTGACTGCCTTAAAACAATGAAACGCAAACCCTAAATCCTTTATTCCTAGCATAGCATATGCCCATCGCCAACGACAGTGTACTAAAAAAAACGCCCATCGCCAACCACAACCAGTTATGTACCCACACTTCAAGGCACACATTATAATTATAGGCAAGATCCTGAATTTCAAACATTAAAAATAAAAAATTCGAAACGAAAATAGGGAGGATGCGAGACTAAGCGAAGAGAGGAGATGATCAAACGAACCCGAATAACTTCGAAGAGCTTGATAATGTTTGGGTGCCGAACACTGGCAAGGAAGCTGAGCTCGCATTCTAAGCATTCCCTGAGGTTTCTAGTGATCCCCGAGAGCTGAACCCGCTTAACCGCCACGTCCTGCCTACTGGACCGATGCACCGCCCTCCACACCTCCGTGAACGGCGCTTCACCCCCCAACCTCTCCTTCACCTCGTACTCATCTAAATCGGCAATCGACGCCGAGATATCATCAGAATCCGCTGCGTCGGCCTTCATCCGTCGCCTTCTCTCCACATAATCCATGGCTCCATGAATCCAAGAGGTGGAAAAAAACACAGGAGGATTCGAGATGATCGAAGAAAACCCACGACAGTTTTTAATAGGTCCAATTCATGTTTCACTTCTTATTACAATCCGGATCAATATATTTAAAATTACTATAATTAGAATACAATCCCATTATATTTCTTTTATAATAACAATTTTTTTTTTAGGTCATTTAAGGCAAAGTCACACACATAACCACTCGAACCCAAAACCTCAAGTGTGAAGCCTAAGCTCTCAACCAACAGACCAATATGAGATATGTCAATAACAACCATTATCCCACTACATGAATTTTTTTATCCATTGTCTTATGAAGAATCAAAATCTTATTTAAGTCTAATAAGAAAATTTTATTTCTAATATATCTTTTAAGTAAATCTTTTTAGGTTTACCTATACCTTTTTTTTTTTTATAGGTTTACCTATACCTTTCTTAACATAGGCCAAATATAATATAGCTACTCTCATAAGCAGGTCATTTCCATGCAAACATTTTATATGACCAAACCATCTAAGACGACTCTATCTAATATTATATAACATAGGAGTTATTCAAAATCATGAGAAAATAAAACTCAAAAATATTTTTATTAGCATTCTTTAAACGCCTCCATCTAATTATAGGATAAAATTTTACTTTATTTTTCATAATCCACTCCATCTTAAATTCCAAAACTAGTAAATGACGTTGGGTACATAAACTTTCACTTAGAACAACTTTATAATCTTTATAATCTAGACGATCTATTTTTCCTATAAGAAAATAATCAATATGAGTTTTACTATATATATCTAGCTCATCGCCTACAATCGTTTACTCGTCCGCGTGTCATTCAGCTCAAGAATGAGCTTCATCATCTCTCTAAGAGAGATCAAACCATGATGCAATATCTTCTTACCATTAAATCCAAAGTGGAATCAATAGCCATGGCAGGCACTCCTTTGGATCACGAGGATATCATCCTCTATACATTAAATGATTTTCCTGCACAATACCAAGCTTTCAAAATAGCCATCAAAACAAACCTTGAACCACTAACCCTAGATGATTTCTACACACTTCTCTATAGTGAAGAACAAAATTTAGCATAAGAAGCCACTCGTGAGCTCCAATCCTTACACCTCTCCAAAAACACCATGCCTCTCGCGACTTCTCGAGGACGCAGTCGAGGTCACTTCAATAACTTTTGCAGTCGTCCTCCCTTCTAATCTAGAAATGCTCATTCCACTCAGCTTTCAGGTAGAGGTAACAAATCAACCACACGAAATTTTGTCTACTAGATCTATACCAAACCAAGTCATTCTACTCTTCACTGGTGGTATTGTCATTATTCGATCTACTCAAATACATCTAAGAAACTCTTTCTATTTACATCGTCTGAAACTCCTGCTCAATTGGACTGGTATCTAGGAAGTGGTGCCTCAACCCACTTAACATTCGATCCCTTTCACCTCAGCACCACTAAACTATACTTTAGACCCATTCAGATTGTTGTAGGAAATGGTAAACATCTTCCAATTCAAAACACATGTAATATATTGTTTCCCAGGCCCACAGGTTATCTCCAATTGACCAGCTTATATCATGTGCCAAATACTCATTTAATTTACTTTCAGTTTATCAATTGACCACTGATAATCATTGCACTATCTCCTTTTCCTATCATGGTTACCAAATCAAGGATTCCAAGACCAATCAGCATCTTCTTTAGGGACCATTCCATAAGGATTATATCCCCTTCTCTCTTCTGTGTCCTCCACCTCTCATGCATCTCTAGCTCTCATCTCCATCTAGACTATCCTAGATTTATGGCAGCATCATCATGGACACCTAGCATTTCACACATTACAACTCTTAATTCGTGAACACCATACTATTTGTATTACCTTACATACTAAGTTTTGTAATGCTTGTCATATAACAAAGAGTCACAAACTTCCCTTTCTTAAGTCATTTATTAGTATTAGCTCATGTTTTGAACTTGTTCATTATGATGTATGGGGTCCTTCCCCAACAACTTCAATGCAAGGATATATCTATTATATTTAATTTATTGATGAATATACAAAATTTTGTTGGGTTTGCCATCTCTTTAAAAAATCTAAAGTAATACACAAATTTATTGAATTTCATAACATGGTTAAATGTCAATTCAATACTACCCTGAAAATACTTCAAACAAATGGCTATGGTGAATACATCAATAATAGATTTTCACAAATTATGTCAACTTTGGGGGGTATAACACTAATACACTCGCCCCTAGACCCTCTCTCAAAATGGCATTGCGGAATGCAAGAATATTCACATACTTGAAACCATTCACAGTCTTTTAATTGAATCCAATATTCCCTCCTCTTTCTGGGTTGAAGCCCTTCTCACCACAATTTACCTTATTAATTGACTCCCTACACCCACACTCCAATCTCTCGCCCCATACACCATGTTATATAACAAACCAACCTCTTAAACTCATATTAAAACTTTTCGCTATTTGTGTTATCCATGGCTTCATCCATATTAAAATTGAAACTCACTTCACTCACAATTCAATGTGTATTCATTAGTTATGCTCCCTCCTAAAAAAAGCTATTGTTGTTTGTACCCATCTACAAGCCAAATATATACATATCGATATACCATCTTCAATAAAACTACCTTTCCATACCAATAATTCACAAATTCTCAAATTAAGACATCCTTATCATCTAATAATCCTCATCTACTTCTAGTACCAACATCTGCTCTTCCTACACACCAATATATACCTTCCCCACCATGACTATCCACTATAGTTCCCAAATATATGGTAGCACCTCCATCACCAAGTTTGCTTCTAGTTATATCATCTCCAACTCAGCTCATCCATGACAAAGCTACAACCAACTCACCTCACTAAACACTCCCACTCATACTATGTAAACTCACTTCAAAATAGGCAAATTAAAGCCAAAACAATTTGTCAATCTCACCTATAACCTAGCTACTAATGACCCTACTTTATACTCTCAAGCCTCCAAGCATAAGCACTGGCGCATTGCGATGTCCCAAGAATTTCAAGCCTTATAATCTCAATGCACCTAAGATATAATATCAGCTACTCCAAACCAAAATATTTTAGGCTACAAATGGATGTTTTGGACCAAGTTTTGATCTGATGGGTCAATCACATGATACAAAGCTCGACTAGTTGATCTTGGCTACAAACAAAAATTTGTCTTTGATTACATCAAGCTTTCAGCCCGATGGACAAAATGCATAGTCATGTTCTCCTTATAGTTCCTCTTCATTGGATATAAACAATTCACCAGCTTAATGTCTCCAATGCATTCTTACATGTACCTTTATGAGATAATGTCTACAAGAAATAGTCTCCTGGGTTTCTCAACACTCTCCATCCTACTTATGTTTGCAAATTGAAGAAGGCACTCTATGGCCTCAAATAAGCACCACGGTAGTCGTTTGACACACTATCCAGCCTCCTTCAGACATTGGGGTTTCACTCTAGCAACTCAGATCCTTCTCTTCTTATTTGCAACAAAGATGACATCTCTATGTAACTACTCATCTATATGGATGTAATCATTCTTACCAGTAATAGTATGCCTACTCTTACCAAACACTTGGACATTTTACACAAATGGTTCAATATACATAACCTGGGCACCTTGTTTCAATTTATTGGCATTAATGTAGTCCTCACTACTTATGATATCTTCCTAAATTAGAGCCGCTATGCTCAATATATCCTTGAACGGTTGGCATCCTGAATTCCAAGCCTGTTTGTACATCTATAAACATTAAGTTTCTTATGGACTCCAAAACCCCACCCACATTCTCCAATCCCACTCTCTTTAGGCATCTCGTGGGATTCCTGCAGTACCTCACACAAACCAAACCAGACATCTCATATGCTATAAATAAAGTCTTCCAACATGTGCAACACCCATTAAACTCTCATATTGAAGCTCTTAAATGTTTACTATGGTATCTACATGGATCCATTCATCTTGGCCTACCTCTATTCAAGGATTCACTATCCCTTCGATCATTTGTTGACTCTGATTGGGCGGGTGATGCTTATGATAGTAAATTAACATATAAAACTATAATTTTCTAGGAAACTCTCTCATTTAATGGAGCGTCAAGAAAAAATCTACTACCTCCTGCTCCTCCGTGGAGGTTGAATACTGAGCATTAGCATTTATAGAAGCTGAAATTATTTGGCTCATCACCTACTTCAGGAGTTTGACTTCTCCCATCATCCCCCACACAACTATTTTGTAATAATACATCTACAATAGTACTAACAAACAACCTGGCATATCATGCACACACAAAGCATAGACTACCACTTTATATGAGAATGCATTAAGAGCAATAACATTTTGGTTCATCATATCTTCAACAAGGATCAAATTGTAGATATTTTCACAAATTCCTTATCCATCTTCTAATTTCATCATATAGCCAACAAACTAATTACATCCAATGATGCGCCAATTTGATGGGGCATATTAATACATCACATTGAGAAGAGAACATGGAAGCTCATCTCAGAGTAAGTGGAGCAGAAATAAAGCTACAAAATAGTTAAACTTTAACATGAACTATATAATCACATTTATCTAAACCATAGATATTAAGTTTATTGCTATATATATATATATATATATATATATACATTGCATTGTATACAGGATAAGATAAAGGAATACAAAAAACCTTTACACTTGTTCTTCTACACTTTACTTTCATCTTCTCTTTTCATCTTTTGATACTACAAGTATTTATATCCAAAACTATTTAGGAGCATAAGCACTTATAACATTAATAATTTTTGTATCAACAACAATCTTTAAGGATATAATTCTATTTCCAATTCTATAAATTTCTATATATTATCATTCAAACTCTTATTTATATTAATGCCTGCACCATTTCTAGTACGACTCTTACCTAAATACCATGGTTTAGACTACTAAACAATCCATCTACTTAATCTTTTATCCAACCTATTTATTGTAACACCTTAAGATCTAATTTTGGAAGAATTATTTATTTGCATCTTAATTAGTTTACCATAGTCACTACTCTTATTTCAATAAATAGAAATCAGTGGAAGCAATATCTAAATTATTTTATTCAATTCATAATTTCATTCATTCATTTCCCAAAATTTTTATACAATAGTTAAAGGACAATCAATATAATAGTTTATTATTATAAACTCCTGACTACGAAATAATAAATTAAAATATATATTAAAAGAAAATCTTGGAAGCCTGATCTACCTCACTCTACTAGATCTTGTACCCTTCATAAAAATATGCAAGAAACATAGAGTGAGCTAACAGCTCAATCGGTTATCAAAACTTACAGCTTCAATCAATGGAAGTAGTGGACATAGTATGCATGTAATCAAATCATTCAAGCTAGAGCAGTATATATATATATATATATATATATATATATATATATATATATATATATATATATATATATATATATATATATATATATATATATAACATGTAACAATTAATATGAACAATATTAAATAAAATTAGTACAAGCTATATTGATTAATGATTAGCAACAAGGTTAAGAATTAGTAGGTTCTAACATCCTATAATCCACCGCATGTACATAATATCCTATATCTAATGCAGCATCAATAACAATATAATAGTATATTATGTTTATCACATAATTCATATGTATCATATATTTATGTGTTAGTCTTATAATGTACCTATATCAGTCCATCCCTATATCACATATATGTTATATCATATATATCAAATCACTTATGCAATGTACTAATATATTAATCTCTTAAGTATATACAAGAAATATAAATAATGTATTATAATATAACATAATCAAGATAGGGCATCTAACTATATGTAATATTTTTCTTATATCTAGTCATGTAGGCCAGCCCTATAGGAATCAGTCTCAATCTTATCAATCATGTTTCCTACAATCAATCTCATATCACATATCATAAGTCAAGCCTAAGTCAAGTGGCTTTCATGTAAGAAGTCATCACTTCATGCTCGTTAGGGAATCATATTATATTAATCAGTCACATTAAACTCTCTTTCCATATCACTTAGGATTGCACCACAAATATAATTTAAAACAAACCCCATCAACCCACCTTTCTATACAGTGTAACATGTCTCCAACTAACCTAAATCAGTCAATCATTTATAGCCAGCCTTTCTTTCCTTTGCAGATATTTATATTATATAAAGTAAGATTCATATGCACTCAATGCAGTATTAGTATACTCAATAATGTACATATAGTATGCCAAAATACATGTTGAAATAAATGAACATTAAGGATATATATATTAAGTATTTCATGTTGAAATGTAGAACATCACTTTCTAATCATTTAATAATTAATATAATACTTTTCATTTCAATTAAAAAGATATATAAGCAAAACCACCCAAAATATTAGTTAGTCAAAATGCTTAGGGTGATGATATATATCACATATTAAAAGTTACATAGTGAAAGATCACTAGAATAAGAAATATTGAATTTTAATCAAGTTTAGGAACCAAAAAATTTATGAAATTAAAATCACTAAAAATAAATATTAGATTTGGGTTATCTACCATGATTAAAATACTTTTCTCTATAAAGTAACATATGAAAATAATTTGGAATAAACTTTCTCTCTCCTCTCTCTTTCCTCCTATCTCCCCTTTCTCTTCTCCTTTTTTCCCTTATAAGGAATGCATAAATGAGGAAGGAATGGCCAGGTAAGGGTTAAATGAAATTAATTTAGATATTTATTATTTAAAATCCACCATCTGACCTAGCATCACAACGCTCACTCCTCAACATCACTGCACTCCTAAATAATCTTTTAGATTCTCCTAAAATCTCTTCACTTGAGACTCGGTGCTATGGAAGATTTTTTCGACACCAATGCACACACTCAATTCCCTTATTTTTCTCTATTTTACAGAGAGCTCAAAGATAGGGTAATATAAACCCTAATGCCATAACATCCATAAAGAAAAATCTAAAAATTTAAAATTAGGCTATTATAATATAGCTGCCTCAAAAAAATGTTATCCTTGACATTTCTTACTATGGACCACTAACATGTAGATGGAATTATTATCATTCAAATCATATGTTTAATTATCCATGCATGCATGTAAATTAGCATGCATATCAATTAATCAATCATATATCATATTAATCAATCAATTTTAATGTATTTGAATTAGAAAAATAATAGTTAACGGAGAACTTATACTAGTGGACCTCTTAGGTGTATCTCTCACTTCATGTTGACTCAAGACTTTAAACTCTCGATTATTAAAAATCTAATCCAAGTACTGTGATTTTGATGATAGCAAACATTAGTGCTTTCTCATGATTCCATAATTTTTTTTTTTGTGCACTATCATTTCAGGAAAATAGCTGCCGTTCACTTACAATTTTGATCAACTCAAGACTAGGTAGACTAGGGTTAGAGTATATATTTTTAATTTGTTATGTATTTTTTCTTTCTTGAGTTGTATCATGTAATTTGGTGGATATTATTTCTGAGTAACCTTGCACACACAAATGGGGAGAGAGAAAAATATTTTGATAGATTTTTTTGGTAAATCGTACTGTACGACTTTGGTTTATACTATATGAGTTTGGTTTGTACTATATTACTTTGATTCATACTGTACAATCTATTTTGTTATATCAAAACCCTAACTGCTAGAGATCAAGAAAGATATTAATTCTATTCTGATCATAAGATATAATTTGGTTTGTATTATATGCCCTAATTAATATCTTGCTTAATTTGACCATGAAAATAGGTAATCAAATCATGACATTTATGATCAGCCGATCATAGCATATGATACTGTTCATATAACACGATCAACAGAGTATAACTTTGGTTATCCCAAAGGTCATAACTAACAAAATCAATGAGTTTTATACTGATCATATAGTACAATGTCCAAAGTGTTGGATGATCGATAGAGTATAAAATTGGGCATCCTAGAGATCATACCAAATGAAAGCCATAATTTTTGTACTGATCAAATTGTATGATGTCCACTATACTGGATGATCGATAATGTATGAATTTGGCCATCCCAAAAGTCATCAAAAATGAACAGAAGGAATTTCTACAGTTCGTACTAGATGTTATGAGTTCTTAATAGTTCATATATCTAAATGACTGTTCTCTTGATACTGAATGAAACTAGATTTATATTGATTATTCAATATGATGCTTGTATCGTAAGGTAAAAACAAAAGACGAATCTTTTGAAAATTAGGGTTTCTTCAAGCTCACTATTTAAGCCTTTCATATTTTCTTATGAGAGATTATTTTTAATATTTAGACTTTAGGAGAGAGAGCTTTGTGAGAGAAGAGATGGAGATTTTGTGAGGGAGAAGTTGTGAGGGGATTTACAAGGTTTTTCTAAGCAAGAATCTTGCCTAATATCTACAAGTGTTTTCTCGGATTCTCTATGGATCCAAAGAAGAAGGTCTTCAACAAAGATCGTGGTTCTCTGACCATCATCTAGAGGGTGAAAATTGAGTTGTGGTTCTCTGACCGTCATAGTTTTCTATCGTACCAGTTGGTAAAACAATGTATGTATAGGCTTCTTTGCTTTGCTGTAAGAGCAAAAGGGGAGTCACTAATATTTAGTATAATACTTCAAGAGGGAGTCTCCAAGGAGTGAAAATTGGCCATAGTGGACCAAACCACTATAAATTCTAGTGCATTCATTTTGATTATTTTTTGCACTTTATTTTTCTACAATTATATGTGTAGTTAAAAATTTTGATTTATTTCATTGTTGTGAAATTTGCTTACTTCCACACCCGCTGTTTCAATTATCGTGTATGGTGTGAAAAGATTTTTTGAAGGATTTCTTTTTGTTAATTTTTTTTAAAATATCCAATTTATACCCCCCCCCCCCCCTCTTGGTTATAATCAAGCTAGTTCTTAAAGGTTTAACAACCTTCATGAATTTTTAAGTGATATCACAACGGGATTAAAAATTAAGTTTTAAATAACTTTTGAAAAATGATCAATGGCTAACTTTGGAAATCATAATACTATGGAAGGATATTCAATCACACAACCACCTTTATTTGATAATATTATATTTGATTTTTAGAAAAGTTACATGTCTACTTTCTTGTAATCTATTGATTATCTCATGTGGATGTTAGTTCAGGAGGGATTTTCTGCACCTTCATATTTAGTAAATGACATTGAAACTGAAATAACTTTTTCTAAATGGAGTATAGATGATAGACTTTTAGCCCAACTGAATACAAAATATTTGATCAATTTCTTCTACGCTTTAAAATATGAAGATTACATGCGCATTTCTACTTGCACTTATGGTAAGGAGATTTAGGATAAACTCTGTATAACATATGAATGAACAAAGGAAGTAAATTAATTTAGGTTGAATATTCTGCTTCATGATTATAAACTTTTTTGTATGAAACCTAGTAGATCTATTTCTAAAATGTATACTAGGTTTGCTCAGATTGTTTCTTCCATGCATGCTTTAGGAAGAGAACTTACTAACTATGAAAATGTTGACAAGATCTTGCATTGCTTACCTACTTCTTATGATACAAAAATTATTTCTATTACTAAGTCTAAGGATTTGAATGTTTACTCCATTGATAACTTACTTGGATTACTCATTATCTATGAGTAAGGAGTGAGTCAAAGACTACTTAATGCAGGAGAAAAGAGAAAGGATAAAACTGTAGCCTTAAAGGCTAATAGTTTTGATAGTGATGGTTTTGGATAAGAAGATGCTAACATAGCACTGATGACTAGATAATTTAAAAGTTTTTTAAAGAAAAAAAAAGTGTCATAAACAATGGAATAAAGGTAAAAATAAAAAAAACTCTAAAGTTTCTTTTGATTTTGTTTTTTTTTAATGTAGAAAATAAGGGCACTTAAAATCTGATTGCCAAAGTTTTAAAGCTCACATGAGCAAGGAGAAGGATGAGGAAAAAACTAAATTTAAGAAGGGAAGCAAAGGACTCAAAAGGCTTTCTAGATAGACTCTACTTTAGACTCATTTGAAACTGAAGCAAAAGAGGAGGTAACCAACCTATGCTTAATGACATATAATCATCTTGATCATTTTGATCAAGAGAAGGTATGTGAGTTTTCCTATGATGAATTATTTGAAGTTTCTAAATGAATTCATACTACATATAGAAAGCTCAAGAAGTTTCATGCAAGCCTTAAATCTAACTTTTCAAATCTGGCAAAAAGGGCATGAATGCCTTAGGAAAGATCAATCCACCTTGGATAGTAATATTATGAATTTATTAGATGAATTTGAATCTTTAAATAAGAATCATCTTAATTTAACTACTTGACATGATTCCTTGAAAATATCACATGTTGAATTAGAAAATGCATTCAAGGAATTAGAAACTCATGCATGTAAATTAGATGGTAGTGAGCATGTATTGAAAATTAAAAATTAAATCTTAAAAGTGCAAACAAATTTTTAAAAGTTCAATTAAAAGTTTACAAAGAAAATAAAACACCTCCAACACTTAAACAGTTTCATAAGACACCATCACAATATGCATATAAACTTAGAAAGAGGTATCATAACCCACACAGATTAGTAAATCCTTTTCTTGGAGTTAGATGTTTCTCTTGTGACATGTTAGGACACATCTCCCACACTTGCACTATCCATCATAGAACACATTTGGTGTGGAGACTAAAATTACATAATTCACAGCATAACATATAAGCATTTCATCCTAAATTCCATAAGATGGAATCCAAACTTATTTGGTTCCTAAATCTAACCACTGATGATTTTGTAGGGATGATCTCATAAAAGGCCTCGTGAGAGCATGTAGTATATGGATAACAAATGTTTAAGGCATATGATTAGAGAAATAAACCAATTCATTTAGCTGGAGGCTAGGGAAGAAGGCAAGGTGATACTTTGAGATAATACCACCAGAAGAGTGGTGGGATTAGGTATAATTGGTAACTCAAAAAATTCCCTTATTAAAAATATTTTACTGGTAGATGGATTAAAACATAACCTGCTTAGCATAAGACAATTTTGTGATAAAGGCTTTAGAATTAAAATTTTTGTATACCAGCTACATGATAAACTTAAAAGGAAATACTGTACTGTAAGGAAAAATAATTAATAATGTTTACATGCTTAATTTAAACTGTATTGAACTTGCTACTTCTCTTTGCCTAAAAATTGTTGCTGAAAAATCTTGGTTATGACATAGGAGTGTGTGCTATATAAGCATGAAAAATCTTATAAAATCACCCAAAAAGACTTAGTGAGAGGCATACCCAAACTTGAGTTCACTAAGGACCACTTATGTGATGTCTGTTAGTTAGGAAAGCAAGTTAAATCATCCTTCCACTCAATCAAGAACATTAACACTAACAAACCTTTAGAAGTCCTTCACATGGATCTCTTTAGACCCATTAGTACTATAAGCCTAAGAGGAAAGTCTTTGGGTATGTGATTGTTGATGATTACTCGAGGTTTACATGAGTTAGATTCATATCTCATAAAAGTGAATAATTTGAGGAATTTAGATCATTTTCCACTTGGATTCAAAGGAAGCTAGATTATGAAATTTTGATAATTCATAGTGATCATGGTGGAGAATTTGATAATGAAAAATTTGAATCTTACTATAAGGAGTAAGGGATATATCACAATTTTTTAGTTCCTAGAATCCCTCAGCACAATGGGGTTGCTGAAAGAAAGAACATAACCCTCTTAAATGCCACTAGAGCCATGCTATATGAATACTCACTTTCTAAATACTTTTGGACATAAGCGATGAATACATCCTGTTATGCTCTGAATAAGGTTAATGTTAGATCTAAGCTGAATAAGATACCCTATGAAATTCTTAAGGGTAGAACACCTAACCTCTCTCACGTTCATGTATTTTGATGTAAAATGTTCATTCTAAGTAATGGGAAATCTCTACTAGGAAATTTTGACCCCAAATATGATGAATGAGTTTTTCCTAGGGTACTCAAATGTTGGAAAATCCCTAAAAGTTTTTAATAAAAAGGACACTAGTGGTAGAAGAGATCTCTCATGTTGTATTTGATGAATCTGATAATTATGAAGGGTTTAGGATAGAAGAAGAAGAAGTAATAGAAATCACCCAAGGAGTAGAATCTATAAATATGGAGGAAAGGTTAGAACCTGAAAATTCACTACCTAGAGAATGGAGATATTCTTCAAGTCATCATAAAGAACTAATCATAGGAGACCTATCTAAAGGTGTTATAACTAGGCATGAACTTAGAAATGAAGTAAACCACTCTACCTTTATCTTAATGATTGAACCCACTAATATAAATTAAATCCTATCTAATGAATTCTGGATCATTGCCATGCAAGAAGAGTGATGGTGGAATTTTTGAAAGTGGGTTTTAAAAATTATTAGTTTTTTTTTTTTAATTTAAAATTGACTTTTAATTTGAATTTTAAGATCGAACGTCCCATTAGAAAATTCATACCACTTTGAGAAGTGGAAATAAAATTTTAAAATGGAGTTCAAATCTAAAATTACAAATCTTACCTTGAATATCATAACCAGATCCAAGATAGAACTGCATAAGACCTTAAAAGGTCAAAATGGAGTTCAATCTAATTTATAACTATAATATTCTAAGTAGATTATCATTGATCTCATGCTCAAAACCTTATGAACAAATGATATAACTCCCTTAAGGGAGGGGATATCATTGCTTAATAATTGTTCGTGCATGATGATAATGATTATCGCTGGTTGAATTTTTTAAAAGAATGCTGATTTGAGTTTTAAAAAATTCTCTTAGAAAATTTGAGATTAAGTCTAGATTTCAATTATGAAATTAAACAGAACATTAAAGATGATATACCTCCTAGAAACAGGTTAAAATCTAAAATTATAATTTTTTCTAGGCTATCATAGCCTAATTTAAGGGAGAACCACATATGACCCAGGGAGGATCAAGATGGGTTTCAATCTAAAATTGAACCATGATAATCAAGAGGAGATGATCATTAATTTCATATTCAAATTGATGTTAACACCTGATAAATCTCTTTAGAGAAAGAGAAAATCATCCGTTAACAATCAAATAACTATGAAGATAATGATTGTTATGAGTTTAATTTCCCAAAAGAAATGTCAACTAAGTTTTGAAAATCAATTTTGGAAATTAGGTGTGTGTGGTTCTAAATTTCCTACGAACACAAGCTCCCATAGTTAATTACATTGTAGGGAGAAAGTGTCTCCTACGAAAATTCTTGATTAAATTAGTGGCAAAATTTTATTAAAGATTTTCTAGGAGTGATATCAAAGGAGGTGAATCTTAGAATTTTAAGTGGGATCATATCAAATTAGAGAATTATTAACGAAGTCAAGGGAAGAAGAGTAGGGGAAACTTTGAGATTCTGAAACCATCCGGAAGTGTTCCAATCTAATCTAAGCGTTGGGCTTTATATTTTGGATTGAGAGAAGATTTAGTTAAAGTTGAGCATTTTATTAGAACTTTTGTGATTATATTCCTAGAGGTTGGGGTCGTGTGATCCAAGATCTGCCCTGAATCTTAAATCTAAATTTGGATTGGACCATAGTAGTATGAACCTAACTAATACAATGCAAGATCTAGACTTACCCAATCTTGAATTGGAGAGCCAGCTAGCTACCTAGTCAATTTTAAATACATGGTCCGGTCATTTTTATGATAGAGTGGTAGATATATTTTTATTAAAGTTTTGAAGAGTTGGGGCCAATATCTTGAGATTGTCCTAAGTGGCCCCTTTGACTTATGCTGGGTAAAAATATTAAATACTAATGTAATTAAAATTTAGGCTCATTTAAATGTTTTTTTAATGCAAAGCTTGCTAGTCAATATATCCAAATCATGTATGCTTGAAATTTTAAAAAGGGCTTAAAAATAGTTTTTTAGAAGACTAGGCTTCTCTAGGTCCAGCACCTCATCCTCATAGGTCATATTATCTGAACTCTACCCATAGATGGGGAAGTGTCTAAAATAAGAAAAGAAGAAGTGGAGTAATATGCATGCGACCCCAGGGGCTATCTCGACTAATTCCCTAGATTTATTATCTTTCTATGTTACTTAACTCCTAAAATTTTAAACTTTTAATTACAAGTAGAAAACTTTCACACCCTCATGAGCCTCACATGTCCTTGCTAAAATAAAAAGTGTTATATAAATACTAAAAAACTAAAAAAAAATAAGTAATCCTATAGGAAATCACATTAACACATAAGATATAAATAAATTAATTAATACATGTTCATAGGCAAACTGCCTTGCTTATTACAACACAGGGTCTAAAAAAGTAAAGTGGTTGGGCACCACTGACAACAACCCAATTTCTAATCCTAATATAGATACAAGTGATTTTGAGAGGAATACTCTTCATCTTCAATTATTTAGTCTTCATTTTCTTCAGGCCCCTTGGATCCTTCGTAGCTTGCTACCCAAATGGAAAAGAGAGCTCATCCTTTAAGGGAAGGCCACCCTTTTTGCTTTGTGTATGAAAAAGATTGTCCAAATTTGAGCTTCCAAATAGAAAAGGGCTATCCCCCTAAGTGGTATCCTTTTCTCTAGAGTGTAAAATCTCTAAAAAATTTATCACACCATAGAAAAGTAAACATTGGCCTAGCATAGATCTAGAGTTGGTTATCCTAGCAAATCATCTAGAGTGTGTGTAGAAGGTCATGTAGCTAGGGTAGATCTTAGGCTAGGTAGTTAGTTGAAGTTGTTTAAAGTTTAAATTTATTAAGACTGAAGGGAGTTTTATGTTAAAGTTTAAATATTAGAGTATTAAAGTTTAATTTAAATATATATTAATTATTAAGTGATAGCTACCTTTGTTTTATACTAAGACCGTGAAGTTTATTTCACCTTTCTTGGGGCTAAGCTAATAGTCTCGTAAGCCTGGGTTACTTAGTAGCGATTGGGGTTGATTAAGTTAATTTAGGTTTGTTCAATATTAAAGGTGGATTAATATTAAATACTTTAGTTAGTGGCTAATTTTGAGAGATTGGTTGAGTGTTTTATTATTCAAATTAGAAAATTTTGGAATTTTAAAGAATTATTGTATTTGTTTTTTGAATTATTGAAATTATCTAAGAGCATTAATTAAGGAGTTAAAAGTTAACTTTTAAAATTAAAGTTAAACTTGAAGGTTTTCGATTTTCAATAAATATAAGACCTTATAAAGAGTAATTAGACTATTAGCACACTCAATTTAGATTTTTTCTATGAAAAGTTATGATTTTTTGAAGTTTAAGTCTAGATTTTAACTCAAGTTTGACCAAACTATTAACTTTTTGACTTTGACCAGATTTTGGAGGTTTAATTTTTTTATAAAATATTAGATTTTATTTTTAAGCATTAACCTTTGAGTTTGACTAATTTGGAATTTTTTATAATTAGTTATGGTTTTATGAAGTTTGGGTATTTATTAGATTTTTTAATTATTTTAATTAAAGAGCCCTTTAATGATTTGAACCCAAACAAGTTATTAACTTGATGAAATCACCTCCAAAGATAAAAAATCTTTTAAGGAGGGATCAGCAAGTGTTTAAGGAATTTTTAGAATTTTTAATTATTTTTCATTAATTAAATTAATTAAATATTGATTTTCATTTAAATTAAATTATGGTTGAATTTGATGTCAGATTAAAGTGGCTTCAATTTTCACTAATTAAGGATTAAATTATTGTCAGTTAAAGGTACTACAAGAATTTTTTGGAGTTGATCTTAATTTATTATAATTTTTAGAAGTTTGGCAGGTTAATTAGGGACTTAAACTTAAGTAAACTAATTAGGAGGTGTAATGATTTCTAAAATCAGTGGGATAGTTTCTATGAAAGGGTAATGTCACTATATTCATTTATTATAAGTCTCAAGTCAAGGGAATATGTCCCCTATTGTTATAACTTTTTAAGTTATCTACCCAATGTTACAAATCTAATTTTATGGATTAGAATTTTGATGATAGCAAATATTCATATTTTTTCTATGACTATCTTGCCCACTAACATTAAAGGCCCACAAGATCGAGTGCAACTTAAGCCAGCTCAAGATTAGATAGATTAGGTCTGAGCCCATTTGTAATTTTTTCCCTTTCTTGAGTTTATTATAAACGATGTGGCTCCTGATGCTAAGTAACCTGACACACACATGTATGGGGGGAAATTTTTGCTATTGGTTAGAGTTCTCTATTTTGATCACATCATCCGGGATGATCCAAACATCATCCTGGATGATCCAAACTTCATCCTGGATGATCTATTAAAAGTAAAAACCCTAATTAGGGCATCCTGGTTAAGGCAACCGTCGTTAAGCTCATCGTCCTAGACGATATTTATATCGATCAAGATGATAGGCTCAAATCAGAAAGAATTAGCTACCAAATCTATTTAGGTATTATTTATTTTTATACATCATCCAGGACATCATCCTAGACGATGCGACATAATTATGCCTAAAATAATCTATTTTTTAAGGAAAATAATTAAGGTTTTATTACTCGATCTAATAATCCTAGACGATTACAGGATCAGTTGGGATGATCAGTTAAAAAAACCTTAGTTTTTCTTGGACGGTCTTCATCGACTAGCTGCCTTCAGGGCGATTGTCTAGATGATTTTCACAGATTTAAACTAATCAACCGGGACATCGTGAAATCGGCCTAGACAATCAAGCTATTTTTTCATCATCAATATATCCTTTCAAAGCAATTATCTGGATGATATTTAATGATTAGTACTGATCGTACAGGATGATATTATATTGGCATGGATGATATGAATAAAAACCTTCTGACCGTCTTAAATCGTTTGGGCCGACTGAATAAAATTTATGCTGATCATCTAGAACGATATCCATATCATCCTGGATGATAAAGTCATTTTGTATAAAATAAGAGCTATTCTGAAACTCTTCTATTTAAGAGCTCTTGTTCTATCCAAGAACTCATCTTTTATTATTGTCTTGACCTGAGAGAGCCTAGAGGAGAGGGAGAGAAAGGGAGAGAGAGAGGATCTTGTGAGGGGGAGTTTGTGAGGGGTTTCACAAAGGTTGCTCCAAGAAAGGATCTAAGTTGTTTTCTCCGATCGTTATCCCTTATTTTTAGAGGTTCGAGAGAGGTTCACATCAGTAATCGATCAAGGTTCTCTGCCTGCTTCAAGAGGAAGCAAAAGAAGTTAGGTTCTCTGCCTCACCAGTGTCGGTGGAAAGGAGGTTTTGTATAGGCTTCTCCGCCTTGCTGTGAGATCAAAAGGAGAGTCACTGCGTTTAGTGAAATACTCAGAGGGTGCCTCTAAGGAGTGGACATAGGTCGAGTTGACCTAAATACTATAAATTTTTGTGTTCTTTTTTACTGCTTTTTCCGTATTTAATTTTTGCATGATTTCTTTATGGCGAATTTTGGTTTGGTTAAGATTTTGTTTTTTGATTAAAGGATTTTTTTAAAATACCAATTCACCCCCCTCTTGGTTAGCTTGGGCTAGTTTATAAGGGCTTAACATCCCTAACGAACTTTCACCCAAGTCCTTAATTTTTGTTCTTAATGGTGTCACTAAGTTGCATGGAATTAAATCCATAATGCTAACCCTTGTACATCACATATATATAAATATACAAGCATAACACACTCAAGTCCTTAAATATTGGGGATCCTAGGCTAAGTGGTGTATGTATCCTATACAAGCAAGAGACTAAAAAAACATGTAATTAAATAAAAAAATAGATTAGTGAACAAGACATAGTTGTCCATGAACCATCCCTCGACATTGATTCCATTCAAGTATCTTAACCTATGTTTGAAATTTCATGAGATCTCTCAATTTTAAAATTTAAGTATATATAAAATTTTAAAATATATATATTCATGAACATATATATAAAGGTATAAATTTTAAAATAAGGTAATTAAAAATATTATTAATATGTATATACATATTTTTTTTGACTTGAGAGATACTTTGATTTTTTTAAATGACTTGAAAATACTTTTTTTAATTTTAAAAAGTAATCAATATAATAATTAATTAAATATTAACTTAAATATTAAGATATTCAAGTAAATCAAATTATTTTAAATAAATTAAAATTAAACTCCAAAATTAAATTTAATTTGAAGTACTTAAAATTTAAAAAATTTAGATATATTATTTATAATTTTCTAAATTTATTTGAAATTAATTTGAATTCTAAAAGCTTAAGGTTACTTAAATTATTTAAAGTAATTTAAACTTAATTAATATTTAAAATACTTATAAAATAAATTAAATTAAAGTTTATATGTTTTGTGAAATTTGAAAATGAATAAAAAAAAAGAAATTTAAAATTTTTATAAAATATTTTAATCATTTTAATTAAATTTTAATTAAAATTTAATTAAAATGAATTTAAATTTATTATTTAAAATAATTAAAAAATAAAAAATATTTAGTATTTTAAATTAACATATTAATTTTTCTGAGAATATTGATATAAAATAGTTTAATTTTAAATTAATATTTAATTTATTATAATTTTATGTAATAAAAATACATTTAAACATTTTTTTAATTATTTTAAAGTTTTAAATAGTTTAAACGACGCAGGGGCGAATGGCGGGACACATGGCGCTATCCGTGATGTTTGATCTATACTATGATAATGGAGGGACTACAAGGTGTCATACGGACCACAAATCTGAAACCGCGTTAACAAAGGGGTATTGATGGCTAATGATTGTGTTGCGATAATCATTGGCAACCATTGCCAGATGCGGCACAATGACGACGTGACTAACTTATCCAAGTTAGCAGCATCCCATAGCTATAGGATCCTCTACAGTTTGATCCAACATCGGAGATCAAATCCCGTAGCTCGATCTCGATTGAACGAGATCGGACGATGGAAATCCATCTCCAATGTCCAAAGTAGAGGGCTCAGATCAAATCGAACAGAGATCTCAGCATACTCCGGGATACACGGCTGAAGTAAAGTGTGGTTTGATGAAATCCCAGATGTTGATCATAAGATCAATGGCTGCCATTTCGTACGCCTGGGCTAAACTCCAAAAAACACCCAAGAAATCAATTTTCATCTCGTTCGCTTGATCAGGTGCACCAAAGTGTATGAAATTTTAAACATAACTTAAGATCATGAGCAAAAATGATGGGGATACATTTATATGTCCTAAAGCGTACTTAACAAAAAGTGAAATAGATCTAACTACTGTGACCTAGATCTAAGGATTTCAAGATATTATATCATTAAATCTTCAATATGTTTATATGATTGAGCTTGTAGACTATTCTCATATAGATCTCTAGAATAAATCCATACCCAAAAATGTCTAGATCTGCCGCTAAGAGGTGTTGCAAATTTAATTTCAATAAATAAAATTTTGATAATAGTAAACACTTTTGTTTCTCTACGATTACCTTGCCTACTAACTTTTCAGGTTCACAAGATCAAAACTATAATTTGAACCTGCTCAAGATTGGGTAGATTAGGTCTGAGTCAGTTTGTAATATTTTCTTTTTCTTGAGTCAGTTGTAAACAAAGTGGTTCCTGAGGCTAAGTAACCTTGCACACACACTTGGGAGAAAATTTCTAACTGTTTTTAGAGTTTACTATTTTTAGTCACATCATCCAGGATGATCCATAAATCATCCTGGACGATCAGTTAAAAAGAACACCTCTAATTAGGGTATTCTGGTTAAGGTAACCGTCATTAAGCACATCGTCCTAGATGATATTCATGTCGGCCGGAATGATTAGCTCAAATCAGAAAGAATCAAATGCTATATCTATTTAGGTAGCTTTTATTTTTGGACATCGTCCAAGATATCATAATGGATGATGTAACACAATTATGCCTAAATTAATCTGATAATTATATAAACCAATTAAGATTGATTGAATGATCATATCATCCTGGACGATCGCAGGATCGTCCGGGATGATCCGTTAAACAAAATCTTAATTCTTTATGGATAATGTTTAATCGACCTGGTTCATTCAAGGAAATTCTCTAGATAATATTCAACTAATTGAATTAATCATACATGATGATTTATTATCATCCTGGACGATATGAATAAATTTCCTTCTAATAATCCCAAATTGTCATGGCTGATTGAGTTGAATTTGTACTGATCGTATATGACGATCTCCAGATTGTCCTAGACAATAATATCAGTTTGGTGCATTTAAGAGCCTTTTTAGTGCTTTTCTATTTAAGCTTTGTCAAAGCACTTGCAAAGTGTCTTTGGAAGCCATTGAAGATTCATTTTTCTGGAGGAAACTTGAAGAGAGAACTTGAAAGGGAGAGAGGATAGGGCGGCGTTTGAGAGAGGGAGAAGATCATTAGAGGGGGTTTCAAGGGAGTATGGAGGGGGATTCACACATTGCTCCGGCAAGCTTGCACCTTAGTACCATCGGATTTAAGATTCATCTCGAGGGAAGTTTTGGGAAGAAGAAGATCTATTTGGTGTCAGAGGACCTGGCTACTCCGCCACACTGAGGAAGGTGGAAATGGTTTTGTAAGGGCTTCTCTATCTAGCTATGGGGGCTAAAGGAGAGACACTGAGTTTAGTGCAATACTCAGAGGGTGCCTCCGAGGAGTGGACGTAGGTTAAGGTTTGACTGAACCACTATAAATCTTGTGTGTTTTTTCCTTTATTATTTCTGCACTTTATTTTTGTTGTGATTAATTGCTTGGGTGAACTCTCTGATTGAGCTTTTTATTAATAATTTAATTTGTTTCCGCTACAAGATATAAACAATTTCTCTTTTATTTAAAGAAGTTTTTTACCCCCCTCTTGGTTAGCCTCGGGACTAGTTCATAAGGGCATAACATCCCTGACAAACTTTCAAGTGGTATCAGACCACTTTCAAGTGGTATCAGAGCACTTTCAAGTGGTATCAGAGCAGGATTCATATAATCTAGCTTTTAAAAACTTTTGAATTTCGATCCATGGCTAATTTTGGTAATCGTAATATTACAGATGGATATTCAATCACCCTACCACCTTTATTTGAAAATATTATATTTGATTTTTGGAAAATTTGTATGTCCACTTTCTTGCAATCAACTGATTATCAAATGTGATAAATAATTTTAACTAGTTATTCTATACCATCACATGTTAAAGATGGAATTAAAACTGGTATTCATTTTAATCAATGGAGTAGGGAAGAATAAATCAATGCTTAGTTGAATGCTAAATTAGTAAATTATTTTTTCTAAGCTTTAAATTCTGAAGATTATATGTTTATATCCATGTGCACTAATGGCAAAGAAATTTGGGATAAATTACACACTATATATGAAGGCGCTAGTGAAATCAAGCAATCTAGGTTGAATATTTGAATGCATGATTATGAACTATTTTACATGAAACCTTATGAGACGATCTTAGACATGTATACTAAGTTTATTCAAATTATGACATCATTACATGCTTTAGGTAAAGAATTTTCAAAATTTGAAAAAGTCAATAAAATTGTACATTGTCTACTTGATAAGTTTGATGCCAAAGTTGTTGTTATTTGTGAATCAAAAATTTTGAATGAATATTCTATTGATAATTTGATTAGCTCACTCATTGCCTATGAGTAAAGTTTGGCCAAAGACTTTAGGATGCAGGTGAGATGATAGAGTTAAATGCTGAAAACATAGAGAAAAGTGGCTTAGTTGGTCATGAAAGCGATGACTTATCAAGCAAATTAAAAGGCTCATCAAAGCATAAGCATCAATAAAAGTGGAATAAAGGTAAAAATAATAAGAATATTAAGATTTCTTCTAATGTTATTTGCTTTGGATGTAGGAATCCTAGACATATGAAAAATTAGTGCCCTAATTTGAGAACACTTCCTGCAAAAGAAAATAGTAAAGCTAATCAAATTGTAAATAGGGCAAATAATGAAAAGCAAAAAATCTTCTGGGTAGACCTTGCTTCTAAATCATCAGACCAGGAGCAAGATGATGTTTAAATCCTTGTTTGTGTGTTTATTTATTTTTTTATGCATATTTTGTTCGTTGTGTTTTTGTTTATTTTATGTATTTTCTTTTGGTTTAGTTTTTTGTCATTTTTTCGTTGAAATTTTAAATTAGGTTTTATATTTTTTGTAAAGTTTTCTCTGATGAGCACACATGTATCACCTTTTTGTTTTGTATACACTTTAAAAAATCTAATCTTCTTTAAATATTATTTTTTTTCTAAAAATGAATAATTTACCTCCTATTTTTCTTGAACTCTTATATAAGTTGTGGTTAACTTCTCTAAAAACAGTCAAAAGAAGGAAACTCATAAGTTGTGGTTGATTCAAAGTTAGCCATGGATTAAAATTCAAAAAGTTTTCAAACTTTATTTTTATGAATCCAGCTCTGATACCACTTGAGAGTTCGTTAGTGATGTTAGGCCCTATGAACTAGTCCTGAGGCTAACCAAGAGGGGGGGGGGGGGGTGAATTGGTATTTTAAAAAGTTTTTTGAAACCAAAAGAATGATTATCACAAACCAAAATCACCATGAAAAAATAAGTGCGGAAATATTAAAGTGCAGAAGCAGTAAAAAGAACACAAGGGTTTATAGTGGTTTGGTCAACTTGACATACGTTCACTCCCCGGAGGCGCCCTCCGAGTATTGCACTACCAACGTGACTCTCCTTTAGCCCCCATAGCTAGGCGGAGAAGCCCTCACAAGAACACCTCCTTTTTTCCACACCCGGCAAGGCAGAGAACCCAACTCCTTTTGCTTCCTCCTGAAGCAGGCAGAGAACCACGATCACTTGATGAACCTTACCTCTCCTAACCCTTCCAAGGACAAGAGACTCTAGGGAAGAAGAAGTGGAACAATGCTTGGAGCAACCCTTGTGAACCCCCTCATAAAATCCCCCTCACAAGATCCTCTCTCTCTCTCCCTCTCTCTCTCTCCTTTAGGTTTTCTCAGGTCAAGACAGCAGCTAAGGATGTTTAAAATTGTTGAATAAGAGCTCTTAAATAGAAGAGATTCAAAGGAGCTCATTAATTGCAAGTTACTGACTTTATTGTCCAGGACGATATGGAAATCATCCTGGCCGATCAGTACAAATCTCATAAGATCGACCAGAGCATCGCCCTGAATGTAAACTGGATGATTGAAAATTTGCTTGATCATCCCGGACGATATCATGATCGTCCCTGCCGATCAGTTCAAATCAAAGGAAAATTGTCCAGAGCATTGCCCTGAATTTATGCTGGCCGATATTTATCGACCAGAAGCAACTAAGGGTTTTTGAATAGATTGTCCTGGCCGATCATGCGATCGTCCAGGACGATGTGATTGTATCAATCATCCTTAATTACTTCCTTGATTCCTGGACAAATTTAGGCATAATTGTGTGATATCGTCGAGGCCGATCTCATGATCGTCCTGGCCGATTTCCAAAAATACAGAATACCTAAATTGATCATGGCGACAATTTCTTTCTATATTGAGCATATCATCCTGGCCCATACAGGTATAGTCCAGGCCGATCAATTAATTACGACTGCCTTAACTAAGAAATCATGATTAGATCTTCTATTTTAAACTCGATCGTCCAGGACGATATAAATATCGTCCGTATGATGTGAGTAAAAACACAAGTTCTAAATCTCTCAAGTGTGTGTGTGTGTAGGGTTACTTAACATCAGTCACTTCAAGCAATTATAATTGACTTAAGAAAGAAAAAAAGAAAATTACAGACTGACTCAATCCTAATCTACCCAGTCTTGAGCTGATTCTGATTTTCGTCCAATCTTTGAGTCCTGAAAAGTCAGTAAAAAAAGGAAGTCGTAGTGAAACAAGATTTATTTGCTATCATCAAAATCATAATCCAAAAAACTTGTTTGTAACAAGCTAGCCATGAAGGATTCAAATGTCTAGTGGAAGAGGAGAAAAAATAAAATAAAAAAACTTTTCTACTTTTACCCATACCTAGGAGTCCAAAGCCTTACACTAATTTATCTATATTAAGCTTATGCCTATCATAAACATTAGAGAGGTAATTCAAGAGAGGTCACTTTAAATTATTATGAGAGAAATCATATGACTATATATTTTATGAAAATTATTTTTACTTGATCCAATGCATTATTAGGGGGTCAAAAACTATATGACTAGGGCATCATTGTTGAGATCGATGCAACCTAGTTTTTTGATTGTTGATATTGTTGCAATATGTATGTTTTTGATGATTTCAAATATTATTATTTTAATTACTATTTCTCCTAAGATATTTTAGATATACTATTTTTGTTGTTTGTAAGTACTAACATTTTAGGGAAATTATATTCCAGATTATTGAAGACTTTAAATCAGATTATATTAGCTTTTATTGTAATTGGAGAGCATACTTTTCTTTTTATTGAGTCTGAGAGAGTATGATTGTAATTGAGTAATTTTGCATTTACATACCAAGGGAGTGTTTAAAATTTGTAATTTTTAAATTGATCATACTGTACGAATTCATTTTATACGGGATGATTTGTTTAGTTATTTTTTCCCTATGAGAAGTTAAATGAACTGCAGTAAGAAAATTTTTCTAAGTGATGATTGTACTATATGAAGGGCTCTTTGTACAGACGACCTCTAAAGTATGAATTAGACAGGTCCCTTTTTATCTCGACAAATTCAAAACTTTTTTTGAACTAATCATGCTATATAATTCATTGTTCGTACATACAACATATAGAGTACAAATTGGATGTGTCCCTTTTCATCCCAATGAATCCCAATGTTTTTTAAATTGATCATACTATATGATATCCTGTTCGTACAGACGATGTTCAGAATAAGAAATTGAAGGGTCCCTTTTCGTCCCGATGAATGTTAAATTTTTCTGAACATATTATACTATATAATTTCCTGTTCGTACAGACGACGTCCATAGTATGAAAATATGGGGTACATTTTCATCCCGACGAAGTTGAAATTTTTTTTAATCATTTGTATAGTACAAAATTGATTCATACTGGACGATCATCATGTACGAAAATATTTCATACAGATTTGCACATGTTTGTATGCAATAGTTTTTGAACTATTTGTATGTACAAAAATATGTTCATACTATACTATTGTACACACTCAAAATGGAAAATTTTTGTTTTATGTATGATTTTTCATGTATTTCATATAAAAGGTCCTTAGAAACTGACGTAAAAAGAGTTGTTCTTCATTATTTTTAAGAGCAAATGAAAGAGTGTTTGTGGGAGACTGTTTGAGAGAGTTCTTACAAGTGGAGTGTGAAGGATTCACAAGATTACTCAAAGGTAAGAATCTCTTTTAGTTTTTTGGTTACTACTTTTCTTTTCTTCTTTCTAGTTGCTCGAGTGAAGATCTTTGAAGAAGATCCAGTATTTTGTCGACACTTGAAGGGTGTGAACAAATGACGATATTCTGGCGAGACTTGGAGGGTATAAACAGAAGAAAATAATCTGCTGACATTTGGAGGGTGTAAATAGATGATAGTACTTTGACGACACTTAGAGAGTGTGAATAAATGATGGTACATTGCTGACACTTGGAGGGTGTGAAAGGATCATGGTTCTCTACCGCACTAGTGATTGGTGGAAGAGAGAAAAATTGTAAAGGCTTCTTCGCCATGATGTGGGAGCAAAATGACAGTCACTTTTAGTAATAGTGCAATACCTAAAAAGCGAGTCTTAAAGGAGTGGATGTAGGTCTTGTTGGACCGAACCACTATAAATTCTTGTGTTCTTTTTATTTCTGCATTTTAATTTATAGCATTTAATATTTATGGTTGAAATACTTATTTTAAAAAGATAATCAGATTTGAAAAAATCTTAAATCAATTTTCTATTAAAAAAATTCAAGAGAATTTTTAAATTGGTATAAGATCTATGTTTCAAAATTATTAGTTTAGACTACTTTTTGAAAATGATAATGGCTACTTTTGGAAACAGAAATACACTCGAAGGGTATTCGATCACTAGACCTCCGTTATTTGATAATATCCCTTTTAATTTTTGGAAAATACGTATGTCTACATTTCTTCAATCACTTGACTATGGCATGTGGATTTTAGTTTAGGAAGGGTATACTAGGCCAACTAGACTTGTAGATAGCATTAGAGTTGAAACACCTTTTGCTGATTGCACTATAGAGGAACGTGACTTAGCACAATTAAATGTAAAATATTTAAATAGTTTCTTTTGTGCACTTAGGTCTGAAGATTACATACGAGTTTCTACTTGTAAATGTGGAAATGATATTTGGGATATGCTTTATATTATATACGAAGGGACTAATGAAGTAAAAAAATCTAGATTAAATATCCTGTTACATGATTATGAATTATTTCACATGGAACCCAATGAATCCATTTTTGATATGTACACAAGATTCATTCAAATAGTCACTTCTTTGCATGCATTAAATAGGGAACTAACTAATATTAAAATAGTTAATAAAATACTTTGTTATTTGCCTGCTACTTACGATGCTAAAATAACTACTATTATAGAGTCTAAGGATTTAAATGTTTATTTTATTAATAATCTTCTTAAATCACTAATTGCTTACGAGCAAGAAGTGATTCAAAGGAAGATTGATGCAGGAGAATAACAAAAGGAGAATAACATAGCACTGAAAGTGGATGACTAGGAGAGTGATCAATCACAACCTCAGGATGAAGATGACATTGCCTTGATGATAATGAAATTTAGAAGTTTTCTTAAAAGGAAACAAAAAGATATGTTCCACAAAAATTTTAAGGTTTATAATGATGTGATTTTTATGAATGCAAGAAACCTGGACATATACAAACAGATTGCCCTAATCTTAAAGCCACTCATAGCAAGAAAAAGGTAGAGGAAAAAAGCAAATGTAAGGAAGGGTAAGAAGAGATTTCAGAGAACTTTCTTGGTGGACTCAGCTTCAGATTCATCAGAAATAGAAAAGAAAGAAGAAGTTACCAACTTGTACTTAATGGTCGATAATCTTGAGCATTCAGATCAAGAAGATGTATGCGACTTAACCTATGATGAATTGCTTGAAGTTTCTAAATGAATTCATACAATATATAGAAAACTCAAGAAAAAGCATTCTAGATTGAACTTAGAATTGCAAGAGTTACCAAAAGAGCATGAAACCCTTAGAAAAAATCACACACAGATTGACAACAACCACATGAGCTTATTTGATGAATTTGATGATTTGAATAAGCAAAATAAATGACTAAAATCATCATACACTGAATTGGAAAAGGAATTTAAAAATTTTAAGGATGAATATGAAAATATAGAGCATTATTTGAAATATGATATTAATGTGTTAGAAGTTGTAAACACATTTCTTAAGTTAAAAGTTAAAGCTCTTGAAGAAAATAGGAAACCCCCTACACTTGAAGATTTTACTAATCCTATTTTAAAGTAAAAAATCTTAAAACCTAGGAAGAGATAGTTTTTTTATCGAACATTAAAAAATCTTTTTCCTAGAGTTAAGTATTTTATTTATGGGATGATTGGTCATATTTCACACACTTATACTTTACATAGCAAAACTCATTTAGTGTGGTGATCAAAGAGGCATAAAATAAGTCATATCATATATGCATCTAATTAAATTTGTCAAGAGGAGAACCCAAACTTATTTGGATTCCCAAGACTAATGTTTGATTATTTTATAGATATGCTCTCATACAAGGCCTCATCAGAGCATTTAGTACATGGACAGTAGTTGCTTGAAGCATATGACTGGAGATACTATACAATTCATAATGCTGGAAGCTAGGAATAGAGGCAAGGTTATATTGGGAGATAATACCACTAAGAAAGTGGTTGGAATAGGTATGATTAGAAACTTGAATAATTTTTTTTATTAAGAATATTTTACTTGTAGAAGGCTTAAAGAAAAATTTGTTAAGTATTAGCCAGCTATATGACAAGGGTTATAGCGTTAAATATTTTTCCACTAGCTGCATATTAAGCTGAAATGGAATTGATGTACTGCATGAAAATAGGTTAAATAATGTGTATATGCTAGACATAAATAGTATTGCATCTCTTAATACTTTTTATTTAAAAATAATTTTCTGATGAATCATGGTTATGACATTGGAGCCTTTGTCATGCTAGCATGAAAAACCTTAGAAAAATTAACAAAAAAGAACTTGTTAGAGGTATATCAAAACTAGACTTTACTAAGGATCACCTTTGTGATGGCATGTCTATTAGGAAAATAGGTGAAGTCTTCATTTCATTCCACTAAGGATCTTAGAACTAGTAAACCATTGGAAATTATTCATATGGATCTTTTTAGACTGATTAGCACTGTAAGTTTAGGAGGGAAGGTATACAAAGTTGTGATTGTTGATGATTTCTCAAGATTCACATGGGTTAAATTTTATTTCATAAGAGTGAATCATTTGAGGAATTTTGAAATTTTTTGACTTGGACTTAGAGGAAACTCGGATGTTAAATTTTAACAATTCAAAGTGACCATGAAGGTGGATTTAAAAATAAAAAAATTGAGAATTTTTGTAAAAAAAAAGGAATTGATCATAATTTTTCTGCACCTAGGACCCCTCAACAGAATGGGGTTGTCGAAAGAAAGAATAGAACATTAATTGAAGCTGCTAGAGCCATATTAGCAGAATATTTATATCCTAAATATTTTTGGGCTGAAATAATTAGTATAACATGTTATATTCTGAATAGGGTGAGTATTAGATCAAAATTAAATAAAACACCCTATGAGCTTCTTAAGAAGAGAACATGTAATTTATCACATTTACATATTTTTGTATGGAAGGTGCTCATACATAATAATGAAAAATCTTCTTTAAGAAAAATTGATCTAAAATTAGATGAAAGAATTTTTCTTGGATACTCTAGTGTTGGAAAATCATATAAAATATTTAGCAAAAGAACTTTGGTAGTTAAGGAGACCACACATGTCGTATTTGATGAATATGATATTTTAGAAGAGTCAAGTTTGGAATAAGATAATTTAGAAAATAACTCCCAAAGGATTGAGAAGATAAACTTGGAAGAAAATTTGGAGGAAGAAAAGACTTTGCCTAGATAATTAAAATTTTCTAAAAATTACCCTAAGGAATTATTTTTAGGTGAACCTAGTGAGGGTGTTAGGACTAGGCATGGACTTAGCAAAAATGTCAACCATTTTTCCTTTATTTTAATGATAGAAACTACAAATATTAATCAAGCACTTTTAGATGAATTTTGGATGTTTGCCATGTAAGAAGAGTTAAATCAGTTTATAAGGAATGATGTTTGGGAATTGATTGAAAAATCAAAGAATCAAAGTATAGTTGGAACTAAGTGGATATTTAAAAACAAAATGAATGACATAGGTGTTGCTGTTAGAAATAAGGCTAGATTGGTGGCTAAGGCGTATAATAAAATTTAAGGGATTGATTTTGAGGAGACTTTTGCTCATATAATAAGACTTGAAGTAATTTGAGTTTTATTGGCCTTTGCCTATTTTAAGGAATTTAAATTATTTCAAATGGATGTTAAAAGTACTTTTTTGAATGGGGTGATATAAGAGGATGTTTATGTTGAATAACCTCCAGGTTTTGAATGTTCTAAATTCCCTAATCATGTGTATAAATTGAAAAAGGTATTGTATGGATTGAAACAGGTATCTAGGGCTTGGTATGAGAGGTTAAACACTTTTCTATTTGAGAGATCTTTTGTAGAAGGAAGTGTGGATACCACTCTCTTTCTAAAGAAATTAGGAGATGTTCTAGTCATTGTTCAGATATATATTGATGATATTATTTTTGGATCTACAAATAAAAATATTTTTGATATATTTTTTTTAAATAATGAGTAGTGAATTTGAGATGAACTTAATGGGAGATCTAAGTTATTTTCTTGATTTTAGTATTAAGTAAATTACTGAGGGAATATTTTTTAGTCAGTCAAAGTATGTTAAGAACATCCTCAAGAAGTATGAAATAGATAATGTTAAACCAGTAAGTACACAAATGAGTTCCTCAATTTAGTTGGATAAAGACCCAAAGGAAAAATTTGTTAATCAAAATAAATTTAGAGGTATAATTGGAACTTTGCTTTATTTGACTGCTAGCAGACTAAATATAATATTTAGTATTTATTTGTGTGCTAGGTTTCAATCTAATCCAAAAGATCACATTTGAAAGTAGTGAAAAGAATTTTAATATATCTTTTAGGAACTCAAAACTTAGGAATTTGATATCATAAGTACAGCTCTTCATTTAAAATTGTTGGATATTCTGATTTAGACTTTGCAGGTTGTAGGGTTGATCGAAAGAGTACTTGTCGAAATTATCAATTAATAAGAAATTTATTAGTTTTTTTGGTCTAGTAGAAAATAAAATTATGTAGCCCTATCTATTACTGAAGCTGAATACATTATCTTAGGAAGTTGTGTGACACAAATTCTTTGGTTTAAACAATAGTTGATTGATTTGGGATTTACAATAAGCACAATTCTAATTTATTGTGATAACACTAGTGCCATTTATATTTCAAAAAATCATATTCAACATTCTAGAACCAAATATATAGATATAAGATATCATTTCATTAGGGATCATGTAGCAAAAGAAGAAATTTAATTGAATCATGTTTCTACTGAAAATCAACTTGCAAATATTTTTACAAAACCACTAGCCTTTGATACTTTTAGCACCTTAAGAATAAGGTTAGGTGTGATTGATCTTAATGCATAGATAAAATCTTCTGCAAACTTGATATGTCATTTATGTGTGATGATTTTATTTTTTTATTTTTGTTTTTGTTGTGAGTGTTTTTTTTTTTTTGGTTTTTGTTTTGTTAGTTTTTTAGTTTAGATAATTGTCACTAGTGTAAGGTTGACTAACTTTGAGAATTTTTTATGGATTTCATTTTCTAAATGTTTTGTTCATATTGTATAAAATATTTTCATACAGTATTAATTATGTAGCATGCCTTTTATTAGTCTCAGATTTAATCATGAAAATTTTAGATTTTTATAAATGTTTGTACTGTATAATGTGGTCATCGTATGTATGAACTATACAGATTTGTCTATACGTATGTGGATGATTATTTGGTTAGAGTCAGTTATTATAACTGATTGTACGTATGAAATCGTATTTTATCTGTATAATCCACTTGTCATTTTTTATTGGGGAAGAACCTAACCAACATTAAAATGATCTTAAATAACTGATCATCCTGGATGAACATTTGTTCATCTGTTCGATCGTATGGTCAAAAAGTCTATACAAAAGGATGCCTTATAAGATTATGTGTTTAAAAAAAGTCATTTGATTTTGGACGTTATCATTCATCCATACAAAAATTATTTCATCCTGTACAATCTCAAGATCGTACGTACGAAGCCATTTTCACATTGTGTGATGGGTCATTTTTCTTTAAATACAAGGGTTATTGAAATCATTTCCATTCACTTCATTTGTCTAAAAATAACGTGTGAAAATCACTAAGGAAGATCTAGGAACTTTTCTTCACTTAAGGACTTGTGGGGCTACAGCACACACTTTGACCTCTAAATCTGATTATGATTGGTCTGAGATCAATAAAACTCTTAGAAGTGTAACTCAAGTTTGTCACCTAGTGAGAGTCTACATTTTGAACCAAAATGTTAGGGTCATCCAACATGCCTTAAGAACTTTAATGATTCCTAAGGCTGGTGATCGCATAAATATGACTCCTCTTCTATCAACCGTTACATTTTTATGATGATTGGACAACTTATTGATGATGCCCAACTCATCTTTGATTATATTCAAAACCTTTATGAAATTGGGCTTCCTCATCATAAGTGGAAGAAAAATAATGCTCTAGGACACTTAGTGACCTATATTTAAAAAAAGAAATATAACATTATTCATCCTGATCCTCCCAGTAAAATGCCATTCTTTTTCATCGATGCCTCTTTTCAATGTCTTTTTGGGAGAAATGAGAGTTCTAGTGAGGATATTAAGGGAGAAGGGGGAGCACCTGCATCTACTCAAGGACCTAATCAGAATTACATTCAAGAAATAGTCCAGCATTTTGATCGATTTAAGACTCATTTTGATTAACATTTTGATCAAATTTAGACTCATCTAAACCAGTAGGATGCAAGATATCAAGAAGATATGGGGTGGATATGAGGTCAGTTTGACTCGATGAATAGGAATGTAGCTATGATGAATAGCTATTTTTCAGTCTTCAACAAGCCTCCTCCTCCAGATCAGGGCCGTTATAAGTTTTAGATATACTTCTTTGTTGTTGCCTCTACTAGTCCTTTACTTATGATTGAAAGTTCGTTAGGGATGTTAAGCCTTTATGAATTGGCCCAAGGCTAATAAAGAGAGAAGTGAATTCAAAAAGAAGAATCTTTAAACCAAAACTCAAACTAAAACCAATATCACCACATAGAAAATCAACGATGCGGAAATTAAAGTGCAGAAGCAAGAAGTAAGAACACAGAAATTTATAGTGGTTCGGTCAAACCTTGACCTACGTCCACTCCTTGGAGGCACCCTCCAAGTATTGTACTAAAATAAGTGTCTCTCCTTTAGCTCCCACAGCTAGGCGGAGAAGCCCTTACAAAATCACTTCCACCTTCCCCGGTGCGGCAGAGTCGCCGGGTCCTTTGACACCAAAGAGATCTTCTTCTTTGGTGAACTTCTCTCGAGACGAGCCTTGAATCCGATGGTATTAAGATGCAAGCCTGCCGGAGCAACCGTGTGGAATCCCCTCCATACTCCCTTGAGTCCCCGCTGACAGGATCTTCTCCCGCCCAGACTTCACCCGTTCCTCACTCCCTTTCAAGCTCTCTCTTCAAGTCTCCCCCACAAGAACGAAGCTCCAATGGCTTCCAAAGACACTTACAAAGTGCCTTATCTTAGCTTAAATAGAAGAGCTAAAAATGATCTCATTAATGCAAGTTGCCGACATTATCGTCCATGATGATAGGCATATCGTCCTGGCCGATTAGTTCAAATTCAGCTCAACGGCCTGGGACGATTTGGGACTATCAGAAGAAAATTGGTTATATCATCTTGGCCGATCTAACGATCATCCCGGCCGATTAGTTTAAAACTGATTTTAATCTTCCTGATCATCGCCCTGTTTTGGTGCTGGCCGAAGTCAATCGTCCAGGCCATCATCCTGGCCGATCATAAGATCGTCTAGGATGATGTGATCATATCAATCAGCCATTAATGATTTCCAAATATTACCAGATCAATTTAGGTATGATTGAGTTAGATCGTCCTGGACGATATAAATACCGTCTTGGCCGATTTCCTAAAATAAAGAATACCTAAACTGATTATGGAGGCTGATTCTTCCTGAATTGAGAATATCATCCTAGCCGATACAAGTATCGTCCAGGCCGATATGTTGATGACGGCTGCCTTAATGAGGATGTCCTAATTAAGGTTTCTGATTTTGGACATATCGTCCAAGATGATATAAATATCGTCCCGGCCGATATTACAAAAAATAGAAATCTTTTAGGGAAAAGCAGGAAATCTTCTAAGTTACAAATCAGTAGGTCCCACAACAAATACAACAGACTCAAGAAAAGAAAAAGATTACAAACTCACTCAGACCTAGTCTACCGAATCTTGAGCTGGTTCCAAATTATAGTCCGATCGTGTGAACCTGAAACGTTAGCACATAAGGCAATCGTAGGGATATAAGGAATGTTTGCTATCATCAAAATCATAAACCATAGATCCGCAACAATCTCCCCATTTTTGATGATGACAAACAATTTCAATTTGAATTTTTTAAAAAACCAAATTCTCCTAATCTCTCCCTCGCTAGAATAAACTCTTTTAAAAAATAGGGGAGATAAAAATATTTTTGTTGTTTTAAATTTTTTTGAAAAGAAAAAAAAATGATACAAATTCAACATTACGTTCTTCCCTTTTGACATTATCAAAAATAGAAGAGGCACAAAAAACAAAACGAACAAAAGATAAAAATGTTCCCTGATCTAGTGAAAAAGCAAAATATTCTTGAAATGATAAAGTTACCTCTTGGTTTTAATCAAAATCATAGTAGAATCGGATTTGACAACGCATAGACCAGAAAAGGTTAGAAACTCAAAAATTGATAATCCAAACTCAAGTTCTTTAAAAAGGCCAAAAAACTTTAATTCAAGATCTAAATCAAGAAATAAATTAGAGAAAGAAACAATAATTTTTTAAAAACTCCTTCCTTAAAATATATCTAATAGAAGATCAATGCACAAATTTTTTTAATCAAGAATCAAGATTTTCAAACTCAAGTATCGAATGTATCAAGGGTTTTCTTAAGCTTTTTAAGAAGTACAAGAATGGTAAGCATTAACTTTGTGGGCTCATTTTATGCCTCTTGACAATTAGTTGGCGCACTGCGCATCTTTTAATACACTTTATGTATTCTTTATTTTCAATTTGGCGTCTTTGCGCATCTTTTATTTTTGGCATCATTAACCAGTTTTTTGAATATGCTACCTTTCTGAAATCTTAAAAAACAAAAGTAAACCCTCCTATTGATAAAGCAAATTCTTGATTAAGAAAATTATGAGTTAGATTCGAAAACTTGCAAAAGATCCCTATGCGATAAATAAAATGTTAGGAGATAAAAAAATTAGTTTCAAAATCCAATTTAAAAGATGAAAAGACTTTAAATCAAAAGTAGGATAACCTCTTTTAGGAAATAGAGATTAAGAATAAAAAACATGAGTTTCCTTCCTTTAACTGTTTTAGAGAAGTCAAACACAACTTACCAAAGATTTCAAGAAAAAACAGGAAGTAGATTTTTCATTTTTAGAAAAGTGAATGTGTGTTGATCAGAGAAAAACATTCACGAAAAGAAAAAAAAATTTCAAAGAATAAACAAAACTAAAACACAAAAAAAAAAAAAAAACACAAAAACACAACTCAAAAACACGAAAGGCTCTTAACCATTATCTCTCTCCTGGTCCTATGCTTCAGAAACCAGATCTGCCCATGAGATTTTTTCGCCTTTCATTATTTCCCCAGTTTAAATTTTGCTTCGCCTTGCCCTTTCTTTCGTAGGAAGAATTTTTAAATTAGGGCACTGATTTTTCATATGTCCAGGTTTCCTACATTGAAAATAAATAATGTCAAAGGAAATATTAACATCCTTACCATTTTTTACCTTTTTTCCACTTTTGCTTATGCTTTGGTGAGCTTTGTGATTTGCTTGACAAGTCATTGCTATCGTCACCAACTAAGCTTCCTCTTTCCATATCTTCAGCTTTTAGAACGATTGTTTTACCTGCATCCGAAAGTCTTTGATCCAACCCTTGCTCGTAGGCAATGAGTGAGCTAATCAAATTATCAATAGAATATACATTCAAATCTTTAGATTCACAATAGCTACAAATTTAGAATCAAATTTATCCAGTAGACATCGAAGAATTTTATTAAATTTTTCAAATTTTGAAAAATCTTTTCCTAAAGCATGTAATGAGTTTACAATTTGAATGAATCTGGTATACATGTCTAAGATCATTTCAAAAGGTTTCATGGAAAATAATTCAAAATCATGCATTAACAAATTCAACTTGGATTGCTTGATTTCACTAGTGCCTTCGTATATGATATGCAATTTACCCAAACTTCCTTATCGGTAGTGCACGTGGATACTAACATGAAATCATCAGAATTTAAAGCACAGAAAAAGCAATTTAAAGACTTCGCATTCAATTGAGCATTGAGTTGTTCTTCCCTGTTCCATTGACTAAAAGGGAATATCAATTTTAACTCCATTAACAATTCGTGACGGTGATGAATAACCAGTTAAAATCATATGCCACATGCGAAAATCAATCGATTGCAAGAAAATAGACATGCGAGTTTTCCAAAAATCAAATGACATATTTTCAAATAAAGGAGGTCTGGTGATTGAATAACCTTCTGCAACAGTACGATTAGCCATGGATCAAAATTCAAAAGCTTTTAAAAACTTATTTTATGAAAATTTGCTCTGATACCACTTGAAAGTTCATTAGGGATGTTAAGCCTTTATGAATAGGCCCAAAGGCTAACAAAGAGAGAAGTGAATTCGAAAAGAAGAATCTTTAAACCAAAACTCAAACTAAAACCAATATCACCACATAGAAAATCAACGATGCGAAAATTAAAGTGCGGAACAAGAAGTAAGAACAAAGAAATTTATAGTGGTTCGGTCAAACCTTGACCTACGTCCACTCCTTGGAGGCAACCTCCAAGTATTGCACTAAAACAAGTGTCTCTCCTTTAGCTCCCACAGCTAGGTGAAGAAGCCCTTACAAAATCACTTCCACCTTCCTCGGTGCGGCAGAGTCGCCGGGTCCTTTGACACCAAAGAGATCTTCGTCTTTGGTGAACTTCCCTCGAGACGAGCCTTGAATCCGACGGTATTAAGATGCAAGCCTGCCGAAGAAATCGTGTGGAATCCCCTCCACACTCCCTTGAGTCTCCGCTCACAGGATCTTCTCCCGCCTAGACTTCACCCGTTCCTCACTCCCTTTCAAGCTCTCTCTTCAAGTCTCCCCCATAAGAACGAAGCTCCAATGGCTGCAAAAGACACTTACAAAGTGCCTTGTCATAGCTTAAATAGAAGAGCTATAAACGAGCTCATTAATGCAAGTTGCCAACATTATCGTCCAGGATGATAGGCATATCGTCCCGGCCGATTAGTTCAAATTCAGCTCAATGGCCTGGGACGATTTGGGACGATCAGAAGAAAATTGGTTCTATCGTCCTGGCCGATCTCACGATCGTCCCGGCTGATTAGTTTAAAACCGATTTTAATCGTATTGATCATCGCCCTGATTTGGTGCTAGCCGAAGTCAATCGTCCAGGCCATCATCCTGGCCGATCATAAGATCGTCCAGGACAATGTGATTGTATCAATCAGCCATTAATGATTTTCAAATAATACCAGATCAATTTAGGTATGATTGAGTTAGATCGTCCTGGACAATATAAATACCGTCCTGGCGGATTTCCTAAATTAAAGAATACCTAAACTGATTATGGCGGCTGATTCTTTCTGAATTGAGAATATCGTCCTGGCCGATATGTTGACGACGGCTGCCTTAATGAGGATTCCCTAATTAAGGTTTTTGATTTTGGACATATCGTCCAGGACGATATAAATATTGTCCCGGTCGATATTACCAAAAATAGAAATCTTTTAGGAAATAGCAGGAAATCTTCCAAGTTACAAATTAATAGGTCCCACAACAAATACAACAGACTGAAGAAAAGAAAATGATTACAAATTGACTCAGACCTAGTCTACCCAATCTTGAGCTGGTTCCAAATTGTAGTCCGATCGTGTGAACCTGAAACGTTAGCACATAAGGCAATCGTAGGAAAATAGGGAATGTTTGCTATCATCAAAATCATAAACCATAGATCCGCAACAATTATGCCTTCGTATTTGTGAAGTGATGATGTATTTTTATGTATATGTTGTAGAACTTGCTTTAGTGTTGTGATGTTTTAGGTTTTGATGTTTAAATGTTACCTTATTAATATCAATATGTTAATTGTATCTATCATTTTATTTGATATCAATAAACCTGTCATGTTTTATGAATTTGTTGTTGTTCTTATTTTGAAATGAGAGTATGTTTATAAGAAAAGCCACTTTTAATTAATCTAAAATGTGTTATAAATTAACTTGTATTATAAAGTTAATTTTAGTTTAAAATCTAATTTTTTTTTAAAAAATTTACATTAACTTATAACTTAATTAAATTAAGCATTTCAATTTCATGTTCTTTTTAGATAAACATAATTTAAATATTTTTATTACAATTTTGATGTCTTGTTATTTTTATTTCTTTTTTACTATAATTATTTTTTATTATTAGAGAAGTTTGATTTTACATTAATGATTTTGGAAAGACCAAATAAAAAAAAGGATATATAAAAAAAAGGAAATATACAATGTGTACAAAAATTGAAAGAATACGCAATGATTCGCAAAATAAAAAGAGGCACAAAATTAGTCCAAATATGCAAAGATGCAGAAAGTGTACCACAAATATTTTAAAATATGTGCATTGGCTCCAATTAAATTATTTATGGTCTTTCCTCTATCGTTTGTTCTTTAATTCAAATCAATCTAATTTTCAATTATATTTTATATTGAAAATTTAAATTAATTAATCTTCATTTCATTACTTTGTAATAATCATCCTCATCTAATTATCTAGAATGCATCATGTTCTTAATTAACTTTTCTTAGCTAAGTTGTCTTTAATTAATTTTTTTTTTAATCTTTCTCTTTTTTATTATGTAATTAACCTTGTTAGAGCAATTATATTACAATCACTTTTAAGATCAATTCCTTTGGTTTCTTATTTGACATCTTTTATTTCAGTTTTCTTTTTTCCTTTTTGTTGTTATTAAATGGGGGAGTAATCATATTGTTTATGATTTATGTTTATATATTTTTTATCATTTGTGTTTTTATATTTCGTTATTTTGGATTTATATTTTTGTGTTTTATTGTTTTCTTGTTTATATGTTTTTGTTAAAAAAAATAAGAATTAAAACAAAATATTTTGTGTGCTCTTCATGGAATCTCCCTATATTCACATGTTCATTCTTTCAGGGGGAGCTAAGAAGAAATTTAGGCATACATGTTAACTCAAATAATAATTGTTTTTCCATCATAAAAAAGGGGAAGATTCTTGAGATTATTACAACCTAATTTTTTGATTGTTGATATTCTTGTAATATATATATTTTAATAATTCCAAATATTATTATTTTAATCATTGTTTCTCCTAACATAATTTGGATATATTATTTTTGTTGTTTGTGTACTAATAATTCAGATAGTTGAAGACTCAAATTTGATTTGATTAGGTTTTATTATAATCGAGTATGTAAATTTATTTTTGTTGAGTCTGAGAGAGTGTGATTGTAATTGAGTAACTGTGCACACACACATTGTGGGAGTGTTTAAAATTTGTAATTTTTAAACTGATTGTACTGTACGAATTTATTTCATATGGGATGATTTGTTCAGTTATTTTTTCCCTTCGAGCAGTTAAATGAATTGTAGTAGATTTTTTTTCTAAGTGCTGATCATACTATACGATGGGCTCTTCATACAAACGATGTCTAGAGTACAAATTTGATGGGTCCCTTGTCATCCTGTCGAATTCAAAGCTTTTTTGAACTAATCATACTATATAATTTATTGTTTGTATAGATGATACATAGAGTATGAATTAGACAGGTCCCTTTTAATTTTTATTAATCTCAAAGTTTTTTAAACTAATTATACTATATGATATCTTGTTCGTATAGACGATGTCCATGGTATGAATCTGAAGGGTTCCTTTTTATCTAGACGAATGCCATTTTTTTTTGAATGGATCATACTATATAATTTTTTATTTATAGAGATGACGTCCAGAGTACGAAAATGTGGGGTACCTTTTTTTCTCGATGAAGTTGAAAAATTTTGTAATCATTCATATAGTACGAATTTGGTTTGTACTACACGATCATCATATATAAAAATATTACGTACATATTCACATAGGTTTGTATGCAATAGTTTTTGAACTATTTGTACATATGAAAATACGATCGTACTGTATGATTGTATATTCTTTCATATATTTCATATAAAAGGTCCATAGAAACCGACTCAAAATGAGTTGTTCTTCATGACTTTTTAAGAGCAAGTGAAAGAGTGTTTGTGGGAGAGTATTTGAGAGAGAGTTCTTACTAGTAGAGTTTGAAGGGTTCACAAGACTATTCAAAGATAAGAATATTTTTTAGTTTTTTGGTTACTACTCTTCCTTTTCTTCTTTCTCATTGCTCGAGAGAAGATCTTTAAAGAAGATCAGGTACTCTGCTGACACTTGGAGGGTATGAACAGATGACGGTACTCTGCCGACACTTGGAAAGTGTAAACAGATGATAATACTCTATCGACACTTAGAGGGTGTAAACAGATGATGGTAATTTGCTGACACTTGGAGAGTGTGAATAGATGACGGCTCTCTACCGACACCTGGAGGGTATGAAAGGATGATAGTTCTCTGCAGCACCAGGGATTGATGGAAGAGTGGAAAATTATAAAGGCTTCTCCATGTTGATGTTGGAGCAAAAGGGGAGTCACTTTTGGCAATAGTGCAATACCTGAAGAGGGAGTCTTTAAAGAGTGGATATAGGTCTTATTAGGCCAAACCACTATAAATTCTTGTGTTCTTTTAATTTATGTATTTTTATTTAGAGCATTTATTTTTTGTGGCTGAAAAGCTTATTTCAAAAAGATAATCAAATTTGGAAAATTATTAGATCAGTTTTCTATTAAAAAAATCAAAGAGAATTTTTAATTACTAATTCACCCCCGCTCTTGGTTAGATGTGCATCAATTGTGTAGGTTTAACAACCTAGACGGAATCAACAATCACCATTTAATTTATGTCCTTAATAAGTTAGTCAAGATAATAGGGAAAGGGGAGGAGTAAGTCATGTCAGCTTGAAACCTAATATGGTCAAAGATCTTGTCCTTCAAACTCGCCATATTAGATTGTGGTAAGGAATCCAACCATTCGACCCAAATCATGCCGTAGTAGGGTAGAGATCCTAGGATGCTAAGAGGTCAGGTTGTAAAATTCCATGATCAAGTAGATCAGATTGATGTTTTTATAGATCGCTCTAGACTATAACTGAGTTAGTTAGAAGATGAGATGTATTCCTGCTATAACCATATGATGCTAAAAAACCAACAATAATATCAATATTAGGATGATTACAATATTGCCTTGATCGACATGTCTAAGAGTTTAGAGATGAACTTACATCATCAATGCAACTTCTTTCCTAGCGCTCACCCCCCTTTGTGATGTATCTAGGGGTAACACCCTCAACAACACCCTTACTAGCAAAACCTAAAGAAGAAGACGAAGGAGATGATGTTGACGATGCGTAAGGATAGACCTAATATAGTGTGATTATTATTTTTATTTTAGTTTATTTAAAAAAAAAAATATTGCTATTTTTGGTTCTTAGTTTTTTTCTCTTAATTATTTTTGTTATATTTTTCTTATAGCTAAACCTATTTTTATTTTAGTTTTAAATTTTTTTTGTAAGTTTATTTATGCTTATATAATTTATGAAAAATTAATGAAATAAAACTTTTTCTAAATTTTGATTTATTATATGCCTTACTATTGCATTTTTTTGCTTATGAATTTTTTTCAAAATGCAAAATTAAGATCCTAAATTATTTGATATTCTACAACATGCAAAAATTCCCTAATAAAATAGTTAGAAATTAACAACTAATCATTTTATTAAAAAATGTAATTCTTGATAAATAAATTCCTAATTCACTTGAGCATTTGACTAGTTATGGAGGAATACTAAATTTTAGGATTAATGCAAATTAAGTCATTAGATTAATCCTAGATCACCTAAATGCAAGTAATTAAAAAATTATGAGAGTTTTATTAAATTTTAAATTAATATGTTATGTAGAGATAAGATGCATGTATTCAAGCCCAAAATAAGGTATTTTTGAAAATAAAAGAAAAAAAAATGAATACGGCTAAATTACATAAAATCAAAAGTTAGTTTATGTAATGTCTGGCCCCTCCTAAAAATAATAAGTGAAGGTAGTAGGCAGACATTCAAAATATTTTTAAGCTAAGTATCTAAATATAAAAAATGGTACCTTTAATGTTCAGCCTTACCTTTATACTTCTAAAAGAAATTATTTTTTATCCTTATACTTAAAGAAAGATAATAAGATGATTTGAGGATTAACTAATTAAATAATATTATTAATTTATTAAATTTTAATAAACCTATGAAAGCTAGTCAAATATTCACCCATAAGAGTTTATGTTAGAAAGAACATAAATTTAAAACAAGGGATTAAGATATTACAAATTGTTTATTGGAAAATCATGCTACATATACTTTAGAAATACTTAGACTAAATGTAAAAGATAAAATTTTTTTTTTATCCCAATGTAATATTCATTACTTGAGGACAAGTTATAGTTAAAAGTTTGGGGGAATTTAAAAAGTTAAAAATTAGAATGTTATTTTTCTATGATTATGTTATTTTGTGCTTGCAATCCTTTTATTTTTTTGCAAGAAATAAAAAAAAAGGAAAATTGAACCAACATTACAACACCACAATTCAGTTTCACAGTGCCACACCTTCAGCGCATTAGTAGATGGCTTACTAAAAATCTACTAGAAAGCTTATCACCGAGGTGCTATCCAATCAGCACAACAAAGCCAAATCAAAGCATCATAGTGCCAAATCATTCACACCACATCGGAAGTCAATTGGATGAGTGAATTGAAACAACTATTTGTGAATTGATGTGTTAATTCAACAGCGCCACCAAGTTTGCACCACTCCTCAGGTTTAGAAAAAAAATTTAAAAACTATAAAAAGTCATACTATCCCTTGATGCAATAGGTTGGCAACACGGAGGGGCCATTTGTAATGTCATTTTGTGAGTGTGTTTTTTTAATCTGGGAGCTTGACCTTATGTTTTGATGATTACAAATATTATTGGATGATTATTTACTTATTCTTATATTTTATTTTTGATATTTGTTTTGTGCACTTCCAAACTTTAATGTAATAACATACATGAAGAAAGGCTTAATATGATGCTTTGTTTATGTGAGAGTTAAACTATAAATTAAAGAGTCTATACTTTTATTTTTTTTCTTAAGTAAATATATGTAAAAGGGTGTATGTTTGCTTAACAACTGTGGACACATATAGGTGGAGTGAAAAATAAATATTTTAATTAATGATATGAAGAAGATGTTCTAGTTTGACTGAATAAGGAGAGATAGAGCTATCGAGAAATGTAAAAGATGTTGAATCTATTAGAGGAGGAGATTGCCCAACTAAGAAGTTAGTACCAGTTTTAACTTGACTTAGCAATATAGCGACATCATCTATAAAGGCCAAAGATTAGGCCAAGGTGGTGGCTGCTAGTTTTACTAAGATTTCTAGTCAAGGAACTAACTGAGGTGATTATTAACAGACTAACCAGGAAGCTAGATGAGGTTCTTCATATTGTTCTTGGCAATGACTCAAAATGTTTACTAGGAGATAGTTATTTTGAAAGGGTTATTGATTATATTTAAATTCTTGTTACCAAAGGTTAACTGTATCCCATATTTAGGGATCCTTCCTATTATTTTAAGAAATTTCATGATAGTGATATTGAGAAAGAGAGCGAAGGTGCGAGTGTGACCAATAAAAGAGTCGTATCAGCTCAAACTTTGTAAATTTTTTGTACTTTTTGATGTAATAATAGTACAAATATAAATAGATTCTTTTATTACTCAGTTGTTCTTTGTACCTTCCTCATTGTTGAGTGGTGAGGTTAGTTAGTTTAGTGTACTAGCTATGAACTTATTGAGTTTTTAAAATTTTCTTTCTTTCATGACACTAGTGTCCTTCTTAACTCTGCTGTGAGTGGGTTTATTACTGGTATGCATAGTTATTAATGATGAATTGTTCCTTACACTAGACTCTTTATCTTCATTAGGATAACCATTAAGTCTCATTGATTGAGGGGACTAACATTTTTCACTTATTACAAAGCTTTTTGTGTTAAAGAGAGAGGGAGTTGCCATTAAGGCTATACACAACCATTTTCTATGGAGCAAGACTTCACTGATTGAGAGGGGAATTGCATGCTACTTGTTGTGGACCTTGTCACAAAAAGGAGGGGGCATAATCTATAGTGGATAATGGCATGGTGCCCATAGTATCCTATAGTAATGGGGCACTTAAGACTCATCTTCTATAAGGGACTCATGTGTTACATATTATAGAGATTGTCAAAATGGGAGGAGTCAGCCAACAATAACTCTATCATTTTATTCTTAATGATGTCATCTCTATCTTACCACGGTGATGCTTCTCCTATTTGTATGGAATAATAAATAATTTGGGAGGCAAAATAGGTTACCTCATTGTTGTAGGTGTCAAATTTATTTTGATTTGACTCTTGAATGTCTTCTCCATTTAATAAAATAATATTAGAATTTATGGCTTCTACTATGATGCTTGGTGGTCATCTGCCTATAAATAGGGAAGGTGGGCTCTTTTAGATGTGGATATATTCAAAATTTGGTTTCATTTGTCATGATGGTGGCATCCCTTTGGTCTTGTTTTTTGGGGCGAGCTTACCTTATGATGGTTGAATAATTGCAAGCTATGTGGTCTTTCATCCTTTGACATATGGAGAAAAAAGAAATATAAAGGAAATGTGCCTTCCTTACTAAGTTTACCTTTAGTGTAAATAATGTTTTTATATAAGGAGTGTCTCGTGACACTACTCTTTTTGGAAAGAGTAGAAGGATACGTGGCGATAGTGTTATAAGGAAGTGTCCCATATATAGCTTCAATCTTTTCTTTTACTTTTATTTACCCTTCAAGGCGATCATCATCTATGAGGCAGATTTGATGTCAAACCTTGACAATTGTTGTTGTTGCGAGGCTTAAGAAGCTAATGCACCTCCTTGGGTGACTTAGAGATGTCATTCTTCTCTCCAGAGTCACCCGATGTGATCAAAACATTTGTTTGCATGTATTAGAGCTACATATAAGTGTCCATATGCGTTTCTAGTGGGATATACTATGCAAAAATATTATGTGAAAATTGGAGTGAAATAAGGGTCAAGGTTTCTAATCCAATTCTACTTAGCTTGTCATAGCTAGTCTTTCTTATGTTAGATATTCTACTGAAGAATAGAGTGAGCCTTTTTGTGAGAGTGAGTGTAAATTCTTGTAATGAAAGACATGAAATAAAGGTTATTTTTTTAATATATGTTTGTCATTTACCATTCTATTGAGATATTTCACTAAGAAATGTTTTGATGAATGCTCATTCTTATTTGATGCTAGAAAATGACATTATAATTCTTATTTGAGGGTGAGTTGGATGAAACTCTTTTATGAAAAAGGAAACATATATGTTTATATGAATTCAAGATCATAACAAAATATCTTGCGCCATTGCCCAAGCTCCCCAAGCGTAAGAGGAATAATTTACAAATGTTTTTTTTTTTAATTTTTAAGCATGAGAAAGTTTGTATAGAGTTTTCCTTTTTTTAGGTCTCAAAAAATAGTGTACTGCTAGTTTCTAGATAGGGAATAGGGAGTAAATCTCACTAGAAAGATTAATTTTCTTCATGATGGGGGATAAAGCGCTCGGGCAAGTCTTGAGTTCTTGGATGCCTTTGTTAGCCATAATAGGTAGCCTAATCTTTTCTTTTAGCTAGAACCTAGAGGGGGCCTCTATCAATCTATTCTAATAAGGTGATCACGCTTGATTATCTTATAGCCAAGGTATTAGGGTTTGAGAGGTTTCTTCTTAAAAAGGTTATTTAAATGTTTAGTTTTTGTTGGGAGGTTTCTTTTAAGGATTCAAAATATAGTTTACCACTTGTCTCCTAGATGATAATAAGTAGTGGACCTTGCTAGAAAGATGTTGTTCCTTTATACTGTTTGCTCTGGTGCATGCACATGTCTTGAGTGCTTGGGGGCTTCAGCTTGCCACAGGGACTAGTTCAATCTTTTCTTTCAACTTTAACCTAGAGGTGGTCTCAATGGCCCGCACTACTCATGTGAGCAAACTTGATTATTGAATGGTTCCTATACTATGGTTTGACATGTTTCACTTAAAGAGGGGTCTCCTAAGGAGTTCTCATGACACCATTTAAGTGTTTGATCTTTAGGATTTCAAATTTCGTGAGCATCTTAAAGTGAGTAATTTGTCATGATGGGGTGTTTTAATTTTATTTTTCATTTTATTGTGTAAGAGTCTTTTCATAGGAAGTTAAGGAAAGAGGTTCTCGATAAAGGAGAAATAAGAATGTAAAGTGAGTAAGGATAAGTTATTCCTTTATGGGTAAATTGACTTGAGGTTATTGACACTCCATGTTCAAGGTATTTTGTTTCTATTATGAGTCCACAATTGTTAGGCTCTTGGGCCTACTTATCTTTAGATGGTGTAGGGACCTTCCTAACTACTTGCTAGTTTTCCAACCATAGATTAATGAGCTGGTGCGTCTATTCTTTTGAAGATGAGGTCTCCACATATGAAGGTTTTCCTTTGATGAGTGAGTTGTAGTATTAGGCAATTCTTCTCTTTATCTCTTCTTATCATAGTACAACTCACATTCTGAACTTTTCTGATAAGTTAGAGGCTATATATAAACTTTTTTATTGGTTGCATCCCATTCATAAAACTTGGTGTCTTGACCATGAGTTGTGGTTAATAATATGTGGCTTTGCAAGTAAAGTTCTACTAGTAACATGACTTTAGTGCCATGTGAAAGCAAGAAAGTTATTTGCCTAGCGACTATAGATGGGGTTATCCTAAGTGCCCATAATATTGAGGAAAGTAGTTTTATTCATTTTCTCAAGGCACCTTGAACCTTATTTTGAAGGAGGTTGAGAGTGTGCTTGTTTTGTTTTTTGAAAACTATGCAAATTGTATTAATTCAAAAAAGAAATGTTACACGTTAAATAAAAAGAAACCTATCATAGTCCTTCCTAATCAAGTCAACAAAACTTGATGGAAGTTCACTGTCTAAAAAAATGTCCCAATAAAAGTCACCAAATTTGGCTAGATGAGAACAATAATTTTCCACCTTATTACATTCTCTAGAACAAATTGAAAAATAACATTCTTAAAAACTTCTAAAAAAGAAATATCCATTTTTCGAGCTTTATTATTCTTGGACGAAGTTACCTTTACCGAATCTTGAAGCATCTTCATAATATTTACATTATCACTTTCAATGATTATTCCTTTATTTTAAACCATCCACTCTTGAATAGAGTATTCAAAATTTAGAATAGCATTAAACTCCAAAAAAGCTAGGTCCCAATGATTTAATTTATTTCCATAAGCACAAAGCATTCTACCTATATAATATCTTAAAACACTAGCTATTCCTATCATATTGGATTTTAACACTGCCGCATCTACATTTAATTTAATCCAACCTTCGGGTGGGGGACACCAAGCATTAGATAGCATTGAATGCTGATTGATATCCTAATTCTTCTTATTTAGAAATGAATGCTGATATGAATAAATAGATAAGACTTCTGCAGCTATTTTTGTGGTCAAAGAGCAAATTTTTCATGCTTAATCATGTTCCTGACTTTCCAGTTTTGATATACAACAAAAATATAAATTCTGGCAAGAATATATTTTGTCTGTCCAACCGTCCTCAATTGCTCATAGCATTGATCCATACTTGGAAACTTAGGAACAATAATACCCCATTGCCTCAACATTTGCAATACTTCTACAAGTTTCAAACAACATATTGAAATGTGCTCCATGTCTTCATAACTTCCAAGCCTCTTGGACAGGTTATGTTGCAATGTAATTTCCTATAATTCAACCAAGAGTTTGTAGGAAATGCAATATTTAATAATCTCCACCAAAAAAGTAACTCCCAATTAGAAACTTTGAATTTTTTCATCCACCTCATATCTTTCACATTTCCTTGTTGAATTTGACAATGATGTTCATAAGCCATTGATGTTATTGATATGCTGATTCAGGTTTAATTAACTCAACCTTATGTTCTTTCACATTTATGCTAATTGGCATATGCATAATGAGGATTTCATATCTTCAAAGAAATGCATCTTCAATGCCTCACTTTTCCATCTTCTTTCTTCATCAATAAGAAATGAAGTGTTTTATCTGCAAGCTCTGTTAAATTGCATGTTTCAAGTCATCTATTCAAACTTCTATCAAGCAACCACACATCATTCATAATGTTTACTTTAGCACCTGAATAAATATGCCATTTTATAATAGGTTTCAAAAAATGGGCACCTTCCTTAATTATTTGCCATGAAGGATAGGCATTCCTCTTAATTTTATCTTCCTATATTCCATCTCCGATCTTTCCTTCAAAACTCTATTAACAAATGAGTTTTGATTTTGTATAAAATTCCAAGAAAGATGAGATCTAAGTGGACCTTGTCTTTCAGCCGCTCCTTGGATTTCAAAGCCACCAAAATTTGTAGGCAAACACATTGTCATCCAAGATATGTAATGCATATTGTGTCTTCCATTCTCCTTATGCCAGAGAAAGTCTATACAAATCCTATCAATTTCCAATAGAACACTTTTTGGTATTAAAGAATGAGCCATCAAGTATGATAAAATAGAAGAAAAAGCTATTTTAATTAACACCATTTTTCCTGCCAACGATAGGGAGCTAGATCCCCATGTATTTAATTTCTCCATTGCCTTTTTAATTATGGAATTGTCGTCTAAAGCCTTCATTCTCCTTAAAGACATCTTAACACCCAAAAAAGTGATTTATTCAACCAAATTGAGTCCTATGAATTTTTTTAATCTCTTTATTCTTTTCTTTGAAACTATTTTTCCATATATTACCATAGACTTCTTTGAATTTTTGTGTTGTCTGGTCCAATCATAATCTTTATTCAAAATATGCTTCAAAAGGTTGGCATTGCATTTGGAGGCCTCAACTATAACAAGCACATCATCATCATGGGCTATTTTCTCTAGATTAGCAGCTACTCTAATACGTAAATGGTTAGATTTAGATTGTAATGCTTTGGATAGAAGTTTATAGCACAAAATAAATAGGCTTGGAGAAAGCAAGCAGCCTTGCTGAAAACCACATTCTACTATTATCGACTTTGTCTTCCTTCCATTGATCTTAATAGAGAATTTTGGGTAGCAAACACATTCCATAATCAGATCAATTATCATATTAGGAAACCCCTTAAGCTTCATAATTTGATTCAATGTATCCCAACACATGCTATCATAGGCTTGTTCCATGTCAAGTTTCAACAACTTAAAGCCCAATTTTGCAACAAAAAGTATCATTTTATTCAAAATCTCTTGAGCCAATAGGAAATTATTAGAAATACTCCTTCAAGTAACAAATGCTCTTTCATAATCATAAATAACTTTGGGAAGAAAATTTCTTAATTTGCTTAGGATCATACCTGAAGCCATTTTGTAAATTGTCTGACATAAACATGTAGGTCAGAACTTGGAACATTCAAAAGCATTAGGGACTTCAGTAATAAGAACCACCATCATCTCTTTCTAGTAATCAGGCATGATACCTGATTTAAAAAAATCATTAATGGCATTCCATGTTTCATTCTTCACTATGCTCCAATAAGACTTAAGAAAAACATGCATTAGCTCCGTCTAATCCTGGCCCTTGTTGTTACTCATCTTCATAAAAACATAATAAAGTTATTCTTTTGTGGATTTTGTGCTCAAATCTTTAATTGATCTTCTAATTCAAAAAAATGCCAATTAGACATTTGCTATTTACTCCATTTTTCCAAGAAGAATTTCTCAAAAACTAAATGAATGATTTCAGGACCTGTTTCTATTGCTCCATCAGGAAAGGATACTTGCTTAGAGAATGAGCTTGTTGGTAGCTTCAACTTGACCATAAGTCTGAGGTTGATGAACATAGTGAATTACCTAGATATTGTGGAATTCTTTAAAGCTTTGAACAATGAAGTGTTATTTATTATTGGTTATAATAGTGAAAGGTACTATGTTTCAATAGATAATAACAATCCAGATGAAATTTTAAATTATGATATAAGTTGTGTTAAAGAGTGCTTTGGGTTTCATCCATTCGGTGAAGTAGTCGATCATAACTAGAATAATCTCCTTTGTCCTGTCAATTGTAAGAATTGTCCTAGCAGGTCAATATTTCACATGACGAATGGCCAGGGACTAGTGATTGAGTGTAGCTTATGAGAGGCTTATAGCTTAATTAGCCCAAACTATAGGCATTGCATGCATCTTTGGAGATTTGTTTTTGTATCTTTCCTTGGAGTTGGCAAACAATATCGTTGCCTAAGGATTCTATGGATGAGTGTACATCTACCTAAGTGGCTACCATACTCGCCTAAGTGGATCTCAGTCAGTATTGTTATTTTTTTCACTTCTCGTATGCACTAGAGATTAGGGAAAAAGTGAATCTTCTGAATAGATTATTACTAACTAATAGGCAGTTAGTATCTTTGATCAATTTTCAAGTACTTAATGTAGGATCAACCTAACTTACATGATGTAGAGATAGGTGATTTGTTTATGCTTGCATCACTTCTTATTCAATTACTACATGCTTTGAGATTGCTTTGAGATTTGTAAAATAGATTAGTAATCGATGCTTCCTTGTTAATAAAGGAGATTGGCATGTTAGTTTTAGTTCTAAGAAATTTAGAAAATTTTGAAGTATAAAAAATTATTGATTTTTTATTTAACTTTAAATAGATACTTCATGAGTATCTCATCTTTGACTTTATATTCATCATTGACTTTATATTCATCTTTGAGCTAGTTTATCATTAATTAGAGTCTAAGCACACCTCTAGCTCGATGACGCCTAGCCCAGAGGTGAATCTTAAGCTACTGAGTAGAGCTTTATACTCAAATTAATTATTGGTAACCTTGAATGAGTATAAAACTGATAACATACTGATAACATAGCTTGTGCCTTATCATGATTAAATCTAATTTTATTGTACATAAGAAGGAACCTTATGAATTTACTTGCACCTTCTCTGAAGGTGTACTTTAGAGGATTTATCCTCATGTTATATTCTTTAGAGTGAGGAATATCTATTTAAGGTTTTTCATGTTTTGGCCTGGAGATCGGCTCTTGACAAAGAGGTCATCTATGTAAACTTTAATGTTTCTTCTTTGTGATAAGTGGCTCCGATATTATTCATTCCAAAGAGCATGGCTTTGTATTAGTACAATTCTTTTGTTATAACAAATGTAATTTTTTAGTAATCTTCGGGGTGGTAGCCTAAGAAGGCATAAAAGAGCTCATTATAGGATAAATATAGCATTATCGACCAAGGTGTTGATCCTTAGAAGGGGGTATCCATCTAAGGGGTATGTTGATTTCGTATTGATGAATTCTATGCACATTCTTCACTTGTCTATACCATCACCACGTCAGAGATCCACTGTGGGTAGTGAACTTCTTTTATGAAGTTAGCAGCAAGTATTTTTTCTACTTCTTGGATGAGTTTGATGGTTAAAATTGCATTTTTTAGATCTTCTATTTGATTGGATGAGAGCCATTTTCATGTTTAGGCGATGTCGCATAACTTCCTCTGTGATGCCTAACATTTTTGTTGTTATCCAATTGAATACTTCAAGATTATTACTAAGATTTTGCACCAATTTGTCTCGATGTTCTTTATCGATGAAAGTGCTAACTATGAAGTTTTTACTTGGTTAACTTTCTATTATGGCTACGTCTTTGATGACTTTAATTATTTATATGCTTAGGCCTCAATCCATGTCCAAGTGGAGGATTTTTAGATGTGCTTTTTGGACCTATAGCTCCTAGGTAGCAAGTGCAATATAAGGCTAGGATGCCCCTCGATATGACTTCTCTTCCTTCGATAAGAATTTTAATGGCATTGTTGTATCTATATACTACAACTCTAAAGGGCTTTAGTAAATTCCTATCAAATATAGCATTATAATTCATGTAAGAGTTTATGCTGATGAAGTTTACATAGCAATGTATTACCAATATCATTCAACAAAGTGATAGGTAGGATGATTGCTTCTTCAATCTCTATACGTTCATTAGAGAATCCATAAAGCGGTCGTAGGATCGGAGAGGGATGAGAGGCAAGTAGATTCATTTTGTTGAAGAAGGTTTTTTATATGATATTCATTAAGCTCCACATATCTATCACAATGTTGTCGATCTGATAGTTGTGTTACGGATCTATGGTTTTTGATTTTGATGATAGCAAACATTCCTTATTTCTCTATGATTGCCTTATGTGCTAACGTTTCAGGTCCACACGTTCAGACTGCAATCTGGAATCAGCTCAAGATTGGGTAGACTAGGTCTGTGTCAGTTTGTAATCCTTTTCCTTTCTTGAGTCTGTTGTATTTAGTGTGGCTATAACTTGGTAGAAATTCTCTTGCTCCCTATATGATTTCTGCTTTTGGTAACATCGTCCGGGATGATATTAATATCGGCCTGGACGATCTGTCCAAAATCAGAAACCCTGATTAGGGCATCCTCGTTAAGGCAGCCGTCAACAGATCGGCCTGGACGATACTTTTATCGGCCAGGACGATAAGCTCAATTCAGAAAGAATCAGCCGCCATAGACAATTAAGGTATACTGTATTTTTAAATTATCGGCCTGGACGAAATTACCAAATTATGCCTTAATTGATCAGGAAATCAAGGGAGCATTAATGGTTGATTGATACGATCATATCGGCCGGGACGATCAAATGATCGGCCAGGACGATGGCCTGGACGATCTATATCGACCAGCTTAAAAATAGGGACGATGCTCAGGACGATTGAAATCTGATTTGAACTAATCGTCCAGGATGATCGTGAGATCGGCCTGGATGATGTAACCAATTTTCTTCTGATCATCCCAAATCGTCCCGGGCTAATGAGCTTAATTTGTACTGATCAGCCAGGACGATATGCCTATCGGCCTGGACGATAATGTTGGCAACTTGCATTAATGAGCTCATTTTGAGAGCTTCTATTTAAGCTTTGGCATGACACTTTGTAAGTGTATTTGGCAGCCATTGCAGCTTCGTTCTTGTGGGGGAAACTAGAAGAGAGAGCTTAAAAGGGAGAGAAGAAAGGGTGGAGTTTGAGAGAGGGAGAAGATCCTGTGAGGGGGGACTCAAGGGAGTGTGGAGGGGGTTCCACACGGTTGCTCCGACGAACTCGCACCTTAGTACCATCCGATTCAAGGCTTGTCTCGAGGTAAGTTCACCAAAGAAGAAGATCTCTTTGGTGTCAAAGGACCCGGCGACTCCGCCGCACCGGGGAAGGTGGAAGTGATTTTGTAAGGGCTTCTCCGCCTAGCTGTGGGGGCTAAAGGAGAGACACTTGTTTTAGTGCAATACTTGGAGGGTGCCTCCAAGGAGTGGACGTAGGTCAAGGTTTGACCGAACCACTATAAATCTGGTGTGTTCTTTCTTTTTACTGTTTCCGCGTTTTAATTTCTGCACTTTAATTGTGGTGATTTTGGTTTGGAGTTTTATCCTTGATTTTATAGTTTTCTAAATCACCTCTCTCTTTAATTAGCTTGGGACTTAGTTCAAGAGGGCCTAACATCCCTAACAAACTTTCAAGTTGGTTATTAGAGTGGTGACAACTATTACTACATTACATGGGTTACCCCTGGCTAGTTCATCTTTGCCACTAAATGTGATAGGTGTGCCATTGATGGACCATTTGAATGATGATGAATGAATTTCTTTAGCTTTCATTCTTTATATGTGTGGGGTACCCCCATGTTCTTTCCCTAGGATTGTGGGAACTACTCCAATGATGTAAATGGCTCAAGTTTGTAAAGGCTAAATGGTGGTTTCTTCTATGAGAGCTTTTCCTTGTCCTTGCTATATATTGGTGAAAGAAAACTCTTTGATTTTACCATCTTTCATGAGTCTTTTTACTAGGTTTCACAGTTGGCGTTACTCTTTAATGTAGTTTTCATGATCTCTATGGAATGCACAGTTCCATGTAGTATCCCGAGTGCTGTCAATCTTCATTTGGTCGGCATATGAAGAATTATTTGTATAGTATGGCCTCCATAAGCTTGAATATATATACGCTTAGTGGAGTATAGATTGGATATGTTTGAGGCTGATGAATAACCTTTATGTATTCCTCCTCTTGTGCTAGTGGTGCTTCGTTATTGGGAGGTATTGGTTAGACAAATGTTCTATATAGACTAGGGAACTGATGGTTATACTGGAAGTGGATCTTTAGTTTCTTCATTGTACTGATTTTGGTTTGGAGTTTTATCCTTGATTTTATAGTTTTCCAAATCACCTCTCTCTTTAATTAGCTTGGGACATAGTTCAAGAGGGCCTAACATCCCTAATGAAGTTTCAAGTGGTATCAGAGCGGTTGTCATAAAATAAGTTTTTAAAAGCTTTTGAATTTGATCCATGGCTAATTTTTCAAATCGTAATATTGCGGAAGGATATTCAATCACTAGACCTCCTTTATTTGAAAATATGTCATTTGATTTTTGGAAAACTCGCATGTCTATTTTCTTGCAATCGATTGATTTTCGTATGTGGCATATGATTTTAACTGGTTATTCATCACCGTCATGAATTATTAATGGAGTTAAAATTGATATTCCTTTTAGTCAATGGAACAGGAAAGAACAACTTACTGCTCAATTAAATGCAAAGTCTTTAAATTATTTTTTCTGTGCTTTAAATTCTGATGATTTTTTGTTAGTTTCCACATGCACTACCGATAAGGAAGTTTGGGATAAATTGCACACTATATACGAAGGCACTAGTGAAATCAAGCAATCCAAGTTGAATTTATTAATGCATGATTTTGAAATGTTTTCTATGAAACCTTTTGAAACGATTTTAGACATGTATACAAGGTTTATTCAAATTACTACATCATTGCATGCCTTAGGAAAAGATTTTTCAAATTTTGAAAAAGTTAACAAAATTCTTCGTTGCTTACTTGAAAAATTCGATGCTAAAGTAGTTGCTATTTTTGAATCAAAAAATTTGAATGATTATTCTATTGATAATTTTATTTGCTCACTCATTGCCTACGAGCAAGGGTTGGGTCAAAGACTTTTGGATGCAGGTGAAACGATCGTTCTAAAAGCTGAAGATACGGAAAGAGAAAGTTTAGTTGGTGACGATAGCAATGTCTTGTCAAGCAAATCACAAAGCTCACCAAAGCTTAAGCAAAAGTGGAAAAAAGGTAAAAATGGTAAGGATGTTAATATTTCCTCTGACATTATTTGTTTTTGATGTAGGAAACCTGGACAAATGAAAAATGAGTGCCCTAATTTAAGAATTCTTCCTACGAAAGAAAAGGGCAAGGCGAAACAAACTTTGAACTAGTGAAATAATGAAAGGAAAAAAATCTCATGGGCAGATCTGGTCTCTGAAGCATCAGACCAGGAGAGAGATAATGGTTAAGAGCCTTTCGTGTTTTTTGTGTTATGTTTTTGTGTTTTTTTAGTATTGTTTTTTTTTTTTTTTGAATTTTTTTTTTCGTTGAAGTTTTTCTCTGATCAACACACACATTCACTTTTCTAAAAATAAAAAATCTACTTCCTATTTTTTTTCTTAAAATCTTTGGTAAGTTGTGTTTGACTTCTCTAAAACAGCTAGAGGAAGGGAACTCATGATTTTGTTTGTCTTTCTCTCTTCTTAAAGAGGTTATTTTACTTTTGATTCAAAATCTTCATCATATTTTAAATTGGATTTTGAAACTGATTTTTTTTATTTCCCTACATTTTTTCTATCGCATAGGAATCTTTTGCAAGATTGTTGAATCCACCATGAAATTTTCTTAATCAAGTTATTCGTGTTGTCAATAATTTGGGTTTACTTTGGTTTTGAAAATATAAGAAAGGAAGCATATTTTTTGAAAATAATAAAAAAAGTGGCCAATGATGCCAAACCAAAAGATGCACAATGACGCCAAATTGAAAAAAAAAATACACAAAGTGTATTAAAAATTAAAAGATGCTCAAAAAGCCATTCAAGTGATAAAGGGCAGAAAATGAGCCCACAAAAAAATATATGCTTATTTTTTATTATACTACTAAAAACTTAAGAAAATCCTTGATATGTTCGAAATTTGTGCTTTAAAATCTTGGTTCCTGATTCAGCAATTCGTGCATTGATCTTCTATTAGATATGTTTTATAAAAGGAGTTTTGAAAAATTAATGTTTCTTTTTCCGTTTATTTTTTTATTTGGATATTGAATTAAAAAGTTTTTTTAGCCTTTAAAAGAACTTGAGCTTGGATTAACAATTTTTGAATTTCTTACTTTTTCTGGATTATGCGTTGTCAATCCAATTCTACTAAGTTTTTTGATTAAAACTAAGAGGTAACTTTCTCATTTTAAGAATATTTGTTTTTTTTCACTAGATCAGAAAACGTTTTTTTTGTCTTTTGTTTTATTTTTTATTTGTGCCTCCTCTCTTTTTGATAATGTCAAATGGGGAGAACGTATTGTTGAATTTTCGTACTGTTATCATGTTTGTATCTTATTTAAAAAAAAAACTAAAAACAAACAAAAATATTTTTATCTCCCCTATTTTTAAAAAGGGTTTATTCTAGTGAGGAGGAGATTAGGAGAAATTGCTTTTTTGAAAATTCAAATTGAAATGTTTTGCCATCATCAAAAAGGGGGAGATTGTTACGGATCTATGGTTTATGATTTTGATGATAGAAAACATTCCTTATTTCTCTGTGATTGCCTTATGTGCTAATGTTTCAGGTCCACACGTTCAGACTGCAATCTGGAATCAGCTCAAGATTGGGTAGACTAGGTCTGTGTCAGTTTGTAATCCTTTTCTTTTCTTGAGTCTGTTGTATTTAGTGTGGCTATAACTTGGTAGAAATTCTCTTGCTCCCTATATGATTTCTGCTTTTGGTAACATCGTCCGGGATGATATTAATATCGTCCTGGACGATCTGTCCAAAATCAGAAACCCTGATTAGGGCATTCTCATTAAGGCAACCGTCAATAGATCGGCCTGGACGATAAGCTCAATTCAGAAAGAATCAGCCACCATAGACAATTAAGGTATACTGTATTTTTAAATTATTGGCCAGGACGATCCAAGGATCGGCCTGGATGAAATTACCAAATTATGCCTTAATTGATCAGGAAAATCAAGGTAGTATTAATGGTTGATTGATACGATCACATCGGCCGGGACGATCGAATGATCGGCCAGAACGATGGCCTGGGCGATCTATATCGGCCAGCTTAAAAATAGGGCGATGATCAGGACGATTGAAATCTGATTTGAACTAATCGGCCAGGATGATCGTGAGATCGGCCTGGACGATGTAACCAATTTTCTTCTGATCGTCCCAAATCGTCCCGAACTAATTCATGGTGTATTCTTTAGTGATATAGAAAGGGAGGTATCAGAAGATTGACTGATAAGATATAATACATCAATAGACTAAAAGTGATGACTTCTTACATAAAAGTCACCTGACTTATTATATGTGATATAAGAATTATTCCTAACAACATGTCTGGTATGATTAAGATTGATTCTTGTAGAGTTGGCCAACTTGATTGAATATTGAAAAAATATCGTAGGTAGCCAGATGTCCTATTTGTGTTGCATATGCATATGACATGAGCATATATGAAAAATTGTATAAAAATATGATATTATATGAAATGCACATTATATAGGATATGATTGATATAAAAGCATACGATACACATGAGATCCATGATATATATACTGCATTACATATGATAAAGATATATGATAAACATTCATTGATATTTGATATTTTATGACATGCATAGAATAAATGTTCAATGGCTTAATATGATAGGTATATTGATATACTTGAAATGACATATATAATGAAATAAAGCGTAAATTATTGACATGCATAGATTCATAATAGACCTACTAGGTTATAATTTGACAGTGGTATAAGAATGACCAAACTTACCAATCCTTCATATGATCACTGATTACTAATTATGAATGACGTTGCTTATATTAATTTCTATTGATCCTATAAAATGGCATTATTCATATTGATTTCCGCCAATTCTTACAACTACATGTTTATACTTATATGGATTGAATGATTGCATACATATATTTTCTACTATCATGCATTGATTATAGTTGTAAATTCTAGTAACTTATTAAGCTGTTAGCTCACTCTATGGTTTTCTTATATTTTCAAGAAGGGGGTCAAAATTTAGTGGAGTGAATCAGATCAAGATTTAAGATTTTTTTTTTTTTTTTGCATTTTTATTGTTATTCTTTTACAGTCAAGAGTGTAGAAAGATAAACTAATGTAGCGTGTGATCTTCTTAGCTATTATAAATTGAATTTTGATGAAAATTGAACTTTGATGAATGAACATAGAAATATTTTGATATATATGATTTACAGTTGCTTTCATTGATTATATTTTTACTAGTGGAGTTATTATATTAATCAATTATAAGAAGCTTTGGTAGATTAATTAAGAGATGAAATAGGCAATTCTTCCAAATTTAGATCTTATGGCATCACAAATGTTACATTAACTGAGATGTATGATATTTTATATCTCCTTAATTTGAGAGATGAAGTTCTTAAATTTGCATATCATAGGACCACATAATATATAGGGAAAAAGTTAATAATCTATCCACAAAACTAGTAATATACATTTTAAATAAAGGATGGCACATTTAATGTGACCTATGGGATTTAGCCACTATTAGATCTATGAGTGGACCAAGATGTATGGTTACCTTGATAGAATTTTTTACAAAGATAACACAGGTTTGCATGCTCAAGCAAAAAAGAGACAAATTCAAAACATTCAAAGTAGAAGACAGTCACTTGGAAACAAATTGTAAGGTAAGGTTGAGAATAAACAATAGCTTAGAATTTTGATCTTTTGAGGTGCACAACTTCTATGAAAAAGAAGGTCTCATCCAACATAAGATTATAGTGGTCACAACTTAGCAAAGAGAAATGGAATAACAAATGAATATAATAATCTTCAAGAGGACCAAATGAGTCATTCAATGAAGGTTTATGCAAGGATTTAATGGGCTAAGACTATGAATATTGTATGTTATTTGGTAAAAAGGTCTCAACCCACCAATATTGATTTTGGGACTTCCAAAAAGCTATAATCAAGTCATTAAGTTAATTATTTAGTTCTAATGGTCTTTGTTTATCCAACTTATGCACATTTCAAATAGAATAAATAAGATCTTATAGCTATGAAGTGCTTGTTCTTTGGGTATTCATAAGGATTAAAAATATATCAATTATCTTATTTTTTCGATCAATAGGGATATCAATTTTAATAAGCCGGATATTGATCAATAGAATTCAATGTAAATTGACAATTTAAGAGGTGATCAAAAAGTAGAAAGGCATTTTAGATTTGAGCTTGAGCATGACCAACCAGAAGATAACCTCTCTAAATCAACTTAGTATATTTGGGACTGAAGAGGAGGTAATAAGACCACATCAAAAAGATTTCTACTCTTTTTTTTGAAACAAAAAGAAATAAATCTTAATTAAGAAGCTCAAAAAGAGAATTACATCCTAATAGCATCCGACTCCTTCTTTAAACAATTGATAAAGGAAGGAGGGATCTTATTCATAACTACATCATCCCAAAGGAAAGAGCTAATACAAGCATAGTTAGCACAAAGATGCGCTAACTTGTTACTCTTACTTTCAACACAATTAAAGACTACAAAGTGAAAATCATTAATAAAAGAAAGATCTCTCAACTCGTCTCCACCTTTATCCAGCATTTCCTTGATGAATGTGATTATATTCTTATTATCTCCTTCAATGATTAATCCTTTGTAATCAAACATCCAATCCTTTACCACTTGCTTGATCGAGAGAATATCCTGAAGTTCCAGAGCAGCCGAATCCCAGTGGACAGAAGCATTGCCGAAAGCCAGTAAGAACCTCCCTTAATGATCTCGAAAAACTCCTCCAATTCCATCCTTGTAGGAGTTAAATAGGGAAGCATCTATATTAACTTTAATCCAATCAGTTGGAGGAGGATGGAAACAATTGAACAACCTCAAAGGTTGATTAACATCCCCGATAAATGAATTTAAATAGCTGGAAGACTTGTAAACTACAGAAAAACTTACAGTATTTGATGCAGTCATGATAGGGATGGAAGTTTTTCCATTATGAACATACAAATTCCTTGCTTTCCAAGAGAAGTAGACTGTGTTACAAAATAGATTCACCACCAATTGTCTTTGAGTATCCAACCATCTACAACAATCATCAAGAGAACAGAATCTGGGAAAACTGAAACCCCATCTATTTAAGAATTCCACCACCTTTATTAATTTGCTACATCCATAGAGTATATGATAAATGTCTTCCATCACTTCACATTCTCTTGGACATTTATAATATCCTTGTAACCTTCTATAACACAAAAAATGATTTGTTGGAATGGCTTTGTTAAGAACCCTCCACTAGAAGAATTCCACCCTTGGATTTAGCTTTGCCTTTCCAACCCAATTCCAAGCTTCATGAACTGTATTATCACCTTCCATTGCTTCAGATGCTAGAGAAAAAATCATCCTTCTAGAAAATTTATGGATTTGTTCTAGTTGATCCTCTTCTCTATCCGTCGATAGCTGAATTGAAGTAATCAGTTTCATAAGCTCTTCACCAAAGTAGTTTCGGAGCTCACTAACATTCCAACTGTATGAATGCAGCCTCCCATTGGATTTGCAAATGTAGGCCAATTCTCAATACTTTTGTCCAATAGCCATATGTCTTTAAAGGCTTGAATTGATCTGCCATTACCAAATTTCCATCTAACAACAGGCCTAAGAAACTCACCTCTATTACAAAGTAATTGCCAGGCCATCGAGCCTCCCTTAGTAGCTAAATCTTCACATAGAATAGGACCATATTTTGGAAATAGAATCCTATGCATAAGAGAATCTCTTTCTTGGCATTACCTCCAAGTCAATTTTTCCCTTAATAGCCCAGCTTTCTCAGAACAAGAATTGATCCCAAGACCTCCCAATCTCTTCGGCCTACACATGGAATCCCAACTTACATAATGAAGACCCGCACTTCCATCACTTTTGTTCCATATAAAGCTTCTACACAACTTATCAACCACATTCAAGACATGCTTTGGAACCAAGGAAAGTTTGGAGAGAAAGGTAGGGAATGAAAGCAAGAAAGATTTTACCAAAGTAACTCTACCAGACAAGGTTATTAATTTGCCTCCCCAAACACTCAACATACTTAAAGCTTTGTCTAAAATAAATTGGTAATTATCTCTAAGCATCCTCTTTAATGCCACTTTGATCCCAAAATAAGAAAATTCCTTGATTTCCCTGAATTCCATGATTCTACGAATAGCTTTTCTCCTCCTTCTCACTGATTTCCCAAAAAGAATTCCAGATTTTTGTAAGTTCACCTTTTGTCCCGTCCATCCACAAAAATCCATAATAATGCATTTGACTTCCTTAAACGACTTAGTTTTTGCTTCAGAGAATATGATTATATCATCCGCATAAAGTAAATGAGAAACTTTAAGCCCTTTGGGAGAAATACCAATCCCCATTGAATTACCTTTTTGTAAGAAAGCATTTGAGAGAAGTTGAGCACACATAATGAACAAGAAGGGAGATAACGAGCACCCTTGACGAAATCCACATTTATCTTCGATCCAATTGGAGGAGATCCCATTAACTAACAATGAAAATTTTGGACTAAAAACATAATCAAAGATTATATTAGCAAAATTAACAAAAAACCAAAATAGTCCATTATTTTAACCAATTTAGGCCATCCCATAGAGTCATATGCTTGCTCCATATCGATCTTGTATGAAACCAAACCCTTAAAGGTTTTAGAATGTCTAAACTTATGGAAAATTTCTTGTGCTACCAATACATGATCTGAGAGTGAACTTCCCCTTGAAAAAGTCACTTGTTCTTTTGTAATTAGCTTAGGGATCACAAGCAACAATCTATTTAAAATCATCTTTGCAACAATCTTATACACTGAACTGCATAGGCTTATGGGTCTAAAATTAGAAGGAGACAATGGATTTTTGACTTTAGGAATCAATACTATAATAGCATCTTTCCAACTTTCATTCATCTTCCCATTAATGAAAAAATATTCCATAGCTTTCCACAAGTCATACTTGATGATGTGCCAATAATATTTAAAAAAATTATAAGACATACCATCTTTTCCCGGAGCAATGTTCCCACCAAGGTCCTTGATAACCTTCTCTAATTCTTCAAAAGAAAACTCTTTGCTCATCATCTTCTTCTCCTCTTCATTTAATGGTTTCAACAATTTTGGCCACCCATCCATTGAGCAGCTCCTATATCTCCACTTGTTGTTGAAATAATGAAATGATACTTCATCAACTTCTTGCTGATTTTCAACCATCAAACCATGTTCATCTTTAATTTTGTGGATATAGTTTGTATTCCTCCTAGCACTAGTATATTCTTGGAAGAATCTTGAATTTGTATCACCCTCAATAAGCCATTTAACCTTAGCTCGCTGTTTGCACCAATTGCTGATCTGATCCAATGATGAATTCAAATCATCAATTTTTTGACTTCAAAATCCATTGCTCTTTCTCTGAAAGAAACCCAACCTCTGCCTTCTTGTCTTGCATTTTTAGAATTTCTTCTTTCAACATTTCTTTTGAATGATTTAATGCCTTGAATTTAGAATTGCTCCAACAATACAAATCCTTTAAAGTCCTCTTCATTTTTTGAATAAGAGCTTGAGAGGGATCCCCACAAGATTTCTTCCCCCATGACCCCCTGACAACTGCCATAGAGGCTGGAATGAATGCCTAAACTTCTTCAAATCTGATCAACTTCTTATTGGAAGGTTTAAACTTTAACAAATTTAACAAAATTGAACTATAATCAGAAGCAATTCTAGTCAAATGTCTCACCAATAACTGATGAGAAGAGTTCAAAGCCGTTGAGTTAAGGAGACATCTATCTAACTTCTCAATTCTTTCAGCACCTTTTTTTGTTGTTGCAACAGGTATACTTTGGCCCAATACTTGCTACTTCTTGCAAATCATTACAAGAAATGAAAGTTTTCATTTCCTTTGGGCCATAGGAAAAATGAATTTTCTCCGCCCTTTTTTCTCCTCCATAGACAATAAGCAGTTGAAGTCTCCACCTGCAACCATAGGTATGTCTTTTGACATATGATACTCCAACCTTTCCCATAAGGATATTCTTCTATACACATCCTTGCTCCCATAAGCTGTAGCAGTTCTCCATAATCCTTTGTTGATCACATTTAGTTCACCTACAACAAGTTGGGAAGAAGCTTCCAAAATATTGAATGAAGCCATGTTTTGTTTCCATAACACCAAAATTCCTCTCGATAAACCTTCAAAAGGAACATGAAAATAGTTCCAATCTTCACCAATCAACATACTAACTGTCTTCTTATTAGTTGTAGTCAATTTAGTTTCAACCAAACCAAGAAAGAATACCCCATGATCCCTTATGAACTCCTTCACATATAGAGAAGCTTTTCTTTTTCTAGCTCCTCTATAATTCTAAAATATAATGGAAGACATTAATGGTCTAAGGGGAAAAGTTTCCCCAACCTCTCCTTCACCTCTCCATCCAATCTCCTATTCCTTGGTACCAATTTAATGGGACCCAAGCCTTTAAGTTGCTTAAACCCTTTTTTCTTCATCTTAGTAGACCCATCTTCAGAATCATTAATCCGAACAGCATTAATCTCAGAATCTATTTTTTCTACATCCTCGCCGCAGTCAGGATTAGAAACTAAAGTTTTAGGAGACACTAAAATTTCATTTTATTGGCATACAAATTCCCCTTCTTCCACCATATTATTTAATACTTCAAATTCATTGATATTGCTCTGGATGCAAACAGAAAAATTACCAATGTCTTCTTTAGTAACCTCTGCATCAATCATTGTGGTAACTTCATTATTACTAGAAGGAATGGGAGTTACCTTCAATTGCAGCTCTTCAACCCGAATTTTAGAATTGTCCTTGCTCAAATTATTCTTTGCAGACATGTCTCCATCCTTCTCACCTTGGCTTGTTGCAGGACCTTCCTTATTTGTTTTTCTTTCATTTACCACTTGTGGGGACCAATTGTTCTTAAATTTGTTGCTTTTAACTCTCTTCTTCCCATAATCCACATGAATCCATGGGCCATAATTATCCTTATTGACATTGCTAGTTTCTTTCTCTATTGAATCATCCTTAGAATTTGCATTTGTTGAAACTACCATTCCTTCCACAAAATTTCCTTTAGTTATATTAGACTCCAAGTTTGATTTCGAATACCCCTCAGAATAGAATTTTACAAATGCCCAATCTTACCACATTTAAAGCCAATATTTGGAACTCTTTCATATTAGGTTTTTTGATAAAACATGCCGGAGACACCTTCCTCCCAAACTCCCAATGGCAACTTATCTTTAAGTTTGATTCTAATATAGATTCTGGAAAATTACCGCCTTCCGCACTAGAACATGACATCATCAATCAAAAATGGAGTTCCAACCTTCGAAGCAATCCTACAGACATTAATTTTATCCCAACTTTGCATAGGGAGATTAGGAAGCCTAATCCATACCGGAGCCGTCAACCCTTTCAAGGAAGAGGGATTAAAATCAAGAGACCACTTGTCTAGTTCAATGATATTTACATTCACATACCATGGACCACTATTTAGAACTGATTCCAAAGCATTTGGATCTTCAAAAGAAAATAAAACCCATCCCCCTCCAAGCAAGGTTATGTGGAACCTACCAAATTGGTTCCATTATCTCCGTGACTCCAATCTAATGATATGATAAGGAACATTATCTTCGACCACCTGAACCACCAAAGATTTTTGTATCTTGTTTGTATTTTCCACCTCACTTTGGATATGAAGTTTTACAACTCCATTTTCAAAAAAAATCCTTTCCATAATTGAAATAAATGGGTTTAAAATTTTGCCTTCATGTTCCAAGCATTAACAACCAGCTTGCTCAATTGAGGGGGGATAACTGGTTCCAGTTCCTCAATAACAATGCAATTACCCAAATATGCAAAAACACAATCACGAACTTTCTCTAAATCTTCTTTGTCCTATTGTACTCCTTGAATAGCCTCATTAACATACAACTTTTCCCCAGCTATAGTATCTAACTTGAAAGCAAAATTATGATAACCAACGCAACCAACTGTGGTTTCCTTTCTACCTTCATATTCAGGGACACCAGACGAGGATCCCTTTTTAGGTTTTAACCCAGCTTCCATAATTGCACCACCGAATGATGAGAATTCAATCTTATCATCTCGTTGAATGTTTATTGTATTTCGAATATCCGATAATTCCATCAGGATCTTCTTTCCCTTGCTAACGCAATCCAGTTGTTTTTTTTTGGAGGAAGAAGCCCTCCCTCATTGATCACCAAAGGTTTATCAGATTTAAACCTTAGATTAGTCTCATGATCAAACACCGTGTTGGCATTTCCAAAAGCCAGGGGAGACAAACCTTGATTAGAGCGTGGAAGAATTCTAACAACAAATGTCGAAGAGATACGACCATCTCCAATGCAAGAAGATGGAGGCCGATGGTCCTCCACCATCATTGGAGGAGCAGACATATTATGGGTAATCAGGAATTCAAAAATTCAGACTTTTATCTCACTAAAAATGGGAGCTTCTCTCACTAGAAATGGGTAAATGGGTCCATTCAAAAGATTTCTACTCATACATAAATAGAAATATTTTTATGATGGTTTATCTTGATCTTTCACGATTGTGTATGGTCTTTGTCTTGGAAAGTCTAATGTTAATTAGAAGTCATCCACTCTTGAGGAAGAAAACAATGGAAGGAAATCAAAATGGTGGATAGTATATATGGAAAATTAGTTAACAGAAAATAAAAAAAACTCGAGCTTCATTCAATTTTCTCAAAGAAAAAAGGTTGTTAATTACAAATAAATTTTCAAGCCAAAATAAAGAAACTAAGAAGAAAATAACATGAGATGTAAAGAACAATTAGTTGTAAATGACTATAATCAAAAGGAAGGTATGGACATAAGGAAAATCTTCTCACTAATAATAAGGCATAGCTTGATTTTTTCTTTGTTAGTAGTTATTGTAATGAAGGACCATGAGTTTAAATAACAAGATATCACAATAAGGTTCTATTATGTCGATTTAAATAAGTAATATGAAAAAATAAGTAAGGATCAAAATTAGGAGGGAATACTTTTATTTGGATATTCATTAATGAAAATAGGAAGATTCTATGTTTTCTTGTTCTTGAAACTTTTGAGAGAGAGTTTCTTCTTCCATTGTCTCTTTTGGCTCCACCAAATTTCAATGAGGTCTTCTCTACTCCTATCCTTAACAATATTCTCCCACCTTAAAAAAGATGTAAGCCACCTAGATTGTGTGTTTTTGGCTATGTAGTTGCTTTTTGTTATTATTTTATCATATTTGTGTTCAAGGATAAGTTGTTTCTTCTAAAGAGATCATATTGCTCTCTTCGGTGCTATTGAAGAGACTTGATTAGGCTTATAGCCTGGAATGATTAGCCTTTTTAAAGTTTTTGGAGCTATGTTTATAAATTATTATTATTATTCATTTGTACTTATTGTTCTTGAGTACTATTGCATTCGAGGTCACAATCCTATTTCCAAATCATTTTAATCAATTTAAACTTATCTTATTAAAAGTTTATTTGTTTTCCTTCTTACTCAAAACAATAATAGGGTTATCCTAGGTAGTTACAATTAATCTCAACCAGTTAATAATTAAAAAATACTCAAATTCACAGCCACGCTTGGCAATGCTCTTTTAATTTAAAGGGGATCTTAAGCAATTTCTGAAGCATATGCAGAAAAAATTATTAATTTAAAGCTTAATTTATTTGCTCCCCCTTTAATTTTCATGACATGTATGAGCATGGCCATATGCATAAGATTGAATTAGTATAAATTATTCCTAACATAGGGGTAGATCTAACGCACAATCAATTACATCCCAGAGTACAAAAATTAAATAAACAAACACATCAATCTACACTAGCAAATAACATGCAGTGAAAACCACAGAAAACCCGGCACACACAAGGAGTTGAAAAGTAAACATCAACTTAGCCTAAGACTAGAGTTGGTTATCTTAGCAAACTATCTAAAGTGTGTGAGCTAGGCTATGTGGTTTGGATATGTTCTATATAGGCTAGTTAGTTAAAGTTGTTTGAAATTTTGATTGGTTAAAAAAATTAAGGGAATATTTAATTTAAGTTTATATATTAATGATTTAAAATTATTTTTAAATGTATTTTAAAGTGTTAAATGGAAACCACCTTTGTTTTTCACCGTGTCCATGAAGTTTATTTCACCTTCCTTGGACTCGTAGGCCTTGGTTACCCATTAGTAACCAGTATAATTAAGTGATTTGATTTGATTAAGGTTTAAAAGTTAATAATTTTTTTTTAATTAAGGTTGATTGCTAATTGATTTTTAAGATATAATTTGTTTAAGTTTTCCATTAATCGATTCATGGCCTTATGCCACTAGGCTCGAGGAACAAAGGCTCCTTAGGACATGTAGCCCCGATGCCCAGAGTAGTCCATCCTAAAAACTTTTTATTTGGAGTTTTTATTATGTATTAAAGGGTTAGTTAAGTGATTTTAACATTGAATTAAAATTGTCTAAAATTTAAAATTAATTATCAAATTTTGGAATTTTTTGGATTATTTTAATCATTTAATTAAGGGGTGGTCAAACATTAATTTTTTAAATAAACTTGATTTATGAATAGTTAGTCTTTTTATAAAATATTAGGCCTTAAGATGATCAGTTAGACTATAAGTTTTCTAGATTTGGATTTTTTTTTTTAAATTTAGTAATGAATTTTTGAAGTTTTGACTTAAGTTTGACCAGATTGTTGACTTTGACTGATTTTTGAATGTTTGATATTTTTGATAAATATTAGATTTTCATATCAGTTGGATCCCTTTGAGTTTGATTAATTTATAATATTCTAGAATTAATTTTGATTTTTCAAAGTTTGAGTATTTATTGAATTAAATAATTGATTTAATTAAAGGCCTTTAATGATTTTGCTCCAAATGAATTCCAAACTTCTTGAAATCACCTCCAAAGATTAGGAATGACCTAAAAAGGGATTATCAAGTGTTTGAGAATTTTTTTTAAGTTTTTAATTATTTTTAATTAAATTAATTAAATATTTGTTTTTAATTATAATTAAATTAAACTTAAATCTCGAATAAAATAAAAGGAGTTATATTTTTATTTGATTAAGGTTTGAATTCTAGTTAGTTAGAGATATTGTTTTTATTTTTTGGATTTAAATTGGATTTATTGTAATTTATAAAATTTTGAATTCTTAATTAAGAGTTTAAACTTAAATAAATTGATTAAGGGCTTAATGAATTTTAAAACAAGTGAGAAAAATTCTATGGCTGATAATGCCACTATATTTATGTGTTCAAAATTTAAAGTCAAGAGAATGTGTATCTAATTTTTAGAATTATTCTATGTTTCCTATATGTATATGCTTAATTATTGTCGTTAATGTTCACAACAAGTTTGAATCAATGTTCTACTAACCCTTGACCAACATATACATGCATACACACAATCATAATCAATTACTAGATCTATGCTATGTGCAAGTGTGTGCACCCTAAGCAAGGAAAGATTGAAGATAGTTAATATGCATAAGATCTTAATTAGTGAATAGTTGGAAAATAAAAATTCACTATTCCTCCCCCATGAATTCTATTCATTCAAGCGTAATCTATGTTTAAAATTCCAAGATTCAACTCAAGGGCTCCTAAGATTTAATCATATATAATTTTAAAATTAATTTTATATAAGAAAAAAGATTAATTTTAGGAATTCTAGAAAATTTAAAATAATTTAAAATAGTTTTGAACACAATTAAAAATTAGTTTTAAAAAAGTTGTAAGAAAAATTTGAAAATATTTTAATAATTTATGAAGATTTAAAATAGAGGTTCTTTGGAATTTTTTTATTATTTGAATTAAAACTAATTAGATAATAAATAAATATTCAAATATTAAGTAAATTAAATTATTTAAAATATCTAAAATTAATTTTAATTTAAATTTAATTTCTTATGGTAATTATCTGAATATTTAAGAAAATAATTTAAAATTAAATTTCAAAATTTTCAAAATATTTAATATAATATTAATTAAATATTAATAAAACATCAAAATAATTGAATAATTAAAATTATTAAAAATTAATTAACTTTTTTAATTTTTTAAATAATTTTAAATTAAAACTCTTAATTTTCTAAAAGTTTTAAGATATTATATGTATTTTAATAAATTAAATTGATTTTTTTTTTAATTTTAAGGTCATAGGTCAATTAAATTATTTAAATTAATTTAAAATTAATAAATATTTAAAATGTTTTTAAATTACATTTAATTAAATTTTAGTTATTTCTAAAATTTTAAAATTATTTAATTTTTTTTAAAAGTTTTTTTTTTTAAATTATTTGAAATAAAATATTAATTAATTAAATAAATATTAATTACATAATCAAATATTTAATTAAGTAATTAAAGTAATTTAAAATACTTCAAATACTTTAAATTGAACTTAATTTTAAAATATTCAAATTTTGTTTTTTCGATTAATTAAATTGTTTCAAAAAAGAAACTTTGAATTTTTTTAGAATATTTAATTAAATATTCAAAATCAAATGTTTTAAAATTATTTAAAATATATATAATATTCCAAAATAAATTTTTTGAGATTATGATATATTAAACTTAATTTGTGAATTTAAAATTAATTTATAATAATTTTTTTAAAAAATTTTATGCATTTAAAATTGATTTTAAAATAATTTAAAACTAATTTTAAAGGTTGGCGGCACTGGCGGGATAGGTGGCATGCTCTGGTTCGACCGACCAAACCGCGGAGGTTGTAGGGGCCACCTGGAGGCTTATGATAAGCTGGATTAAAATGTGATAAATAATTGCTGCGGTGGCGCATGTAATGCTAATGATTGCCACCGATGACAATCATTAGCATTAAATGCTAATCATTCATAGTGGCAGGTTGTGATTAACTTAACCACATCAGCAGCTTCTTCGCACTGTTCGATCACCTGCTGTAACAAATCAACGACTGTGATTCAGCCGGATGGAGAAACTGACTACGAGATCAAACCTGGATGGACTTGAGCTTGAGTTCACTAGAATCAGCTTGCCAGTGGAGTTTGACGGGTAGGTTTGAACTTGGGAAGTTGAGGAGGTTTGCTAGGAAGCTCAAAGGAACATGAGGTCGGGCTTGGGGGCTTGAGAGTGATGAGAGAATATAGGATGATCAATGAGACCTCCTTTTATCCTTTTTCCCTATTAAAAAACATAGCCCTTAAAGGGAACAACTGGGATCTCTTTGTCCTTGCTCCAGATGTTTCCATCTGTCCAGGGAGTAGGTGGGAGTAGAAGGTTCAAAGGACAATGGTATTAGCCATGGTGGAAAGTGGGATTGGTCCCCACATGGACATATAAAGTGATTGGAGTTGTTTTATTTTGATAAAATGGATAGGAGGAAGCCTAAGAATATTCTAGAATACCCTCAATCAGTTGGAATGGGATGGAGTTAAGGGGATGCCATTTCATCAAGTATTTTGGCCATTTAATGGAGGTTTTGACCATTTGTTGAATGGTTTAACCAGTCAAAAGGTAAAATCAACAGACATGACATGCCAAGAGACTTGATGAGTTGATGGGAGGCCTCAGAGGGGATTTGATATTCAAGGGTTAAGATTTGAATGCATTTACATGCATGAAAGGAGTTTTGACCAAACCATAATGGATTAACTTGGTCAAACCAACTATGACTTAGCTCAACATAGGTTTAAGAATATTTAGATCATGCATTTGAAAGGTTTAGATGGTTTGGAGTAGACATCACAAATGATTTGACCTAAATGGGTCAAGTTTGACCAAGCTTGGGTTTGATTTGAATCTAGATTAATCTAAGATCTAGATTAATATTAGTGTCTAAATTGATCCTAGTGACCTCATACAAAAATGTGATCAACAAATAAACCCCCAATATGTGAAGTAGGATAAAGTTATACTGCTCATATTAGTATTGATCAAATCGAAAGGTCAACTCTAGGATTTTGATCCTGAGGGAAGGAAAAGTTCATCCCTGGGGAATTAAGGTTTGAATTAATATTAGGGTAGTGCCACGGATGAAGGGTGTACTATACCACTAGTGGATCTAATCCCAAGGGAAGAAAGGACCTAACCATAAGGAAAAGAAGATTGAATGATTTTATAGGAGGGAAGAACTCCTAACTATAGAATGTCAAATTTGAATTGATACTAGTGTAGTGCCATGAAGGGCATACTCTATCACTAGTAGATCTAATCCTAAGGAATGAAAGAACATAATTTTAAGGAGAAGAAGAGTGAATTAAGGAATTTGAAGTTGAAATTAAAACTAGGATGGTACCACAGAGGGCGTGCTCCATCACTAGTGGATCTAATCCTAAGGAAAAGAAGCACTAGGACTCACACCTAATCTTAAAGAAAATAAAAGTGGAAGATCTTGTAAGAAGGAAGCATTACTTCCCATAGAGGATCAAATTTAAAATTTGAAACTAGGATAGTGCCATAGAGGGTGTGATCCATCACTAGTGGATCCTATCCTAAAGAAAGGAAGCACGGGGACTCACACCTATCCTTAAAAGACTAAAAGGTGACTGAACTATGCTGGGGCCCAACAAGCTTAAATTCACAACTAATTATTCAAGATCCTAGGAGGTAGGAAGCACAGGTAATCATACCTACTCCTAAGAGATTAAATTTTTTTGGGTTTTCAATGACTAAACTAGCTAGAAAGCACGGGGACTCATATTAACTAGGAGGACCAGCCAAGGATATATTATACCAAAATCTCTAAGGATTTTGGAAAAAATTATCTAACCCAAATTGATTCTAATCCTAAGGAAAGGAAGCACATAGAATCACACCTAACGTTAAGGAAAAGAGGATGACTAACTAGGATGGGCCCCAACAGGATGAAATCCAACACTTGTCAGTTGAGGTCATAGGAGGTAGGAAGCACGGGGACTCACACCTACTCCTAGAAGATTAAATTTGTTTTTGGATTTTCAATGACTAACCTAGCTAAAAAGCACAAAGATTCACATTTAACTAGGAGAACTAGCCAAGGAGGTAGTCTACCGAAACCTCTAAGGATTTTAGCAAAAATTATCTAACCCTAATTTATTTCCAATCCTAAGGAGAGGAAGCACGGGGACTCACACCTATACTTAATGAAAAGAGGATTATTAACCTAGATGGGGCCCAATACGTTTAAATCCACCACTAGTCAGTTTGGATCCTAGGAGGTAGGAAGCACAGGGACTCACACCTACTCCTAAAAGATTAAATTTGTTTTGGGTTTTCAATGACTAACCTAGATAGAAAGCACAAAGACTCACATATAACTAGGGGAACTAGCCAATGAGGTATTCTACCTAAACCTCTAAGGATTTTGGCAAAAACTATCTAACTTGAATTGATTCTAAAGGAAAGGAAGCATAGGGACTCACACCTAACCTTAAGGAAAAGAGGAAACATGGTTTTAGAATTTGAAAGTTTGAATAAAATTAAGTCAAGTTGAGTCAAAAATGAAAAAAATTATTGATTTAAAGATCGAGATACATCAATCATAGTATCTCTTAAGAAAATGCCTATTTATAAAAAGCATTAGGTGATTTCCCTTATAATCCACTAGTTGATACAAGCCTCCTTCGTAGACTTTCTCTACTAAGGGGCCTTCCCAAGTTGGTTCAAACTTCCCACCAATCTTTCGGTGAGCTAAGATAGGCCTCCGAAGTACCAAGACTAAGATGTCTACTTGAAAGGTTCTAGGTCACACTAATTTATCATGAGCTTGAACCATTTAGGATTTATATAACTTTAATTTTTTGTTGAGCTTGGAGACAACATTCTTCAAGGCCCTTGAGCTCTTCTAAATGGTGTTGTCCATGGTTCTGGATTGCAATTCTCAGTGAAGGGATTTGAACTTCTAGAGGGAGTATGGCCTCAGATCCATACACTAGTGTAAATGGTGTGGATTGAGTTGGGGTTTGATAAGTGGTCTAATAGGCCTATAAAGCTTCTACCATCCTCTCATCCCACTAATGTTTGTTATCATCCAGGGTCTTTTGATAACTTGAACAAATGTTTTATTGAAGGCCTCAACCAATCCATTTGCCTTTGGGTAATGGATTATTTAGCATCTCCAGTCAATACCATAGTGATTTGCAAAGTTATTGATCTTCATTGACTTGAAAGTGGACCCATTATTAGATATGATTCTGTGTGGCACACTGAATAGATATATGTTATGGTCATGGAAGAATTTTATTATATGGTGTGTGTTACATTTCTTAGTAGGACTGCTTCCATCCACTTTGAAAAGTAATCAATTGCTGCTAAAATGAAGCAATGACTCCTTGAAGGAGGGCTAATTGGCTCGATGATATTTATGCCCCAACTTTTGAAGGGCCATGAGACTATTGTGGGATACAACACATTAGGTGGCTGATATAAAATCAAACCATGTACTTGGCACTGATGACAACATTTTGTAATTTTCATACAATCGTCAATCATCATAGGCCAATAGTAATTAAGTCTTTTGAATTTCATTTTCATCTTAGGACCCGATTGATGAACACCGCATAGACCAGTATGGATTTCATTAATAATCTTCAAGGAATCTCGTTTGTTTAAACAATGGAGCCACATCTGAGGGAGCTTTCCTTCTTGAAGGTATTCAATTATTGGTTGTCTCTAATCTCCTTCTTCATCGCCTGTTGAAGAGGTAGAAAGGACCTAGGAAGTATTTTTTATTGATGTGCTCCATATTTATAGGAACATGGTCTTTCGGCCTTGAACTTCTATAGGAATGGAGCCTTCTTCTAGATAAGAAAATTCCTTTGCGAGCTTTACAAGGGAATCCACTAAAGAATTGCTTCAATGGGGAATCCTATACATAGTTGTGATAGGAATTTTCTCGAGCAAGTGATTGGTGTACTAGTGGTACTTCAGGAGTTTAGGATTCAAAACCTTATAGGTTCTTGCAATCTGGTTGATCACCAGTTGAGAGTAACCAAAGATTTTAATCTCTTTAATCTCCATTAATATTGCAAGATCTAGGCCTATTATTAGAGCTTCATAATCATCCTCATTGTTCATACAAGGTTTTGATAAATGGTAGGAAATGTACATCATTCTCTTATCCGGTGTTATAAAAACTAGGCTGATTATAGCTTTTTCAAGAATGGTAGATTGACGTATATTGTTCTAATAGGAGGATGCTGCTCCATAAATATACATTTCCTAGATTCAATTGTTGGATTTCTCTAAACTTATGATTTGGTCGCCAGGTAAATCATCATTCAGAGGAGATTTCAATGGCAGCTGGTGTGATGCAATAAAGTTGGCAACGATCTTCCCTTTCATAGTATACAAGAGAATGAAAGTGATTTCAAATTGAAGCAATATCATGGAATAATGAGCCAAAAATTCTAACAATGTAGGCCGGGTCATAAGATATGGTTTGGGGTTAACATTGGAAATCAAACTGACTTGATGAGAAAGCACGTAATGCCTTAGTTTTTATGATGTAAAGACTAAAGAAAGGCAATGCTTCTTGATTGCAGGATACCAAATTTCCATTGGGAGAAGTCTCCAACTCAGATAGTAGAGAGTGTTTTCTTTCCCCTTGTCATTGAGGGGCCGTATTGTAAAGGATTAGAGGTCTCCTTAGAATGGGGGCTGTAAGGACTGGTGTGTTTATAAGGAATTATTTAATTTTTTTAAAGGAAGATTAACATTTCCCATTCCAAATATATTTGGCATCTTTTTTAGTGAGGACCGAGAATGGCTATTATCTTCTAGAGAGATAAGAAATGAATCTTCTTATATACGCCAGCCTGCCCTGAAGAGGCCTTAGTTGAGTAAGGCTCTTGGGAGGCAGCATATTTAAGATAGCTTTTATTTTAGCAGTATCTATTTCAATTTTGCATTGTCTCACTACGAAACCTAGGAATTTCCCTGACATGGTGCCAAAGAAGGCACATTTCAAAGGACTCATTTTAAGGTTGTAGCGGCGCAACCACTCGAAGACAATTCTTAAGTCATAAAGATATGTCTCTTTAGATTTACTCTTGACAACCAAATTATCAATGTAGCACTCAACTTGATCATGGATTAACTCATCAAAGATTCATGCCATAGCACACTAGTAGGTTGCTCTAACATTTTTAAGGCCAAATGACATCACTTTATAATAAAAGATCCCTATAGGACTTCTAAATGTAGTGTTTCTCTCATCTTCTAGGGTCATCTTGATTTCATTATAACCTGATGAGCCATCCATAAAGGAGAAAATAACATGCAAGGAGGCAATGTTCACCATAAGTTCTGGGATTGACAAAAAAAAATTCATCCTTAGGACTTGCTTTATTCTAGTCTATATAGTTAACATAGACTTGGATTTGACCTTTTTTCTTTTAAACTGGCACGATGCTGCCAATCCAAGTGGGATATTATTCTTCCTGAATAAATTCAGTTACAACTAACATCTTAAATTCATAAATGACTTATTATTCGGTTTCTAAACTCATGCGTTGTAGAGCCTATTTGACATGAATGACATCATACCAGGTTCCAAGTTTATGGACTGTTACGTTTATGGACTAACCCAATATTTCATTGTATGTCCAGGTGAAATAGTCCTTAAACTTAGATAGAAGTTGAATTAGGCCCTCATAGTCTTCCTTACTCAACAAAGAACTTATAAAGGTGGGTTGAGGGTCATCCTCTTTTCTAAGGTTAATTTCTTTAAGTTCATTAATTATTAATTTAATTTCTTCTTTGAATTTAGGGGTGCATCCTGAACTTAAAATTAATCATAATCGTCTAAGGTCTCCAAACAAAGTCTATCGAGCGAATCAATAACTTCAGTAGGGACACTTTCAGATTCAGGACGACTAGTTATCATCAGACAATATACCTCATCGTTAAACAAACTAATGATGCCAAAGCCGATTCCACTTATCCAATTTTTATTAAATTTTGAATTCCAAAGATTCTTGTGGTATCTAGCTTAACCCTTTGTCTAACGACTCAGAGTGAGACCTTTAGAGAAAAGAGTTTTAACTCCGACAGAAAAGTAACCAAAAGGAAATTCCATTAATTCATTAAAATCTGCCTCTTCTAGGATTATATCATCTTCATTCCATGAGGAGGAGGAGCCAGGGAAGAACTTCTAGAATTTCCTTGCTTCTTGATCTAAGTTAGCGGCATCCTTAATTACTAAGCTTGAGACCCTATTAGTAGATAGTGGGGATAAGGTTAAGGATTTAACTGCTCTATTAAACTTTTCATATAGACTTAATTCAGGTTCATCACTTTGAATTATTAAATTGGTACCCTCCTAGTCACTATCTAATTCTAAGGTGAGATCAAACTTAAGTGGAGGATTTATTTTTTTATAGTCAAAAGTAATTCTTGCACCCTTCTTTGTGATTCTTCATCAACACTTGATTCAAGTTTGACGTAATCGGGGTATTTCTTTCTTCAATTGAAGCATGGACGATCAGTTAAAAATAGAAACCCTAATTAGGGAAGGCTGGTTAAGGCAGCCATCATTAAGCACATCGTCCTAGATGATATTCATATCGGCTGGGATGATAGGCTCAAAACAGAAAGAAACATCCGCCAGATCTACTTAGGTATCTTTTATTTTTGGACATCATCCTTGACAATGCAATGCAATTACCTTGTGCTCTTTGGGCCATCCTCCCACATATTTGAGGTAAATTATTTGGAGGCCTAAAGAACATGTGCTCGACATCATCTTTTCTACTAGAATTTTTCCTTTTTTGATTCTTGACTTTTTTTTTTTTACTTTTAAATTTCTTTTGAACCTTAACTTTCTGCTTTCTTCTCTTTGACGTTCATCACTACCTTAGAACAGATAGTGGACCCTTTGGGTATGCATTACACAGCATCCTCATAAATCCTGATCTCATTAATAGAGAATGGTTTCAAATTACCCTTGATTTCATACTCAATGCCATCTCATTGGTACTTGATGCATTGGTATAGGGTAGAAGGAACCATCCTATATTCATGGATCTAGGGTCTACTTAAGAGAGTATTAAAAGATGCCTCTGAATCAATTATATGAAATTTTGCTTCAGATTTTAACTCTCCTATCTCTAGAAGAAGGGTAATTGAACCTAAAACCTTCTCATCCTTTTCATTGAATCTATAAAGAACCGACTTATTTGTTGAAATCCTTCTAGTAATAACTCTAAGGTATGCGAGAACATTTATGTTCATTACATTGATCGATGCACCCAGATCAATGAGGACTCTAGATAAATTGAATTTTCCCTCATTGACAGTGATGTAAAGTGCACGATTGTGATCAATAGTTCTTAGGAGTAAATCTTAATTAGAGAAGGTAACTCCTGGGATTTCCTTGAAGTACAAAGCTTCTTCTTTGGAAGTCGAAGCTAACTGAGCTAAGCAAATTTCTAGGTCGAGAAGTGCTTTAATTAGAGTTTCACTCATCACTTTTGAAAGGACGAGGGTGTGGTAGATGCTCAATTTAGCAGGCAACATCCTAAGATGAGCTAAGACATTATAATCAACACTTAGAATATTGACATCAGGTCCTAGTGGATTTGAAGGGGAATTTAATTATTGAGCGGGGATTTAAATTTGATAATTGGAGGCAACATGCTTACCTTTTTCCTGAAGAGGAAGCTTAGGGGGTAAAACCTTGCCACCACATAGTTATACTTGCACGATCTCATTAAAATGATAAGCTACGGGGAGGTCTACACTCTTCTTAAGAAGTTAATTGTCATTTTCTGAGTGAGAGTCTAAATTTAAAAAATCTATCACATTGGGACTCCCTTTAAAGTTAATTTCAAGGGTATCACCATCGTATAAGACATCAAAATTGTCTCTCCCTTGAGGGATCAAATTTGGAGAGCTGGGTTTTTAAACTTCTTGATTGATCTCATCTAATTCTTGATTATTTTTAATAGAAGAATCATTTGAAATTGTATTATCAACATTGATCATCAAAATGTGGGCAGAAGGATAATTCTTTTTATTCAAATTTTGACCCTTTGCTTTTGATGGGGCAAATTAAAAGTCAGATAACATTAGTCGAGATAGTGGTTTTGAGCCACCATCCACCACTTGTACAGATATCTCATCAACAAATTTCCTCTCTACAGAAGATTCACTCTTTTCTTTTTTATTTATTATAGTAGTTCTACAACTACTTAAGAGGAAACTTTCCCAACATCCTCTAGCAATGCCTCCAGGTTAACCTCCCAGATTGAGTCTTGGGCTCTCATCAATAGAAATTAAGAAAGATGAAAAGATTGATTAATTGACTTTTTAAATTCCTAGGATAATGCTATATCCCAACTATCTTCAATGGACAGAGAAGGATTAGAATTTTTACCTGAAATGGAATTAATAGACTCCAGATTTGGATCGAATAGGTACACTAGAATTATGATGTAACCTTGAAAAAAATTCCTTTCAATACAATCTTTAAAGACAAATTATTCCTCAATTCTATGGTCCAACATGCAGTGGAAAGGACAAAAATTAGGGTCATCCCCCTTATTTTCCTCTTCTGGCTTCTTGGCCTCTGGAAATTAGAAGTCTTATTTCTTTTGAAGACTTAAAAATTTTCCTTATCGATTCCCTTTTAAAGGGATAAGGATGAGCCAATCACTCTTTAATAAAAATCGCGTAAGGTCCTCTAGTTGGTTAAGAAGTTACCTAAAAAGGTTAAGATTTCTGAGTTTGTTGAATTGGACAATTTCTTGCTTAAGTGTTAACTGGTTTCTTTCCTTTATCAACTACTGAAACTATTGTTGTTTTCTTTCCAATGGACTTCAATGGTTTGCTAGCTTTCTTTTCTCCAGCAGAATTCTTTAGGAATAACATTCTTGAAGCCTCTTCCTACAGATTACTAGATTTGTTAAAAAAATATTCAAAGGTTTGATTGTTAACACCTTTAGTAGAACAACAATAGGCCCATGGATATTATTTAGAAAAATCTCCACTACATGTTTCTCCTACAACTAGGGTTCACATTTCATGTAAAGGTTTCACTCCCTCAAGATGTTTTCAACTAAAGACTCGCCCAAATTTTATTTTTTAATGATGAGATCACTAACGGTCTCAAGCTGTTAAGCTCCTGAGAATCCATTTAAGAATAGACCCTCGAGCTCTGTGAAATTTTTTACTGAACCACTTGGCAAATTTAAGTACCACTCAAAAGTAATACCGGATAGACTATTCACAAACTAGCAAAATAGTAGAGCATTCGACCCTCTTGTGTTGCAACAACTTGTTCAGAAATGAGCCAGATGTTGTCTTGAGTTTTCTAAACCATTGAAAACTTTAAATGATGGTGGAACAAAGCGCTTATTTTCTATTTACCACAGATTCCCTTTGATCGATTTGGGGATGAGCTAGAAAGAAGAGGGGGAGGTCATAAGCTTCTATACTATCAAATCTCTTTTCGACGAAATGAACAAATATAGTAGAATCGTAACCATAGAATACAATCGTAATTAAAATGCATACATTTGTATTATACACTAGGGATGGTGAGAAGAGATATATTTGACATCCAGACAATGATTAGAGATACCATTATTTTTGGTACAGAAGTTTTTATATCAATGGGAAATTCGCTACCTTTAAGTGCAAGAGTAAGAACTTTAAATGTAAAAACTAAACTAAGGTGTGCATCATATTTCTCTAATTTGGGGGAGGAAGGTCATTTAGCATTTTTATAGGGGCATTCTCTTTCGCCCATCTTTTTTTGAATCCTGAATGGAAGTTCAATCTGTTTCTACTACTATGCAGTTCACTACCAATAGCGAGAAAGAAAGTAAGCTATCTACATAATACCTTTTTAGAATAAGGGACTAGATCATATTCCTCAGGGTATGTCCTATACTTTGGAATAGATATAATCCCTTAAAAGTGGGCTAGGGCCTCCCTTACATGAGTCTCAATTATCTAACAAATGTCATTATCTATTGGAGACACTGGGGAAGTAACCTATGGAATCCTTGGGATCGAATCTACTTTCTTGCTTTGCTTGCTCACTATATATAATGTAGGCTATAATTGCTCGGGTTTATATTGATATGATTGAATAAGTTGATTCTGCATATGTTCAAATCATATCATTATCTCCTCAACCTTTCTTTCAAGACTCTTGATATACTAATCCTTTTCCCTTAGTCTGACAGAATTGTATATGTCTGAGTTGACTATTGTTTATTCTTCATCTTTACCAGATTAGTGTTTTGAAGGCTCAGCATCCTTGGCTGATGCTCGAGTCTCAACTATACACATATTTCTAGCTGAAACCTCCATCATTAAATCATCAGTGTATGGGTCAAAAGCTTCAACATCTTTCTTCTTAATTACCTCAATATTGATTGGTAAGTATCCTCTATAATCCATCATCCAGTCGAGCTCCAATACTTCTAGCTTAGTGAGAATGTCTTGAACTTTAATATCACGTCCAATAAAGTTATTCTGCTACTATTTGATCTAACATTTCTTCATCAGAACTAGAATTATCACCTCCCATTTGATTGTCTCAGGTTCGGTATTCATGAGGGTGACATCCTCTGTAGGGTGAGGGAAATTCATCTTAACTGGTGATGGAGAAGCTTGAACAGCAAGAACTCCAACATCAATAAGAATAGAATCCTCACATCCCTAAATAAAGAGTCGAGGGAGTTCAATTAGCAATTGAACTAAATTGTCTTTGATTTAAATTCAAATATATCTGCTCAACTTCTTTGGCATATACGACCAATTTGGTAATATGGGCCTCTTTCCCTTAACATCAACTTTTTTTAAGCCTTCAATAATCTCTTTTGACTTAGCTATCACATGGGCCATCTTGGATAACCATGAAGGAGGAATCTTCTATCTACCACTGGAAGATGACTCTGGCCAAAACCTAGTTAAAACTATCTCTTCCATCCTTCCAGACAGGAGGCGAGGCACCCAGTTATACCCATCCACTAGCACTAAAGTCACAGGTTGCTTAACCAATTTTTATTTCTCCTCACTAGCTGAGGAGTGAGGTTTCTTTCTTTAGATTTCTCTTCCTTAAAAGCCTCTTTCTCAAGCTTCTGAGAGATCCCCCCATTCAAGTGTCTCATGTATTGCTTCTTTGTCTGGCCTACTTGTGCAACATAGGTATGGATTACATTTCTGAACATTTTGGTTCTCAGAGTATGCTTTTCTTTAGGAGTTCTCTTGACACTATAATCCACTAGGTATGGTGGAGTACTAGCCATCTTGGTGACTCTCTCTTCCCCTATAGCAGCTACGAGGGGGTAAAAATAACTCCCTTTTAGGAGTAGAGAAGAGGCAGGGATTGGTAGCTCCTCAACAACCTTAGGTTCAACTTTGGTTAAGACCTTCAACTTGGCTATCTTCATTGACTTAGTAATTTTCTTCCTCACCCTCCTGAGGTAGTTCTTTTTGGCATTCATACTACCAAAGAGGGTTTCAGAGCTAGAGGACCCTTTCTAAAAAATAATCTTACTTTTAGTAATAATTCTCTTTTCCTTATCCTTCTCTGAGGATACCACAAGTATGGAAGTGACAGCTACTACCATCCTAAGATTACGAGGGGCATCATTTCCCGCTCCTACTCCTAACTCAATCAGGGGGAATCCTTATCACCTTCAATGGTGAGGTCTATCAAAGTTTCATAATTCATTTCATTTCTAACCTCAAAGACTTGAACCCTATTTCAAACTAAATTGTACTGTTGTGAATTAACTCCTTAATATATAGGTCTCAGTCCATGAAGAAAAGTAGTTTTCTAGCCATTGCAAATGATTTGATTATTTGAGATTTTAAAAGAGGAGATTTGAATTAGAACTTTGAATTTGAAAAGAAATTTATATGTTATCATGTATATCGAATTATAAGAACTATAATATTGTATACGATTATAAGATATAAAGATTAACTTTGATTTGAAGAAAATTTGAATTTTCATTGTATATGTCTAACTAAAAGAGAATGTTTCAAAAAACATATAACAACAATGATCTGGATATGATTTAAATAGATTTTGAAAAGGAGTTTGAATTTTGGAAGGTTTTCCTCAAATTGTGAAACTCAACATGTTGAATTTTGATTTCAACAAAATGATTTACAAATTTTAAGGGGCAGATTAAAGAGTTTTAACTCGACTCTTTTACTTTGCCGATCGATTCAGGGTAAAATGCAAGAGTCCAAATTTGATAGAAAGATTGAATCTAAAGTTTTAATTTGAAAGTGACTGAGTTTACATTGCATGTGTTATACCACCAGAGAGTGTTGCAGTAATACTTGTGATAATGAAAATTGAGTTTGATTTGAAAGAAGGAAATTTGGAAAATAAAAAATGTTGCAGCATTTCCCCTTATTTTTGAAACTCAGTGTGTTGAATTTTCATTCAACATAAAGGTTTATAAATTTTGGGAAGAAGATTTTAAGAGTTGACTTGACTCTCTCACCCCAATGGATTATTTGGGAGTGAAATGTCAAAGACAGACTTTTCTGAAAGGATTCAAGCATTTGAATTATATTTAAAAAAAGACATTTATATTATATCACACATATGGGATTATAAGAGTTATAAATCCATATGCAATGATAGAATACATGGAGGATTTGAAAAAGATTGAATTCTACTAGAAGATTAACATTTTGATTTTCAATTTGAAGGAGTTTTCTATAAATTATGAAACTTATCATGCTTGAGATGTATTTGAGCAGGAAAATTTACAACATATACAAGAGGAACTTAAAGGATTCGGCTTGACTCTTTTGCTCTACCAATTAACTTGGAGATAAAATGTCAAATCCCGACTTTAACAGAGGTTTTCTACGCTCACCTCTCTTTTCACATGTCTTAATTGATGTTGGTTATACTCACCTAAGGAAGAAATGGACAGAGGGGCCAACGAAAAGAAAAGGAGTCAAAACTATTGATGCAATAAAATTTATACTACTATTAAAGATGGAGAGTGAGACTTATCCCCAATGGAGTTATTATTTTTTTGTTTGATTAAAAAGTGTAGTTTTAAAAAATATTAGTTTTCTTTGGGAAACTTTAATTTCCTGAATTTTGAAATTGAACACATTATTATGAATGATGTATCACCTCAAAAGGTGAACATGTTATTCCCTAATCAAATTATAAAAAATTTTGAATTCATCCTGATTATCATAGTCAAACTCATAAAAGAATCACATTTGACCCTGGAGGGTCAAAATGAAATTTGATCAAGTGTTTAACTATGTTAATCAGGATAAAGGGATCCTTAATTTCAAAATCAAAATTATGATAATAAAAATATATATATATATTCCCAGAGAAAGAATATATAATTTACTATTAATCATTTAATAGTGACAAAAATGATCATCATATTTAATTTTCCCAAAGATAATTAATTGAAGTTTTAAAAATTTTGATTTTTGAATATTTGATCAGTGTTTCTAAATCTCTTATGAGTGCAAGCCCTCATAGTTAATTATATCATAGGGAAACTAGAGTTCCCTATTAATTCTCTCGATTAAAATACTAGTAGAATTTTTATTTAAGATTTCAAAGCTTGATGTCAAAGGAGGTAAGGATTGGAAATTTCAATCAGGAATGGATCAAATTTGAACACTTATTTTTGGAGTCAAAGGAGAAAAGGTAGGAGGTGCTTTAGGAATCTAAAATACTTCAGTAGCACCCTATGGTAGGAATCCTCCTTTGAATGCTCTCTTCCACTCTCTGGTTGGATATAAGTAAATGCAATAATAATTTTAGACTCTCAGTTGACTCGATAAATACTTAAATTAGAATGAAGCAGTTTTAAAAAAGGCTTAAAAAAAGATTTTTTTTTTCCTAAAAGAATGTACAATCAAATTTCAATCTAAAATAAATATAGCATGCAAGTAAAAAGACTAGAAAAATAGATAGTTCTACTATACAATCAATTAAATAAATTAATCATATTAAATAACCTAATTGAATATTCATGATATATATATATTTGAGTCTACAAGAAAACAAGACTGATAATAAGCCCAAGATTTGGAAATGAAACTCTCCCTCGAAAGTGGTGTTATCAAAAAGATTGGGTGGCAGTCCTATCTAATTTGGACTATATTAAATATACAAAAGACAAGAAAAACCGCCCAAAAACTGCAAGTATTCAATTCTGTACGCAGGGGGGGGGGGTGAATTGGATCGTCCCGTACGATCGTGGATCGTCTTGGACGATTTTACTTAAACGATTTGAAATGACCCCATTTGTATATGTGTACGAAATGTCTTCTTACAGCTAATCGTCCCGTACGAACTAGGTTCGTCCGGTACGAACGGTTATTACAAGGTCGGTTCTAGAAACTGCTGAAAACCGTTCTAAGTCAGTTAATCGTTTGGACGAAAATTTATTCGTCTGGATAAAATTTTTACAAAGGACCGATCGTCCTGGATGATTATTTATTTCGTCTGGATGAAAATTTTCTAGAGGACCAATCGCCATGGACGATAATTTAATTTCGTCTGGACGAAAATTTTCCAGAGACCAGATCGTCCTGGACGATTATTAATTTCGTCTGGACAAAAATTTTCCAGAGGACCAATCGCCATTGACAATAATTTAATTTTGTCTGGAAGAAAATTTTACAGAGAACCAATTGTCCTGGACGATTGTAAAATTCATCCTTGACGAATAGGACTTAGAAAAAATTTTAAGCAAGTTCTTATTCGTTCCATGTGCTCAATAGGAGATAACTGTCTGATCGTCCCGTACGAACGTATTTTGTCCAGTACGATCAGTATAAATTTTTTATGATCTTCTTATATGTGTGTATGTTTTTATTCACTCAATTACAATCACTCCCTTTCAATTTAATTTCAAAGAAATGCAAACTTCAAATTTTATAAAGTATCTCATTCTGAATTTGATTTGAAGTCTTCGTAGTCTGGAGTTTGTTTTTCCTGAAATGTTAGTACACACAAGAGCAAATATAAATCTTCTAAAATTTTTAGGAGATAACTACACATTTGAACAATAATGTTTGGAATCATCAAAACTACATAAGTTGCAAAAATATAAAGCATTCAAATAACAACTATCTTAACAATAATTAATCTCAAATAGTTAATATTTAAAAAATACTCAAATTCACAGCAACGCTTGGTCATGCTATTTTAATTTAAAGGGGGTCTTAAGCAATTTCTTAATTATCTACAAAAAACACTATTAATTTAAAGCTTAATTTATTTACCCTCTTTAATTTTAAAGCACTATATGAGCATGACCACATGCATAAGATTGAATTAATATAAATTATCCCTAACTTAGAGGTATATCTAATGCACAATCAATCACATCACAGAGTACAAAAATTAAATAAACAAACACATCAATCTACACTAGCAAATAACATACAATGAAAACCATGGAAAACCCCATCACACATAAGTAGCAGAAAAGTAAACACCGTCCTAGCTTAAGACTAGAGTTGATTATCCTAACAAACTATCTAAAGTGTGTGAGGTAGACTGTGTGGTTTGGATATGTTATATATGTTGCAGTACATGACCCCAAGCCTGAGATTTTGATGATGATAAATAATATTGATTGAATTATGTCATTATTCACTGAATATTTTTGACTGTTTCTCTTGTCTTTCAGTACTAACATTTTAGAGAGATCACATATTACTTAAGACAACAGAAGACTCGAGACTGGTAGAATAGGATGTGAAGACTGTAATTATGTATTTTTTCTTTTATTTTTGTTTTTATTTTCTTAAGTCTGGCCATAAAGTGTATGCAAAATAAGCAACCATGCACACACATAGGGAGAGAGTTTTTTTAAAGGGGATTTTTTTTTATTTTCTATAGATCGTACTTTATGATTTTAGATCATACTGTATGAACTACTGTGCCTCAACGACTATTCTCTATGAACTAATTCTACTGTATGATTATAATCGTAATGTACGATGTGTTTTTAATTTGAAACCCTAGCAGCCAAATTAATTTAAGTAAGTTTTTAATTATTGAATTTTGAACTAATCATACCAGGATGAAGGATATATTGAACTGATCGTACTGTATAATTTTGGATCATATTTTATGAACAAAAATGATTGAATTAAAATTTTAGGGTTTCTTGGAGCATGATTTATATATGATATTTTTGTCTTTTTGAAATAATAAGGGAGAGGAATGTGACAAGAAGGGGAACTCTTGAGAGGGAGCTACTTGATGAGATTTTTGGGTTTTTAAGAGAAAGGAGAATGTGAGTTTGTGAGGGAGGAGTGTGAGGGGATCACACAGTTGCTCCAAGCCTTCTGCATGCTTGCTCCTCCTATGGCCAAAGAAAATCTTGTGAGAGGGGGAGAGCCTTCATGGTCCGTGTCCTCAAAGGTACTATGCCTTCTCTAAGAGGGAGAAAAATTAGAAGGTTTGCTTCTGTCACTGGGAGGGTGACATAGCATTTAGTTATCCACCACACCGGGGAAGGAGAAGTTGAGGTTTTGTAAGGGATTGTCCACCTTGTTGTGAAGGTAAAAGGAGAATTACTTTTAAGTTGTGAAATTCCCATAGCAGAGGACTCCAGGGAGTGGACGTATGTCAAGTGATCGAACCACTACAAATCTTTTGGTGCAATTTTTCTGTTTACTGCACTTTAGATATGTTTTGTATCATACATTTGCTATAAAAACTTGGTGAAAATTATATTCTAGATCTTTGATGTGTGATTTAAAATTTCACTACTTATGTTGTAATCATGATTTATTTAATCATTCACTTCCGCATCAAGTTATGTTTTGTTTTAAATTTTTTTAAAAAATAGAGCTCCTATTTGGGATTGTTTTTTTTTATTACAAAAAATTCCAATTCCCCCCCCCCCCCCCCTTTGGTGCATCTCATACTTTCAATTAGTAATAGAGTGGGATTTCAAAAAAAGTATTTTAGAAAACCTTAAAAAATCAATCATGGCACACTTTGGTAATCATAATACTACGGAGGGTTATTCTATAACTCGTCAACCCATGTTTGATAACATACCATTTGATTTCTAAAAAATTAGAATGTCTATATTTTTATAGTCTATAGACTATCGTATGTGGATGTTGCTTCAAGAAGGTTACACTACACATTTTAAACTTGTGAATGATATGAAATCTCAAATTCCTTTTAGCGAATGGAGCAATAAGGATAGGGATCTAGAGCAATTAAATGCAAAGTGCTTGAATTATTTCTTTTGTGTATTAAAATTATAGACTACATAAGAGTGTATACCTGTGTAACTAGTAAGGAGATCTGGGATAGACTATGTATCACGTATGAAGGAACTAGTGAGGTTAAATAGTATAGAATAAACATTTTATTGCATGATTACAAACTCTTCCATTTGAAACCTAGCAAAAATAAATCTGACATGTACACTAGGTTCACCCAGATAGTGACATCCTTGCATGCACTAAGTAGAGAAATTTCTAATTCTGAAAAACTTAATAAGATTTTGAGATGCTTATCGAGTTCTTATGATGCTAAAATTACTGCAATTACTGAGTCCAAAGATTTAAACATTTATTCAATTGAAAATTTGCTTGGTTCACTCATTGATTACGAGCAAGGAGTGAGTTAAAGGTAAAATGATGCAAGAGAAAAGGAGCGGATGGTGGCTTTGAAAGCAAACAACTCAAAAAGTGAAAGTTTTGCAGTGGAGGAAGATGACGATATAGCCTTGATGACCCGACAAATCAAGATTTTTTGTAAATAAAATAAAGGCATCTTCAAAATAACTGGAATAAAGGTAAATGCTCAAAAACTACAAAAGTTTCATCTTTCACAATTTGTTTTGAGTGTAGGAAATTAGGCCACCTCCGAGCTGATTGCCCAAACATAAATATCCAACCAAGTAAGGAAAGAGGCTAAGAGAAGGAAAAATATAAGAAAGGGAAGATGAAGAAATAAAAGGCATTTTGAGCCAACTCTGCCTCAAAGTTGTCAGAAGAAGAAGCAAAGGAGGAGGTAACAAATTTGTTTCTAATGGCTAACAATATTCTTGATCAATCAAATCAAGACGAGATATGTCAACTTTCATAAAAAGATTTATTGATCATTCAAAGAAATCCATGATTTGTATAGAAATTTAAAGAGAATGCATACTAATCTTAACGCTGAATTTAGTACTTTACAAACTGAGCATGCTAGCTTAGTTAAAGAACATTCTAATTTAGATAGAGATTATATGTCTTTGCTTGATAAGTTTGATTCATTAAAAAAGAAGCATATTAAATTATCTCATGCACATGAATCCTTGAAGACATCGCATATTGAATTAGAAAAAGACTTCAAAAAATTAGAGGAACTTGCATGAGAAATAGATAATAATGAACATCAGCCAAAAGTAGAAGTGGTTGAATATGAAAATAATGCATTGAAAGCAAAAATCATAGCGTTATAAAAAAGATAAAACATCATCCACATTAGCACAAACAAGCAAACCCCCGGTATTGTATGCATCACACAACTTAAAGAAGAGGCATCACCACCCATATAGGTTAGTGAACCCATTTCCCGGTGTTAGGTACTTTTCTTATTGAATTCTAGGTCACATAGCCTGCACTTGCATGATTCACCATAGGACACACAGTATGGAGACCCAAATTGCATTCATGATAGCATAACATGCATACATCACATTCATGCAAGCATAAGGAGGAACTCAAACTCACTTGGGTTCCTAAATCTAACCCTTGCATAACTTTATAGGGGTGCTCTCACAAAAAACCTAGTGAGAGCATGTGGTACCCAGATAGTGGCTACTTGAGATATATGACTGGAGATATGAAGAAGTTCATTACAATGGAGACTAGGATTGGAGGTAAAGTGACTTTAGGAGACAACTCCACCAGGAAAGTAGTGGGTTCAGGTATTGTTGTAAATGCTAAAAATTTTTTTAATTAAAATACTTTATTAATTGAAGGTTTAAAGCATAAATTGTTAAGCATTAGTCAATTATGTGACAAAGGTTTTGACATAAAATTTCTTTTCGATGAATGCTTGATTAGCCTAAATGATAAACTTGTATTAGAAGGAAAAATAATAAACAATGTTTATATATTAAATCTTTATTATATTGAAAATTCAAATTCACTATGTTTAAGAACAATAATGGATGACTCTTGGCTATGGCATAGGAGACTATGCCATGTTAACATGAAAACACTTAGAAATATCACATAAACAATCCTAGTTAGAAGTGTACCTAAGTTTGGATTTCACTAAGACCATCTATATGATTCCTGCCAACTAAGAAAATAAGTAAAATTATCATTTCACTCAATCAAGGATGTGAATACATCTAGGCCACTAGAAATCCTATACATGGACCTATTTGGTCCCAATAGCACAGCTAGCCTAGGTGGGAAGAATTATGGATTTGTGATTGTAGATGACTTCTCTAGATTCACTTGGATAAGATTCCTAATATATAAGAATGAGTTGTTCGATGAATTTAGAACTTTCTTCACTTGGATTCAATGAAAATTAGGATGCAAAATGATCATGGTGAAGAGTTTTAAAATAAAAGATTTGAATCATTCTGTCTAGAGATAGGAATAGAGCATAACTTCTCTTCCCCTAGAATTCCTCAACAAAATGGAATAGCATAAAGAAAGAATAGAACCTTGGTAGAAACTATTAGGGCAATATTATCTGAGTACACTCTTCCTAGATATTTTTGGGCAGAAGCGGTAAACACAGAGTTTTATATCTTAAATAGGGTAAACATTAGGTTGAAATTGAATAAAACACCTTATGAACTCCTTAAGGGTCGAACACCAAATCCCTTTCACTTGTATGTCTTTGGTTGCAAATATTTTATCTTAATAAATAGAAAACTTCCCTTAGGAAAATTTTATCCCAAGGCTGATAAGAGTGTCTTCGTAGGTTATTCATTTGTAGGTAAGGCCTATAGAATCTTTAATAAAAGAACCTTAGTAGTAGAAGAGTCCACCCTTATAGTATTTGATGAATTGGATAAGTCTTCTGAACCTAAATTAGAAGAAGATGAAGTAGAGGTAATTTAATGAGTAGAAACTATGACCATAGGAGAAAGGAGAGAACCTCAGGAAGACTTACCTGGAGAATGGAGATACTATTCTAGTCATCATAAAGAATTAATCTTAGGAGACCCATCAGAAGGTGTGAGAACTAGGCACAAACTTAAAAAGGAGGTTAGTCATTCCGCTTTCATCTCTATGATAGAACCCACAAGTATAGATTAAGCTTTAGGAGATGAATTCTGGATCCTAGAAATGCAAGAAGAATTGAACCAATTTACTAGGAATGATGTTTGGGAATTAGTCAAGAGACCTAAAGAGTAGAGTGTAGTTGGAACAAAATGGGTCTTTAAAAAAATGGTGAATGACTCGGGAACCATAGTAAGAAATTAGGCTAGACTAGTAGCTAAGGGGTATAACCAGATTGAAGGGATAAAGTTTGAAGACACCTTTACCCCAGTAGCTAGACTAGAAGCCATAAGGGTGCTCTTAGCCTTTGCTTGCTTCAAAGTTTTTAATTATATCAAATGGATATAAAGAGTTCTTTTCTAAATTGGGTAATCAAAGATGATGTTTATGTTTAGAAACTGCCCATATTTGAAAGCTCACAATTTCCAAATCATGTATTCAAATTTAAAAAAGTATTGTATAGGTTAAATCAAACACCTAGAGCCTAGTATGAAATGTTACAAATTTGATTTGAGGGAATATAATTTTGATGATAGCAAACATTTCTATTTTTCTACAACTATCTTGCCTACTAACATTTCAGGTCCACAAGATCAAAATGCAAATCGAACCAGCTCAAAATTGGGTGGATTAGAACTGAGTCAGCTTATAATATACGTCAAGTGTCTTTTATCTTTTCTTGAGTCTATTAAAACTATGTGGGTCCTGATGCTAAGTAACCTTGCACACATACACTTGTGGGAAACAATTCTGACAGTTTTAGAGTTTTTCTATTTTCGATCAAATCATCTGGAATGATCCCAAATCATCCTAGACAATCAATTAAAAATAAAAACCCTAATTAGAGTATCCTGGTTAAGGCAGTTGCAATTAAGTAAATCATCTTTGATGATATTATCATTGTTTGGGATGATAGGATCAAATTAGAAGGAATCACCGCCACAACCTTTTAGACATGTTTTATTTTTAAACATCGTCTAAGATATTGTCCAGGACATCATCCTAGATGATGCACTATAATTATGCATAAATTAGTTTAATAATTAAGGAAAGTAATTAAGGTTTGATTGCTCGAGCATATCATCCTGGATGATTGCAGGATCATCCGAGATGATCAGTTAATAAACCTTAGTTCTTCCTGGATGATCCATAATCAGCCTGAGTCCATCTAGGCTATGTTCTGGACGATATGTGATGTTTTGTACTAATCATCTCAGATAATTATGAGATCGGCCTGGTCAATCTATTTAATTTTTTATCATCCAAACATCCATCCAGGGCGATGTTCTAAATGATATGTGATGTTTTGTACTAATTGGCCCGGTCAAGTTACTTTTTCATCATCTAAATATCTATCCAGGGTGATGGCTGGATGATATTCGATAAATTGAACTAATCATACAGGATGATATATTATCATCCTCGATGATCTGAATAAATGAACCTTCTAATCATTAAGACTATCCCAAATCATCCTGGCTGATTAAGCTAAATTTGAATTGATTGTATAGGATAATTGGTCGATCATCCTAGATGATATTTGATGATTAGTTGCAAATTAGGGCAAATTTAAAGCCCTTGTTTAAAAGATCTCTTATTTCCTCAAGAGGGTATCTTTTGCTACTATCCTAACCTGAGAGAGCTAAGAGGAGAGATAGAGCAAGGGAGATAGAGAGAGGATCATGTGAGGGGGTTTATGAGGGGTTTCATAAAGATTGCTCCAAGAAAGGATCTGAGTCATCTTCTTGTGTCGTTGTCCATAGTTCCTTTGAGGTTTGTGAGATTTCTACTTCAGCAACTGATTAAGGTTCTCTGCATGTTTCAGGAGGAAGCAAAATGAGTTAGGTTCTCTGCCTCAATGATGTCGATGGAAAGGACTTTTTTGTATGGGCTTCTCCACCTTGCTATGGGGGCAAAAGAAGAGACACTGAGTTTAATGCAGTACACAAAGGAGAGGCTATAGGGAGTCGACGTAGGTCAGGTTGATCAAACCACTATTAAATTTAGTGTGGTTTTTCTTATTATTTTTTTCACATTTAATTTCCACACTTTAATTTATGTGGTCATTTTTTTGTTGTGATTATGATTTTTTTTGGAGAAATTTTTAAATATGAATTTACCCCCCTCTTGGTTAGCCTTGCGACTAGTTCATAAGGGCTTAATATCCCCGATGAACTTTTAAGTGGAATCAGAACACGATTCATAAAAATGAGTTTTTTAAAACTTTTGAATTTTGATTAATGGCTAACTTTGGTAATCATAATACTGTGAAAGGGTATTCTATTATCAGACCACCTTTGTTTGACAATATTTCTTATGTTTTTGGAAAACTTACATGTCTAAATTTTTACAATCGATTGACTATTGCATGTGGATGCTTGTTAAGGATGGTTATTCACCTCTATCATGTGAAATTAATGGCATTAAAATTGAACTTCGTTTTACTAAATGGACTTTTGATGATAGGGATTTAGCACAACTGAATGCAAAATACTTGAACTATTTTATCTAATTTGAAATATGAAGATTACATGTGTGTTTTAACTTGTTCTATTGGTAAAGAAATTTGGAATAGATTATGTATTACTTATGAGGGAACAAACGAAGTTAAGCAATCTTGATTGAATATTTTATTGCATGACTATGAACTTTTTTTGCATGAAATCTACTGAATCAATTTCTGACATGTATACTAGGTTTACTCAAATTATCACCTCATTGTATGCCTTAGGAAGGGAGCTAACTAACTATGAAAGAGTCAATAAAATTTTGAGATGCTTGTCTTCTTCCTTTGATGCTAAGATTATTGCAATTACTAAATCTAAGAATTTGAATACTTATTCTGTTGATAACTTACTTTGGCCACTCATTGCTTATGAGCAAGGGGTGAACAAAAGATAACTTGATGCATGTGAGAAGAAGAAGCAGAAAATTGTGGCGCTAAAAGCTAATGATACGGATATAAATTCTTCCGATTCTGAAAGCGATGATGTTGTCTTAATCACTCGGCAATTCAAAAGCTTTCTAAGGAGGAATCAGTAGCACCATCAGAAGTGGAATAAAGGTAAGGATAACAAAAATTATAAAAGTTCTTCTAATATGATTTGGTTTGAAAACCAAGACATGTCAAAGTCGATTGTCCTACACCTAAAGATTACTCAAGCAAGGTGAAGGTTGAGGAGAAACCTAAGTTCAAGAAGGATAAGAAGTGATTCCAAAAGGCATTTTAGGCTGATTCTATATTTGACTCCTCTGAGATTGAAGCTGAGGTGGTGATAATAAACTTGTGCTTGATGACCGATAATCATCTTAGTCAATCTGACCAAGAAGAGGTATGTGAACTAAGCTATAAATAATTACTTGAAGTTTATGAGAAAATTCATGCATCATATAGGAAACTTAATAAATTGCATGCTAGTTTTAAGTTGGAGTTTTAAATTTGCAAAAACAGCATGAGATTTTACATAAAGATCACGGTCAAATTGATAGTAATTACATGTCTTTACTTGATGAGTTTGATGTCTTAAATAAAAAGCATATTGAATTAATTGATGCACATGATTCCTTGAAGTCATCTCATGTTGAGTTAGAAAAGGAGTTTAAGAAGTTAAAAAAACTCAAATCATTTGAAAAAGATAAACCAACTTTACATACATTATATAATTTTAAGAAGAAGCATCACCACCTGAGTAGATTATTAAATCCTTTTCTTGGAGTTAGATGCTTTTCATGTGGCATGCTAAGACACATTTCACAAACTTGCACTATTCACTGTAATATACATTGGATGTGGAGACCCAAATTGCATGATTTACAGCATAACAAACATGCATCACTTTCTTCTTTCCATAAGAAGGGACCCAAACCTATTTGAGTTCCTAAATCTAACGTTTGATAATTTTACAAGTTTGCTCTCTCAAAAGGCCTTATGAGAGCATATGGTACCTGGATAATGAATACTCATGACACATGATTGGAGTTTCCAACCAATTTATTTTACTGGAGGCAAGGTCACTCTTGGAGACAACACCACCAAGAAAGTAGTGGGCGCAAGTATAATAAGAAACTCCTAATAACCTTTTGATTAAAAAGGTTTTACTTATAAATGGACTGAAACACAACTTGCTAAGCATCAATCAGCTATGAGATAAGGGATTTACCATAAACATTTTGGCAAATACGTGCATTATTAGCTTGAATAACAATATTGTTTTGCAGGAAAAATGGATCAATAACATTTACATACTTGATTTAAATAATATTGAATGTGCTACTTCATTTTGTTTAAAAATTTTTGCTGATAATTTTTTGTTGTGGCACAGGAGGTTATATAATGCTAATATAAAAACCCTTAGAAGAGTGATCCAAAAGGACATAGTTAGAGGTGTCCCCAAGCTTATGTTCGCCAAAAATCACCTATATGATGCCTACCAACTGGGGAAGCAAGTCCAATCCTCTTTTCATTCCATTAAGGACATTAACACCTCTAGACCTTTATAAGTCCTTCACATAGATTTGTTTGGACCCATTAGCACTGTCAACTTAGGGGGGAAAATCTATGGATTTCTAATTGTCGATGACTACTTGAGGTTCACTTGGATTAAATTTTGTCACATAAAAGTGAGTCTTTTGATGAGTTTAGATACTTCTCCACTTGGATTCAAAAAATATTAGATTGTGAGATCTTGACCATCCATAGTGACTATCGGGGAGAGTTTGAAAATGAGAAATCTGGAGACTTTTGTGAGGATAAGGGGATTAGCCACAACTTCTCAGCTCATCGTATCCCTCAGCAGAATGGAGTAGTGAAAGGAAGAACCGGATCTTAGTAGAAGTTTATAGAGATATGCTTGTTGAGTATTCACTTTTAAAATACTTTTGGGTTGAGGCGGTAAACACAACCTATTATGTATTGAATAGGGTGAATGTTAGAGCCAAACTTGATAAGATATCCTATGAGATCCTTAAGGGTAGGACACCCAACCTTTCCCACCTCCATATCTTTAGTTGTAAGGTTTTCATTCTTAATAATGGGAAGTCACACTTAGGGAAATTTGACCCAAAATCTAATGGAGGAGTGTTCTTAGGATATTCAAGTATTGAGAAATACTTTAGGGTATTTAATAAGAGGATATTGGTGGTGGAGGAGACTACTCATGTAGTGTTTGATGAATCTGATCCTAAGGAGTCTAGAGCTAAGGATGAAGATGGTGTTGGAGAGAATTCTAAAGAAATTGAAAATTTGGAGAAGAGGGTAGAGTCTCAAAACACTGAAGGAGTAGGTGAGATTACCCAAGGAGTAGAGAATACAAATCTGGAGGAAAGGGTTGAACCTACACACACCTTGCCTAGAGATTAGAGATATTCTTTGAGTCATTCTAAAGAATTGATCTTCGTAAACCCTTCTGAAGGTGTTAGAAATAGGCATGGACTTAGGAAGGAAGTGAACCACTTTGCCTTTATCTCAATAACTGAACCCACCAATATTAATCAAGCCTTGTCTAATGAGTTTTGGATCTTAACCATACAAGAGGAATTAAATCAATTTTTTAGGAATGATGTTTGGGAGCTTATAGAAAGACCAAAAGGATAAAGTATAGTTGGAATCAAATGGGTCTTTAAGAATAAGATAAATGATTCTAGTGTGATGATTAGGAATAAGGAGAGATTGGTGGCTAAGGGGTATAACCAAATAGAAAGGGATTGATTTTGAAGAGACCTTTACCCTTGTAACTAGATTGGAAGCCATTAGAGTGCTACTAGCATTTTCCTATTATAAGGTATTTAATCTTTTCCAAATGGACATCAAGAGTGCCTTTTTAAATGGGGTAATAAAAGAGGATTTATTTGTAGAGAAAACCCCAGATTTTGAGAGTTCCTAATTTCCAAATCATATTTTCAAATTAGAAAAGACCTTATATGGATTAAAATAGGCTCCTAAAGCTTAGTATGAGAGACTTATCACATTCTTACTAGAGAGGGAGTTTGTTAAGGGGAACGTTGACACCACCCTTTTTTTGGGAAAAGTAGGAGATAAGTAACTCATTATTCATATCTATGTTGATGATATATTTTTTATATTTTCTAATAAAAAGCTATGTGATGATTTTTCTAAAATAATGAGTAAAAATATTTTGAGATGAGTATGATGGGAGAGTTGTCCTACTTTTTAGGATTTAGCATAAGACAATTTGATGATGGAACCTTTCTAAATCAATCAAAGTACATAAAGGACATCTTGAATAAATGTAAAATAGATAAAGCTAAGCCAATAAATATTCCTATGACCTCCCGTATTTAGTTAGATAAGGACTCAAATAAAAAATTTGTTGATCAAAAGAAGTACATATGGATGATTGGATCTTTACATTACCTGATTGCTAGCTGACCTGATATAATATTTAGTGTTTATCTCTATGATAGATTTCAAGCTAATCCTAAAGAATCCCACTTGACTGTAGTTAAGAGAATTCTTATATATCTTTTGGTGATCCAAAACTTATGAATCTGGTATCCTAGGCACAACACTTCTTTTGAGATTATTGGATATTCTGATTCTGATTTTACAGGATGTAGGATGGATAGAAAGAGCACTTTTGGGACTTGCAAATTCATATGAGTCTCTTGGTCTAGTAGAAAATAAAACTCGGTTGCACTTTTCACTGCTGAAGCTGAGTATATTGCCTTAGGGAGTTGTATGGCCCAAGTCCTTTGGTTGAAGCAACAAATTCTAGATTTAGGATTACTTATAGGCATAATTTCAATCCTTTGTGACAATACTAATTTCATAAGCATGTCTAAGAATCCTATCCAATATTCAAGGACCAAACATATTGATATAAGACATCACATTATTAGAGACAATGTGACCAAAAGAGATATTGAGTTATATCATGTGACAACTGAAAATCATCTAGCTGCCATCTTTACTAAACCATTGGCTTTTGACACTTTCAGGATCCTAAGGACCAGATTGAGTGTGATTGACATAAATGCATGAACTTGATATTTATTGAATTTTGAATTTTTTATTTTTTTGCTTGCTATTATTTTTATACTCTTTTATTTATTTCAGATTTATTTGTTTCACTTTTTACTTTTTTTGTGTTTTATTTCTATTATTTTAGTTTTTCTTATTTTCTTTGTGATCACTATTAAAATAATATATTATGACTTATTTTTATTTTTAAAAATTTGTAGTAAATATCTGACATCCTTAAATCAGTTAAAGGGAGAAACACCGTTGATTGTTTCTCTCCATCTAACCTCTTTTAACGATGTAATTTTCTTTTCTAAATAAAAGTCTATTTTAAATTAACAACTAGACTTTGTGATTGAGATCTTTTCTATCTTGCTATAGTAATCTATCTTATATGAATAATGTTCAAAGTTGTTATATTACATTCAAATTTTTTATAATCTTGTTGTTACATTTATTATATGATTTGATTATGTTTTGTGATTTATTTTTTCTTATATTAAAGAGTGAGTTCTTCTTCTATAATATCTAGAAGATATGCTTATAACTGAGAGTATTTAAGAGTTTTGAAAAGGGATATAGCTTGTAAAAAATGGCAAGGGCATAAAATGAGCTCCAAAAAGAAGAAAAATTGAAAAGATGCACAATGACCGCCAAAAAAATTGAAAGATACACAAAGTGTATCAAAAATCAAAAGATACGCAAAGAACGCCAATCAATTGACAAGAGGCATAAAATGAGCCCACAAAAGGAAAGCTTCCTTCTCTTTCAAACCTTTAAATCTTAGAAAAATTCTTGTATCCCTTGATATTTTCAAAAGCTTGATTTTAAATTTTGCTATTATGACAAATTACTTTGGTATATTATTCTATAAGATATTTTTTTAAAACCAAGTTTTGAACCAATATCTTTTTGTTATCTAATTGGTCTTTTTGAGTTAGGTCTTTTGTTTTCAAAAGATAATTCTGTCTTGAGAGAAGTCAGAGCAAGGGCTAAAAGGATTAGCTATTCTACCATTTTTTAGATTTCGACGATGTTAACTCATTATTCTTACAATTTTTTTTAATTCAATCATATGGAGACTTTATTATATTCATGATTTGATAAAAAAAAACTTTGCTTTCGTTCTTCTTTTTTGTCTTCTGTTATGCTGTTTGTTTCAAGTTTTCCTCCTCCTTTTTGTGATGTCAAAAGGGGGAGTAGTGGGTAATAATTGAGTTGTTTTGTCATACTATTTACTTCTATTTGTATTTTATTTAGTTTTGATTATTTGCTATTATCAAAAAGGGAGAGATTGTTATTAATCTGATTTTAGGGAAAATTATTTAGATGATAGCTAACATTTCTATTTTTTTATGACTGCCTTGCCTACTAACATTTCAGGTCCACAAAACCAAATTGCAAATTGAACTAGCTCAAGATTGGGTAGATTAGGACTGATTTAGCTTGTAATGTATGTCAAGTGTAATTTACCTTTTCTTGAGTCCATTGTAACAATATGGGTCTTGATGCTAAGTAACCTTACACACAAACATTTGGGGGAAAAATTCTAACTATTTTAGAGTTTTTTGTTTTTGATTATATCATCCCGGATGATCCCAAATCATCTTGGACGATCAGTTAAAAATAGGAACTTTAATTAGGGCATCCTAGTTAAGGCAACCACAATTAAGCAAATTATCCTAGATAATATTATCATCATCCAGGATGATAAGATCAAATTAGAAAGAATCAACAGCTACAACTTTTTAGGCATGTTTTATTTTTGAACATCATCCAAGACATCATCCTGGATGATGCACTATAATTATATCAAAATTAGTTTGGTAATTAAGAAAAATAGTTAAGGTTTGATTGCTCAATCATATCATCCTGGATGATCAATTAACAAACCTTAGTTCTTTCTGGATGATCCATAATCATCCTAGCTCCATCCAAGGCAATGCTCTGGCCAATATGTGATGTTTTGTACTAATCATCTCAAATGATCATGAGATCGACCTGGACGATCTAGTTAATTTTTTATCGTCCAGACATCCATCCAGGGTGATATTCTTGATGATATGTGATGTTTTATACTAATCATCATGGACGATCATGAGATTGTTCGAGATGATTAAGTTACTTTTTCATCATCTAGACATCCATCCAGGGCGATGGTTTGGATAATATTCGATGAATTGAACTAAACATAAACGATGATATATTATAATCTTGGACAATCTAAATAAATAAACCTTCTAATCATCCAAACTCTTCCCAAATCATCCTAGCTGATTGAGCAAAATTTGAATTAATCATATGGGATGATCAGTCGATCATCCTGGATGATAATTGACGATTAGTTGTGAATTACGGCAAATTTGGAGTCCTTGTTTAAAAGATATTTTATTTTCTTAATACGGTATATTTACTACTATCCTGACTTAAGAGAGCCAAGAGAAGAGGGAGAGTAAGGGAGATAGAGAGAGGATCTTATTAAGGGAGTTTGTGAGGGGCTTCAAAAAGTTTACTCCAAGCAAGGATCTGAGTCATCTTCTTCGATCGTCGTCCGTGGTTCCTTGGTGGTTTGAGAGAGATGTCTACTTTAGCAATAGAATGAGGTTCTTTACCTACTTCAGGAGGAAGAAAAAGAGTTGGGTTCTCTGCTTGCTTCAGGAGGAAGCAAAAGGAGTTGGGTTCTCTACCTAACTAGGGTCAGTGGAATGGAGTTTTTGTACAGGCAAAAGGAGAGACGCTAAGTTTAGTGCAATACCTAGAGGAGAGGCTCCGGGGAGTGGACGTAGGTCAAGTTGACCAAAATTCTATAAAATCTAGTGTGTTCTTTCTGTTTTTGTATTTAATTTATGCACTTTAATTTATATGGTGATTGTTTGGTTGTGTTTGTGATTTTTTTTGAAGAAATTTTTAAATACCAATTCACCCCCCCCCCCCCTCTTGGTTAGCCTTAGGACTAGTTCATAAGGGCTTAATATCCCTGACAAACTTTCATGAAAGACTTAGCCCATTCTTACTAGATAGATGATTTATTAAGGGTAGTGTGGACACCACTCACTTTTTGCAAAGGGTAAAATATGATATTCACATTATTCATATTTATATTGATGATATTCTGTTTGGATCTTCAGATAAAACCTAATGTGATGACTTCTCAAAAATAATAAGTAGTGAGTTTGAAATTAGTTTAATGAGAGATCTAAATTATTTTCTTGGTTTTAGTGTAAAATAAATGGAAAATAGAACATTTCTTAGCCAAACTAAATACATTAAGGATATTATAAGAAAATATGAAATGGATAGTGCTAAGCCCTTGAACACTCCAATGAGTTCTATGATTCAACTAGATAAAAACCCAAATAGAAAATTAGTAAATTAGGAAAAATATAAAGGAATAATCAGAACTCTCTATTACAAATTTGATTTCAAGGAATAAAATTTTGATGATAGAAAATACTTCTGTTTCTTTACGACTATCTTGCCTACTAATATTCAGGTTTATAAGATTAAACTACAAGTTGAACCAGCTCAAGATTGGGTAGATTAGAACTGAGTCAGTTTGTAATGTATGAAACTATGTCTTTTATCTTTTATTGAGTCTATTATAATATTGTGGGTCCTGATGCTAAGTAACCTTGCATACACACACTTGTGGGAAATTTTCTTATTATTTTAGAGTTTTTTATTTCTTCTCACATCATCCGGGATGATAAAAAATTGGCCTGGACGATCAGTTAAAAATAGAAACCCTAATTAGGGAATGCTAGTTAAGCCAACCATCATTAAGCATGTCGTCCTAGACAATATTCATATTGGCCGGGATGATAGGATCAAATCAGAAAGAATCATCCTCCAGATCTACTTAGGTATCTTTTATTTTTGGACATCATCCTCGATGATGCAATGCAATTATACCTAAATTAATATGATAATTAAGAAAAGCAATTAAGATTTGATTGCTCGATCATATCATACTAGACGATCACAGGATCGGCCGGGATGATCATTTTAAAAACCTTAGTTATTCCTAGAAGATCAAACATCGGCCAACTTTTATTTTGGGTGATGCTCTGGATGATATGCACTAAATTGAATTAATCATCTGGGATGATTGTGAGTTCGTCCTGAATGATCAGGTTATTTTTCCATCATCTAGACATCCATTTAAGGTGATGTTATGGATGATATTCAACAACTTTTACTAATTATACAGGACAATATCCTATCCTTCTTGACGATATAAATAAAAAAACCTTATGATCGTCCCAAATCATCCTAGCTACTTGAGCTAAATTTGTACTGATCGTACATGATGATATTTATATCATCTTGGACAATAAAGTCGGTTTGTTGCAATTAAGATCTATTCAAAAGCTCTTATAATTAAGAGCTCTTGTTCTACCCAAAAGATCATCATTTGCTAATGTTCTGACCTGAGAGCGCCAAGAGGAGAGGGAGAGAAAGGGAGAGAGAGAGAGAGGATCTTATGAGGGGGAGTTTGTGAGGGGTTTCATAATGGTTACTCGAAGCAAAGATTCATCGTCATCTTCTCTAGTCATCATCCATAATTCCTTGGGAGTTCTACTTCAGCAACTGACCAAGGTTCTCTTCCTGCTTCATGAGGAAGTAAAAGGAGTTGAGATTCTCTACCTACTTCAAGAGGAAGCAAAAGGAGTTAGGTTCTCTACCTCACCAGGATTGGTGAAAAGTAGGTTTGTACAGGCTTCTCCACCTTGCTGTGGGAGCAAAAGAAGAGTCATTTAGTTTAGTGAAATACTTAGAGGGTGCCTCTGGGGAGTGAACGTAGGTCGAGTTGACCAAACCACTATAAATCTCTATATTATTTATCACTGCTTCCATGTTTAATTTTTGCATTTTTATTTCTTTGTGGTGAACTTTGGTTTGAGTTTGTGTTTTAATTAAAGATTTTTTAAATACTAATTCACCCTCCCTCTTGGTTAGCCTTAGGCTAGTTCATAAGGGCTTAGCATTCTTGTCGAACTTTCAAGTGGTATCAGAGTGGGATTCATAAAATTGAGTTTTTTAAAACTTTTTAAATTTCGATCAATGGTTAACTTTAGTAATCGTAATACTGCAGAAGGGTATTCTATTACCCGACCACTTTTGCTTGATAATATTCCTTTTGATTTTTGGAAAATTTGTATGTTTATATTTTTACAACCAATTGACTATCGCATATGGATGCTTTTTAAGGATGGTTATACACCTCCTTCTCATAAAATTAATAGCATTAAAATTGAACTTCCTTTTATTGAATGAATTTTTTATGAAAGATATTTAGCACAACTTAATGTAAAATATTTGAACTATTTTTTCTGTGCTTCGAAATCTGAAGATTATATACGTGTTCAAACTTATGTAACTGGTAAAGAAATTTATGATATATTGTGTATTACTTATAAAGGAACTAATGAAGTTAAATAATCTAGGTTGAATATTTTAATGCATGACTACAAACTTTTTTAAATGAAACCTAATGAATTAATTTCTGACATGTATACTAGGTTTACTCAAATTGTCACCTCATTACATATTTTAGGAAGAGAGCTAACTAACTATAAAAGAGTCAATAAAATTTTGAGATGCTTGCCTTCTTCTTTTGATGCTAAGATTACTGTAATTACTGAATCTAAGGAATTGAATACTTATTCTATTGACAACTTACTTGGATCACTCATTGCTTACGAGCAAGAGGCGAATCAAAGAAACCTTGATGCAGGTGAGAAAAAGAAGGAGAAAACTATGGTGAAGGCCAACAACATGGAAACTGATTCTTCTAGATCTGAAAGAGATGATCTTGCCTTCATCACTATGCAATTCAAAAGCTTTTTAAGAAAGAATAACAAGTATCATCAGAAGTGAAAAAAAGGTAAGGATAGCAAAAACCTTAAAAGTTCTTATGATTTCGTTTACTATGAATGCAGGAAGCTTAGACATGTCAAAGCTGATTCTCCTACACTTAAGGAGAAAGGTGAGGAGAAACTCAAATATAGGAAGGATAAGAAGTAGTACTAAAAGGTGTTTTAGATGGATTATGCATCTAACTGATCTAAGACTGAAGCTGAAGAGGAGACATTAAACTTGTGCTTGATGGGTGATCATCTTGGTTAATCTTATCAAGAAGAGGTATGTGAACCAACCTATGATCAATTACTTAAAATTTATGAGAAAATTCATGCATCATATAAGAAACTTAAGAAATTGCATGCTAGCTTGAAATTAGAGTTTTTGAATTTGCAAAAAGAGTATGAAGTTTTAAGTAAAGAACACATTCAACTTGATAGCAATCACATGTTATTTATTGATGAGTTTGATGAATTAAATAAAAAGCATTTTGAATTGATTGTTGAGCATGATTCTTTGAAAGCATCCTACACCTCACTTGAATCTGATTTTAAAACTTATAGTGAAGAATTTCAGCATAAGAAACACTATTTGAATGTTGTAAATTCTATTTTAGAAAGTGTCAACTTAAGGTTTAAAGCTAAATTGAATGCATTTGACAGAAATTGGAATACATCCACACTTGATCTAAAGCCAAAACCTAGGAAGATGCATTATAACCCGAACAAATTAATAATTCATTTTCCTAGAGTTAGATATTTTTCATGTGGCATGCTAGGACACATTTCACACACTTGGACTGTTCACCATAGTACACATTGGGTATAGAGACCCAAATTATATGATTCACAGCATAACACACAGCATTATATTCTTCTTTCATAAGAAGGGATCTAAACCTGTTTGGATTCTAAAATCTGACATTTGATGATTTTATAGGTGTGCTCTCACCAAAGATCTCATGAGAACATGTGGTACTTGGACAATGAAGGCTCGTGGCTCTTAATTGCATAAACTTGCTGCTTAATAAATTCTGATTTATATGTTTACTACTCTGTTGATTGTTGTTATTTTTTGTTCTTTATGTTCTAATTTGAGTTAGTTTTTTTATTTTTGATGTTATTTTGTAGTGTTTGATGAATCTGATCCTAAGGAGTCTAGAATTGAGGATGAAGATGGAGAGATTTCTAAAGGAGTTGAAAATTTAGAGAAGAGAGTAGAGTCCCAAATCACTGAAGGAGTATAAGAGATTACCCAAGGAGTAGAAAATTTAAATCTAGAGAAAAGGGTTGATCCTATATACACTTTGCCTAGGGATTGGAGATATTATTTGAGTTATCCTAAAGAACTAATCTTAGGAGACCCTTCTGAAGGTGTTAGGACTAGGCATGGACTTAGGAAGGAAGTGAATCACTCTTCTTTTATCTCAATGACTGAACCCACCAACATTAATCAAGCCTTATCTGATTAGTTTTGGATCTTAGTTATGTAAAAGTAATTAAACCATTTTTTTTAGGAATGATATTTGGGAGCTTGTAGAAAGACCAAAGGGATAAAGTGTAGTTGGAACCAAATGGGTCTTTAAGAATAAGATGAATGATTATGATGTGGGGGTTAAGAATAAGGCAAGATTAGTACCTAAGGGGTACAACTAAATATAAGGGATTGATTTTGAGGAGACCTTTGCCCTATAGCTATATTAGAAGTCATTAGAGTGCTATCAGTCTTTGCATGTTATAAGGGATTTAAGCTTTACCAAATGGACATGAAGAGTGCCTTTTTAAAAGGGGTAATAAAAGAGGATGTGTTTATAGAGCAACCCCTAGGTTTTGAGAGTTCTCAATTTTCAAATCATGTTTTCAAATTAAAAAAAGCCTTATATAGATTAAAACAGGCACCAAGAGCTTGGTATAAGAGGCTTAAGGCTTAGCACTTTTTTACTAAAGAGGGATTTTGTTAAGGGAAGTATAGATACCACCCTTTTTGTGAGAAAAGTAGGAAAAGTGTTACTCATTGTTCAAATCTATATTGATGAAATACTTTTTGGATCTTCTGATAAAAAGTTATATGTTGATTTTTCTAAAATAATGAGTAAGGAGTTTGAGATGAGTATGAAGGGAGAGTTGTCCTACTTTTTGGGATTTAGCATAAGACAATTGGATGATGGAACCTTTATAAGCCAGTCAAAGTACATTAAGGATATCTTGAAGAAATATGGAATGGATAAAGCCAAGCCAATAAATACTCTCATGATTTTTAATATTCAGATGGATAAAGACTCAAATGGAAAATCCGTTGATTAAAAGAAGTATAGAGGAATGATTAGATCTTTACTTTACCTGACTGCTAGTCGACCTGATATAATGTTTAGTATTTAACTCTGTGCTAGATTTTAAGTTGATCCTAAAGAATCTCACCTAATTGCAGTTAAGAGAATTCTTAGATATCTTTTGGGGACCCAAAACTTAGGAATCTGGTATCCTAGGCACAATACTTCTTTTAAGATTATTGGATATTCTAATTTTGATTTTGTATGATGTAGAATGGATAGAAAGAGCACTTTTGAGACTTTCCAATTCATATGATAGTCTTTAGTCTCCTGGTCTAGTAGAAAATAAAACTCTATTCCACTTTTTACTGCTGAAGCTAAATATATTACCTTAGGAAGTTGTGTGGCCCAAGTCCTTTGGTTGAAACAATAAATTCTAGATTTAGGATTACCTATAAGCATAATTTCAATCCTTTGTGACAACACTAGTGCCATCTACATCTCTAAGAATCATATCAAACGTTCAAGGACCAAAAATATTGATATAATGCATCACTTCATTAGAGAACTTATGACAAAAGAAGACATTGAGTTACACCATGTAACAGCTGAGAATTAATTGGCTAACATCTTTATTGAACCACTGGCTTTTGACACTTTCAGTATCTTATGGACCATATTTGGTGTGATTTACATAAATGCTTGAATTTGTTGTTTACTGAATTTTGAATTTTCTATTTTGTTACTTATTTTTGTTTTGTTTCTCATTGCTTGTTTTACATTTTACTAGTTTTTTTTCTCTTCTTTATTTTATTTCTGTTATTTTAGTTTTTTTTTCTTTTTTTGTGATCACTACTGAAATGATATTTTACGTCATGTTTTGGTTTTTTGAAAATTTGTAGTCAATATTTTACATCTCTTGATCTGTTAAAAATATCGTTGATTGTTTCTCTTCCTCTAACCTCTTATAGTGGTATAATTTTCTTTTCTAATCAAAAGTTTATCTCAAATTAATATCTGAACTTTGTGATTGAGATGTTTTATATCTTACTATAGTAATCTATCTTATATTTATAATGTTCAAAGTTTTTATATTACTTTCAAGTTTTATCGTCATCCTATCATTGTATTTATCAAATGATTTTAATTCTTTTTTGTGATTAGCTCTTCCTTATATTAAAGAGTAAGTTTTTCTTCTCTAATATATGAAAGATATACTCAAAACTAAGAGTATTTAAGTATTTTTTTAAAGGGATCTAGCTTGCCAAAAAAAGTGGGCAATAATGCCAAATCAAAAGATGCGCAATGATGCCAAATTGAGATTATACACAAAGTATACCGAAAATCAAAAGATGCGCAAAGTGTGCCAATTAATTGATAAGAGGCATAAGATGAGACCATAAATGGCAAGCTTCCTTCTCTTTCAATACTTTTAAATCTTAGAAGAATTCATGTGTCACTTGATATTTTCAAAGGCTTGATTTCAAATTTTGCTATTATGACAAATTAATTTGTTACATTATTCTATAAGATATTTTCCTAAAACCAAGTATTTAACAAATCTCTTTTTCTTATCCAATTTATTTTTTTAGTTAGGTCTTTTATTTTTAAAAGATGATTTTACCCTGAGAGAAGTCTGAGCTAAGGTTAATAGGATTGGATATTCTATCATTTTCAAATTTGACAATGTTAACTCATTGGTCTTATAAATCTTTTAAATAAATCACTTAGAGACATTATTATTTCATGCTTTAATTAAAAAAAAAATTTGCTTTCATTATTCTTTTTCCTACTTTTTCTTTTCGAAAATTTTTCCTCCTTTTTTATGATGTCAAAAGGGGGAGTAGTGTTTGAGTTGTTTTTCATTTTATTTAAGTTGTTTTTCATTTTATTTACGTATGATTTTTTGATTGTTTGCCATCATCAAAAGGGGGAGATTATTACAAATTTGATTTTAGGAAATAGAATTGTGATGATAGCAAACACTTCTATTTCTTTATGACTATCTTGCCTACTAAAATATTTGTTCCACATGAAAAAACTACAAGTTAAATCAGCTCAAGATTGGGTAGATTAGGACTGAGTCAGTTTGTAATATACGAATCTGTATCTTTTACCATTTTGTGAGCCCATTATAATATTATGGGTCCTAATGCTAAGTAACCTTGCACACACACACTTGTGGGAAATTTTTTGACTGTTTTAGAGTTTTTTGTTTTTGCTTACATCATTCAGGATGATAAAAAAATTGGCCTTGATGATCAATTAAAAATAGAACCCTAATTAGGGCATCCTGGTTAAGGTAGCTGTCATTAAGCACATCATCCTAGACGATATTCGTATCACCTAGGACGATAGGCTCAAAACATAAATAATCAGCCGCCAGAACTACTTAGGTTTCTTTTATTTTTGGACATCATCCAAGTCATTATCTTGGATGATATAATACAATTATGCCTAAACTAATCTGGTAATTAAGGAAAGTAATTAAGGTTTGATTGCCCAATTTTATCATCTTGGATGATAGCAGGATAGACTGGGATGATCAGTTCAAAAAACTTAGTTGTTCCTGGACAATCAAACATCGAACAGCTTCTATTCAGGGTGATATTCTAGATGGTATGCACTAAATTAAACTAATCATTCAAGATGATCATGAGATCAGCCTGGACGATCAGATTATTTTTTCATCATCCAAACATCCATTTAGGGCAATGTTCTGGATGATATTCAATGACTTCAACTAATCGTATAGGATGATATCCTATCATCCTAGACAATATGAATAAAAAAACCTTTTGATCATCCCAAATTTCCCTGACTGGTTGAGCTAAATTTGTACTGATTGTACATGATGATATTTATATCATCATAGATGATAAAGTTAGTTTGTTGCAATTAAGAGCTATTTTGAAGTTCTTCTATTTAAAACCTCTTATTCTACCCAAGAGATCATCTTTTGCTACTGTTCTGACCTAAGAAAGCTAAGAGGAGAGGGAGAGCAAGGGAGAGAGAGAGAGAGAGGATCTTGTGAAAGGGAGTTTGTGAGGGGTTTCACAAAGGTTGCTCCAAACAAGGATCTATCATCGTCTTCTCCAGTTATCGTCCCTAGTTCCTTGGGGGTTTTAGAGAGGTCTACTTCAGTAACTGATCAAGGTTCTCTGCCTGCTTTAGAAGGAAGCAAAAGGAGTTGAGGTTATCTGCCTGCTTTAGGAGGAAACAAAAAGAGTTGGGTTCTCTGCCTCACCGGGGTTAGTGAAAAGGAGGTTTGTACAAGCTTCTCCGCCTTATTGCGGGAGCAAAATGAGAGTCATTGAGTTTAGTGCAATACTCAAAGGGCGCCTCCGGGGAGTGGATGTAGGTATAGTAGACCAAACCATTATAAATCTTTATGTTCTTTATTATTGCTTTTGTGTTTAATTTCCAAACTTTGATTTCTTTATGGTGAACTTTGGTTTGAGTTTATGTTTTGATTAAAGAATTTTTTAAATACTAATTCACCCCCCTCTTGGTTTGCCTTGAGCTAGTTCATAAGGGCTTAACATCCCTATTGAACTTTCACTCTCCTCTACATAACTGCTAGTAGACAGGACATAATATTTAGTGTATGCCTCTGTGCTCAATTTCAAGTTGATCCAAAAGCGTCTCACTTAACTACGGTCATAAGAAACCTTTGATAACTACTAGACACCCCAAACTTATGAATTTGGTATCCTAGACATAGTTCCTCCTTTAAAATCTTAGGATACTCAAATTCTGATTTTGCTATATATAAGGTAGATAGGAAAATCACATCTGGAACCTATCAATTTATAGGACAATCTTTAATTTTCTGGTCTAGTAGGAAGCAAAATTTGATAGCTCTCTCTACGGCTAAGATAAGATATATAATAGTAGGAAGTTGTATTGCACAAGTGCTATGGTTAAAAAAATAACTTCTATTTCTTATATCACATGTAGGAATCATCCCACATATGTGTGATAACATGAGTGCAAATTGCATATCTAAAAAATCTAATTCAACACTCTCAAATGAAATACACAGACATTAGACATCACTTTATAAGAGATCATGTAGCTAAAGGAGATATAGAATTGTAGCATATAGCTACAGGAGATAAATTGGAAGACATATTCACGAAACTACTAGCGTATGACACCTTTAGCACTTTGAGGATAAAACTTGGAGTCATAGACATTCATGCGACATTCATGCGTGAAAAAAAAAAATTTGTTTTTTCTTGATCGTCACAAAAAAAAAAACATTTGGTCTAACATATTTTTTTCTTGTATGTATACAACAACACAACACATCAGCCTTTATCTCACTACTGAACTACATGAAAACTTTGTCTCCATTGTTTTGTCAAATTCTCATCATAAAGAAAGGTCATTCCTGTACTAACCTTTTTTTTGTACCCCTACCTTTCTTGATGTCAAATCTAAAAATCATGCGCAAGGCCGCCGTTTTATGTGACCAAACCATCTAAGGCGACCTCTATTAAACAAACATATCAATCCTTTCTAAGGGTAAAGCCACTCATACTGATATCCTCGTACTAGTATTATGATTCTTTTAAAGGCCAACATACACCATAAAGCATACAATACACAGTTTGAGGGGTACATTTCTATCACATAACAAGCCCGCATTCCTCCACTTCAAATCCAACTTGAATTTGGATAATATCCCCATCTATTTCACCATAATTACATATCATCTTATTAATGACTTGATCGCCCAAGTCACAATCTCTCACTAGGTCTATTACTATACGTTTTAATCTACTCAAGCGAACGTGTAGACTCTAAAGTTGACCTCCATAATTCCATAGATCAACCCTCTATTAAAATATCAATTTCTTATCTTAGTATGATATAATTGAACACTTCATTCAAATACTATACGACCACATCATACTATCTCTTCTATTACAATCCACGTGTACAAAAAGAATGAATTAAACTCAGTTAGTATGATATAGGTCATACTGATGACGACCCCTATCTGTATTATGAATGCAATTTCCTTTAGATACTGTACTCCTCTGAACGATTTGATCCACTCTTTTGACCACAACCATTCATCATGATGACATAATTACTTAATCGTATTGTACGATATGTAATTGTACTGTGCGATTAGCCAAAAATTCTATAAATTGGAGAGGAACTAAGATCACTTCACTCATCCTCTCATCACTACACTCACTCTCACTTGTTCTTACTCGATGGCAAGGAAGCACGGCTGACTCATCTTAATAAGCTCTTCTTCCTCTCATTGCCACGACGACCAATTTTTATGTACTAAGGATGAGGATTCATACAATAAGTTCAAGGCTTGCAGGATAACCCTCTCTCATATTCTAAATCAAGCAGCCTTAAACTTTGAGGTGATGAGCATCTTTGCTTCCACCACATTACAATTCCTTTTCACCCTAGCATTTCCTTTCAATGCTATTAAAATGTTGAAATCACTAAAGCAGACCTCGCTCAATACATCGGGCTTTCTACTGAAGGTCCTAGAGCCCACTCTTTCACTACAAATGAATTTGACTGGAGTGTCATCAATCTAGTCCTTAGGAATGTTAGTTTTAACCAATACTAATCACTTGTCCAGTCTCTAACCCAAAATGCCCGCATCATTTAACATGAACATCAATTATACCCAAAGTTGGAGATAATATATGCATGACCCCAATCCTATCTATTGTCACCTAACTAATCATCTGAATTACTAAGTTTAATGAAGCAAACTTAATTCTTGACTATATCCAGATCATGACCCTAGTTCACCTTCCTACCACCCGCAAAAAATTCAATTTAGCTCTTGGTCACCTTATAGGATACATTCTTCATTATAAATATTTTTGCAACCCATGACCCCGAGTTTGAATCGTCTATTCATTGAATATTATTTTATTTTCTATTGTCCGTGAGTACTAACAGTTCAGGAAGATCAAAAGCTACTCAGGACGACAGGAATACTCAAGAATGGGTAGATTAGGAGTATTAGTCTGCAATGTATTATGTTGATTTTGTTTTATTTTTATTTTCTTGAGTCTGGCCACAAAATCCATAAAAGTCTGAGCAACCATGCACACACACAGGGGGAGAGTGTTTTTAAATGAAAAATTTAGAGTTTTTCTTTCTCTGTAGATCATACTGTACGATGTTATTTCGTACTGTAGATCAGAGCTTTGTAGGACGATTTTGTGAATAGATCCTACCGTACGAATTTATTCGTACTGTACGATATGTTCAAAGTAAAACCCTAACAGCCGTTTTAACTTAACTAAGTTAATTTCCGTCGCTCGTTTTGTACGAAATTTTTCGTACAATACGATTTTGTTTAAATACTTAATTAAAACCGTGATTAGCGCAAGAAATCCAGGCTTAATTATAATTTGAACATCGTAACGTATGAACACGTTCGTATCATATGATGAATAGAGACGATGTTTGATCATCCTTACTATCGTCCTGTATGAACAAAAGTGTTATGGATCGTACCGTACGATTTATAATCGTACTGTACGAATTTTTTTGAATTGTTCGTACAACTTCATACCAGGATGAAGTCTCTTTATACATATCATACTGTACGATTAGAAATCATACTGTATGATAGTAACAGCTACTTTTGAAATCTCAGTGATTTTGTAGCCCGTTTAGAGGTGAAAAACTTGTCATATTTTGAGAGTGTAAATCAGAGAGGTGAACGTGGTTAGAGAGGGATTCCGAGGGAGAGAGCTCTTGAGAAGTTCTTTAGGGTTTGAGAGAAGAAGGATAAGGTGAGTGTTGTGAGGGATAAGAGGTGTGAGGGAGATCACACGGTTGCTCCGAACTTGCTGCATCTTGTAACTCCTGTGGCCTTAGAAAATTTTGTGGGAGGATCTCCAAGGGGAAAGGCTCTTCTACATCCGTGACCTCAAGGTACTCTGCCTTCTCCAGGAGGGAGAAAAACGAGAAGGTTCTCTGCCATTGCCAGGAGGGTGAAAACAGAGTTTGGCACTCCGCCAAGCCGGGTTGGTGAAAGGGAGTATTGTAAGGGCTTCTCCGCCTTGCCAAGGGGGGAAAAAGGAGAGCTATTTCTTGTAGTGAAATACCCGAAGCGGAGGACTCCGGGGAGTGGACGTAGGTCATGGTTTGACCGAACCACTATAAGAATCTCAGTGTGATTTTTCCTTATTGTCTTTTATTAATGCGTGCATTTTATTTTTCAATATTTGCTTGGGAAAATTTGTGAAAAAAAATTGTTTAAATTTTCATGTTAAAATTTTAAAACATCAAAAATATTAGAACTCCTACTTAAGTTTTAACTTTTTTCAAAAAATTTTCACAATTCACCCCCCCTCTTGTCCATCTAGTAATTTCAAATATCAATTAACCTATCTGGGTGAACCCGACAATCTAACTATTTTCTATACGGATTCCTCCTTCCATATTTTGTTTCATTAGGGACAAGTGCGTGATGAGCCAGATTTTGATGATGAAGGGGAGGCTACTCCATTAGGAGAACCTGCTCCACCGAGAAGACCTACACCATAAAGAGGACCTGCATCTATTTATCCTCATGATAATATAATCAAATAACTCGAACAACTCCAAACCTGACTTGACTCTCACATCCAAGAACAACACCAACAATATGAGGAGGACATATGATGGTTTAGGGAAAGATTTTCTTCGATTGATCAATAGTTTGTATCCATCCACCACTACTTTCAACCACCTCCACCACCACTTAATCAGGATCCTCCTTATTGATTATGTCACTGTCTTATTTTTTTCTAAGTTTTTGTTTGGTACTCCTCTTTTTGGTGATGTCAAAAGGGGGAGAAGTTTTTTGTCTACTTTAGTTAGTATACCTTGTTTGGATGTCATGTTTTTCATGCCTTTTTATTTCTAATGAAAAACATGTTTGTTTATCTATTCATGTTTCTATTCATATTTTTATGCTTACTTAAAAAATTAAAAAATATAAAAAAATCAAAAAATTTATGCTAACTTTCTTATCGATAATATTATTTGACATCATCAAAAAGGAGGAGATTGTTGTAGTTCATGACCCCTAGCCTGAGATTTTGATGATGACAAATAATGCTGATTGAATTATGTCATTATTTATTGAATATTTTTTAATATTGCATTTATCTTTTAGTACTAACATTTCAGAGAGATCACATATTGCTCAAGTCAACAGATGACTTGAGACTAGGTAGAATAGGATGTAAAGTCTGTAACTCTATATATTTGTTTCTTTTCTTGAGTCTGGCCATAAAGTGTATGCAAACTAAGCAACCATGCACACACATAGGGGGATAATTATTTTTTAAAGGAAATTTTTTTATTTTCTGTAGATCATATTGTATAATTTTAGATCATACTATACAAACTACTATGGCTCAACGGCTATTCTCTACAAACTAATCGTACTGTATTATTATAATCATACTATATGATATGTTTTTGATTTGAAACCCTAGACATCATATTATTTTAAGAAAGTTTTTAAATCTTAAATTTTAAACTGATTGTATTGTACAATCGCATCATATAATACAAATATTTAAATACTTATTTAAATTAACCCCCATGATTAGTCGATTAAATTAAGTATTAATTACTGATTGGTGATCATACTGTACAACATGGTTTGTACTGTATAATGAACCGATGCTATTTTTGATCATCTCAAACATCATACCAAATGATCCCTTAATTTTTGAACTAATCATATTAGATGATGTAAACATTATACCGAATGACCTGAAGCTTTTAATAGATTATACTATACAAAATTGGATTATACTGGTCATCCCAGTGTTTGTCCTATAAGAGCAGAAGAAATATAACATATTGTACTGGACAAAATTTGTATCGTACTATATGATATTGTTAAGAAAAATTGCCTGTTTGTACACCTTCGTACTAAGATGAAGACTATTTTGATGCTTTTGTCTTGTTAAAATAATAAGAGAGAGGAATGTAAAAAGAAGGGGAACTCTTGAGAGGGAGATACTTGATGAGATTTTTAGGTTTATGAGAGGAAGGAGAAGGTGAGTTTATGAGGGAGAAAGAGTGTAAGGGGATCACACGATAGCTCTAAGCCTACTGCACGCTTGCTACTCCTATTGCCTGAGAAAATCTTGTGGGAGCTCTTTAAGGGGGGAGAGCCTTCAAGGTTTTTGTATTCAAAGGTACTTTGCATTCTCTAGGAGGGAGAAACATGAGAAGGTTCGCTGCCATCATCGGGAGGGTGACATAGTGTTTGGTACTCTGCCGCATCGGGGAAGGTGAAAGTGAGGTTATGTAAAGGATTCTCTGCCTTGCTGTGGGGGCAAAAGGAGAATAACTTTTTAGTAGTGAAATTCCATGAGTAGAGGACTCCTGGAAGTGGATGTAGGTCAAGTGACTGAACCATTATAAATGATCTGGTGTGATTTTTCCATTTAATACACTTATGTTTTGTGTCTTATATTTCCTATAACAACTTGGTTAAGATTATATTCTAGATCTTTGTCGTGTGATTTAAAATTTCACCACTTATGTTGAAATCATGATTTAATCATTTTCTTCGGCATCAAGTTAAGTTTTGTTTAAAAAAAATTAGAACTTCTGTTTAGGAATTTTTCTTTATTACAAAAATTTCCAATTCACACCCCCCCCCCCTCTTGGCGCATCTCATAATTTTACAATGTAGGATAATTAGTTAAAGTTGTTTGAAATTTTGATTGGTTAAAAGGCTTAAGTGAATATATAATTGAAGTTTACATATTAATGATTTAAAATTAATTTTAAAATGTATTTTAAAGTGTTAAATGGAAACACCTTTATTTCTTACAGAGGGCATAAACTTTATTTTACCTTCGTTGGGGCTAATTTAATAATCTCGTAGGCCTGGATTACCTAGTGATAATCATTAAAATTAAGTAATTTGATTTGATTAAGATTTGAAAGTTAATAAAATGTTTTAATTATGGTTGATTGGTTGTTGATTTTTATGATTTATTTTTTTTTTAAGTTAATTGAGTGATTTTAACATTGATTTAACATTTTTTTTAAATTTAAAATTAATTATAATTTTTTGGAATTTTTTGGATAATTTTAATCATTTAATTAAGAGGTCAAAAATTGACTTTCTAAATAACCTTGATTTTTGGAAAGTTAGTATTTTTAAAAAATATTAGACATTAAGATAATTAGTTAGACTATACGTTGCTGGATTTGGATTTTTCTATATTTAATTATAAATTTTTTATTTTTGACTTGAATTTTGACTTAAGTTTGACTAGATTGTTGACTTTGACTGATTTTTGAATGTTTGATTTTTTTGAAAAATATTAGTTTTGATTCTGAGTTGAATTCCTTTGAATTTGGTCAATTTGAAATTTTCTAAAATTATTTATAATTTTTCAAAATTTGATTATTTATTGAATTATTGATTTAATTAAAGGCCTTTTAATGATTTTGTTCTAAATAAATTTCAAACTTCTTGAAATTATGTCCATAGATTAGGAATGACCTAAAGAGGGATTATCAATGGATTGAGAATTTTTTTGGAATTTTTAATCATTTTTAATTAATTAAATAATTAAATATTAATTTTCAATTAAATTTAAGTTAAACTTAAATCTAGAATCAAATTAAAGAAGTTTTATTTTTCTTTGATTAAGGTTGGAATTCTTGTTAGTTGGAGGTATTATTTTGATTTAAATTAGATTTATTGTAATTTCTATAAATTTAAATTCTTAATTAAGGGTTTAAAATTAAGTAAATTGATTAAGGAGCTTAATAAATTTTATATCCAGTGAAAAAAAAAATTCTATGGGCTAATAATGTTACTATATTTATGTGTTCAAAGTTTCAAGTTAAGAGGATGTGTATCCTAATTTTTTGAATTATTTTAAGTTTTCTAGACATATGCCACTAAGTTTAGTGTTTTTGAATCAATGTTCTACTAACCCTTAACCAACATATACATGCTTACACATAATCAAAATCAATTCCTAGATCTTGATTAGTGAATATAATTCCAAGCTATGTGCAAGTGTGTGCACCCTAAGCATGCAAAGAATGAAAATAATTAATATGCATAAGATCTTAATTAGTTAATAGTTGGAAAACAACTATTCACTAATCCTCACCCATGAATTCTTTTCAGCCAAGCTTAATCTATGTTTAAAATTCCAAGAATCAACTCAAGGCTCCCAATATTTAATCATATATAATTCAAAATTATATATATATATATATATATATATATATATATATATATATATATATATATATATATATATATATATATATATATATATATATATATATATATATATATGAAAATAGATTAATTTTACGAAGTCTAGAAAACTTAAAGTAATTTAAAATAATTTTGAACAAATTTCAAAAATAGTTTTAAAATAGTTTTAAAACAAATTTGAAAACATTTTAATAATTTAAGATGATCTAAAATAGGGGTTCTTTTAATTGTTTTTTGAAAATTATTTGAATTTAGATTAATTAAATATTAAATAAATATTCATATATTAAGTAATTAAAATTATTTAAAATATCTAAAAATAATTTTAATTTAAATTAAATATCTTATAGTAATTTTAAGTTTTGAAATATTTATTTAAATATTAATTAATTATTAATTAAACATTAAAATAATTGAATAATTAAAATTATTTAAAATAAAATAAATTTTTAATTTTGAAACTAATTTTAAATTAAAAATCTTAATTATCAAAAGTTTCTAGATATTATATGTACTTTTGTGAATTAAATTGAATTTATTTAAATTTTTGAGATCTTAAGTTAATTAAATTATTTAAATTAGTTTAAAATTATTAAATATTTCAAATAATTCTTAAATTACATTTAATTCAATCTTAGTTATTTTTTGAAATTTTAAAATTATTTAAAAACTTTTCTTTAAGTTTTTTTTCTTTTTAAATTATTCAAAATTAATTTTAATTAAATATTTAATTTAGTAATAAAAATAATTTAAGATTCTTTAGCTATTTTAAATTGAACTTAAATTTAAAATATCCAAATTTTGATTTTTTTGAAAATATTTAATTAAAAATTCAAAATTAAATGTTTTAAAATTATTTAAAATATATCTAATATTCTAAAAAAATAATTAAATTATAGAAATAATTTTCTAGAAATTATGATATATTAAACCAAATTTTTGGATTTAAAATTAATTTAGAATAAATTTTTATAATTTTTTGTATTTAAAATTGATTTTAAATAATTTAAAACCAATTTTAAAGGGAGGCAGCGCCGGTGAAACTAGTGGCGTGCTGTGGTTTGTGTGATAAAACTATAGAGGTAGTGGGGGCCACGTGGCAGCTTGAGATTGGCTAGATTAAAATGTGGCTAATGATTACACTGGTGGCACATTGAATGCTAATGATTGTTGATGCTGACAATCATTAGCACTAAATGCTAATCCTCCACGGCAGCGTGCTGTGGTTAACTTAACCACATCAGCAACTATCACGCACTGTCTGATCGTCTGCTATAATAAATCGACGGCTGTGATTCAGCAGGACAGAGCAGATGATTGCGATATATAGAATCCGCAGTCGTATGGATGAGCGGAATAGCTTTATCTGGATCGTTGATTGTATGATCAATGGTTTAGAAAATGCACTTCGTGCATGTGTTACAAATAAACCCTAAAATGGATTTTTCATCCCGTTTGCTCAATCAGATGGACCATTTTCAATAAAATTTTACACCTAGAATCTAGGAGTGAACAAAAATCATGGGGAAGGTTTTGTTTGGTTTGAAAAGCACTTATCAAAAAGCTATTTAAGCTATGATTTAGTTACCAAGAATTAGAGTTTTAAGGGGTTTTACTAAGGGATTTGAAGGGAAAATAGATTAGATGAAATTGTAGTTTTCCCTTGTATAATTCTTTAGTTGAAACCATGATCAAACAAGATACAAATCGAATGGATTAATGCTCAGACAAACTTGAGCTTGAGTTCACCGGAATCAGCTTGCCGGTAGAGTTTGACTGGTGGGTATGAACCTGGGAAGTTGAGAAGGGTTGCTCCATTTAATCTTGATCAAATGGTTAGGAGGCGGATTAGGAATATACATGCTGTTTAGGCCATTTAATGGAGGTTTTAACCATTTATTGATTGGTTTGACTAGTCAACAGGTCAAACCAACTGACATTGTATGCCAAGAGACTTGATGAGCTGATGGGAGGCCTTAGAGGGGATTTGATATTTATGGGTTAAGATTTGAATGCCTTTACATGCATGAAAGGAGGTTTGACAAAACCATAATGGATTAACTTGGTCAAACAAACTATGGCTTGGATCAAGGTAGATTTATGAATATTTATATCATTAATTTGAAAGGTTTTGAAGGTTTGGATTAGACATCTCAAATGATTTGACCCAAATTGGTCAAGTTTGACCAAGCTTAGGTTTGATTTGAATCTAGATTAATCTAAGATCTAGATTGATCCTAGGGTCTAAATTGATCCTAGTGACCTCATTCATAAAAGAGGTCAACACATATAACCTTGGATAGGTAATACATCACTGGTGGATTCTCTCGACCTTTTTCATACAGGTTAACGTCATCGAGCATGGCTCTGACATACAACCTTAGATAGGTCATACATCCTTGGTGGATTCTCTTGGCCTCTTTTATATAGGTTAATTTCATCGAGTAGGCCTCTGACATACAACCTTCGATAGGTCATACATCCTTAGTGGATTCTCTCGACCTCTTCTATATAGGTCAACATCATTGAGCAGGGCTCTAACATACAACCTTGGATATGTTATACATCCTTAGTGGATTCTCTATACCACTTTTTCATAGGTTAACATCATCAAGCAAAATTTTGATAAATAATCTCAGATATATCATACATCTTTGGTGGATTCTCTAGACCGCTTTCATAGAGGTCAACATCATCCAACAATGCTCTGTGTGCTATAAAGATTTCATAAAAGTAAGTGGTTGATAAAATTATCACTCATATGAAGAACTTAGCCATCTAAAAAAACATCAAAAATATGGGGGGAAATATATCAAAGCATGTCTTAAAGATGCATAAATAATTCAATTTTCTCTGGAGGAATTCAGTTAAAATTACAAATAAGCATCTAGTTTATACAATATCATATTTAATATCATTAGAGTTACTTTGTAAAATTGTACATCAACTATACATTCATTTTTACAATAAGCTGAAATTAATAATTACACTGGCTTCATTTATACAAGCATCGCCTACAACTTCTTCTTCAAAGAAAGATAAAAAAACTAATCATCTTCAGGCTTTCAAAAAATTGACACTATTAGTGTGTTGCCAGACTACCGACAAAGCGTATTACTCCGACCCCTTCCATCGAGGATGTCTGATGTCCGTACACATTGGTATGGATGCATATTTCTTTATCATAATATAATTGGACTACCCCCATCATCAGCCCTTCACCTGATGTCTACCATCGGTCCTTCAATATGTATATGACATCATTAGCTAATTGTTCGACTACAATTAGCAGCACACTCTCTAATTATCTCCTTCAGTTCTTCGCCTAATCTTAGAGCATTGTTACACATTCACCTAGCTGTAGACTTCTACTCAAACATCATCAAACTTCTTTCCATATTCTACTAATCAGTGGTTTTCCTCCCAAGTACAATGAACACCAGATCTTCTAAAAATACCCTCGCATGCAAGAAGTAGTTTGTTTTTGTCTGTCAAGGGCTATTTATATAGAGAATAAACTCTCATTATGACTTCTTCTAAATAAGAGAGGGGGCACTGAAGCTCGATAGGAAATGCCACATAACTCAAACAGTGGAATGCCTCTAATGTAAGAAGAATAATATAAGAGAAGAAAAAGGGAGGAGGAAAAATCTCCTTCTATATAAGAGAGGGGCACTGAAGCTTGATAGGGGATGCCACCAATCTCAAATAGTATAATACCTCTAATATAAGAAGGAGAATACAAGAGAAGTAAAAGGGATGAGGAAAAAATCACCATCTAAAAAAGAGAGGGGCACTGAAGCTTAATAGGGATGACACCTATCTTAAATAGTGGAATGCCTCTAATGTAAGAAGAAGAATACATGAGTAAAAAGGGAGGAGGAAAAAATTTCATTCTACACAAGAGAGGGGCATTGAAATTTGATAGGGATGTCATATATCTAAGATAGTAGAATGCCTCTAATATAAGAAGAAGAAAAGGAAAGGCTATAAAAATCTAACTTCTACACAATGAGAGGGGCACTGAATTTAAGTAGGGGATGCCACCTACTAAAAAAAGTTGAAAGCCTCAACTAAAAGAGAGTTAGAGGAAGAAGAGAGAAGAAGGGAAGAGCATTTTTCCTCATGCCTCAAGGGGGTATTTATAGGATGAAAAGGGAGGAAATTATTCAAATATGTGAGGGAAATTTGTTTCCAATTCATTAAAAAATTTTTATAAAAATCCTTCTTGAAAAAATTTGGGCCTAAATATGCAATTTTCAAAATTAAAAAAAATTCAATGCGGGCTCCATGGCAAAAAAAATCAGCTCGTTGGCTAGAGCAGCTTTATGTGAATCTTTTAAAAAAAAATAGAAGAAGCGGGCGACACTGTTCCCCCGCTCGCCAAAATGTCAAAAAAAAGTGCGAGGCCCACTTCCAAAAAAAATATGTAGGGGCATCTGCGCACTGTGTGCCTCGCTCGTGCTACCAAAATGGGGTGACGTTTAGCCTTGTTCGAGCCTAAATTTTGGCTTGGATAGTCCAAATATGACATTTTTAGGTCCTCGTAATTAATATTTTATGTTCCTGATCCAATTTTAGTACTTTTAGAACTCAACGGAGCTTTTGTGATCAACTTTAAGGAAATTTTAAGTTTTTGAAACATATATTTTTGTGATTCAACCAATTTAAAAAGCGAAGATATATATTTTTGGACTCTATAGGCTTCAACATCTAAAAATAGGGGGTCAATTGATATATCATAAAAAAATTATCTTGATCTGGCATGAATCTAGAGGAAAAATTAAGTTGAAAACTTCTAAAATTAAACTGGAGACCATCTGAACTCCTATTTAAGCAAACTTATAATCGAACTAAATGTATCAGAAATACAAACCCAATGACACCAAATTTAACTCAATCTAAGCCCAAATGAGTCCAAATCAAAGACCCAAAGTGCATTTGGAGGGTTAAAACTATAATTTGGATAACAAAATGATTTCCAAATGTGGTATGCTTATTATTGAATCGAGAGGCTCAATGAGACAAATCCAACGAGCCCAACGATTGTTGAATTATGACATCATTATGGCCTTCAAATGCCTAAAAAATAGTTTATGGTCAAGAGATTCAACATTGGTAATCCATTAAAACCACTCCCAAATTACCCTTGATCTTCCTCCTAATTACTATCCATGCCACTCTAAAAAAACTATAAATAGACACCTCTTTTCTCATAGATGGGGACCCCTGAAAGGGAGGAAAAAGGGGCCCAAGCAAGAAGAGAAGAGAAGAAAGAAGAGAAGGAAGAAAAGGAAGAGAAGGAAGAGACTCCTCCTCGACCACTGCCAGACTTTCACCCGCACTCGACCAACACTGAAATTAAGTAATGAAGCAAGAAGAGAAGGAAGAGACTCCTCCTAGACCACCACCAGACTTTCACCTAGAAACCGATCGACACTAGAATTAAGTAAGGAATCAAGAAGAGAAGGAAGAAAAGGAAGACAATGAAGATACACCTCCTCAACCACCACAAGACTTCCACCCGACAGCTGATTAACACAGTACATCCACCCATCCACTAACTGATGTCGGGCTTCCACTCGACCACCATGTGATGCTAGACTTCTGCCCGGCCACTGACGAACTCCAGACTTTCTCCCAGCTTGCTAGTGACACTGGATTTCTGTTTGGCCTCCACTCGACACTGAACTTCTACTCGATGATGGACTTTTGCCCATTGCTACACATTCATTGTACTTCTATCCATGGCTAGACTCCTATCCATCAATGGACTTTTACATAATCCTAGACTTCTATAATTCATCATATTCCTAGCTGACGATGTACTTCTCCCTGTCACCAAACTTTCATTGGACTTATACTTGATGCCAGACTTCTTCCCGACGCTAAACTTTTACCCTTCATCCTACTTTATTCAGACTTCTGTCTAATGCCTGAACTTTATCCATCTCTAGACTTCTACCTGACTACGATCCTTTTGACCTCCATCACCCATCGATTATGGTTCTTTCTACCTTTGTTGCTAAACATCAGTCTTTTCGACCTCCGTCGCCCAGCAACTATGGTCCTTTCGATAAAATGAATATGTCAAAAGTGATTCTTCATATTACCACCATGTAATGTACTCCATATGATGTATATCAAGCCAAGGCCTTCCCCCAAGGAAGAACCTCATTTGTAATTGACTGCAAATAATAGTGGATTCATTCAAACTGGGCAGATCCCCGTGGTTTTTCCCCTTTTTAGGGTTTTCCACATAAAAATCTTTGTGTCTCTTATGAATACTGCACCCTCTTTTTCATCTGTGTGTATGTGCATGATCTTCGTATAATGCTAAGACACTAAACTTTATATTTCTCTACCACCGTGAATACTCGAGAAAGCAATAATATATATAAGCATCAATATAAGTTCACGTGATTTAGACTTCAAAAACTAATAAGAGCATAATAAAAATAAAATATGTAAAATATTATATGAAAAAAAATTATAAAAGAAATTTTCAAATTTGATTTAGCAGTTCAATAATTTAATTTGTTTACATATTATTAATATCTTTTAAAGGTGTATCATTTAAAGAAAATAACAAAATCATTGGACATTCCAGTAAAATTTTATAGTTTTTAAAACAAAATTTTGATAAATTCCTAAAAATTTATTTAAATTCTGTACTTATAATGATAAAAAAATAGCCACATCTTTGGTGTGCCCGGCAAGTGTTGAAGGTGTGTCGGATGCATGTTGTGTCCAATACCTATCACACACTGCATATTTCTTGGAGGAGAAGTTTTGGTACATCATTGAAATAAAGTGAGATAAAAAAGAAGATCCTTAAATGATTGTAATTGGTAATGTGTTGATTTGTTTGCCCTCTTTTCCATGATACATTGCCACAACTCTTATAAAACACTGAATGAAAGAGAGGAAGGCTTCTAATACAGATTGACATGCTTCTAAGATAGGGTTATTTCTAAAAGAGAGAGTGAATTCAAAGAGAGAGAGGGAGGGAGAGAGGGAGGGAGGGAGAGAGAGAGAGAGAGAGAGAGAGAGAGAGAGAGAGAGAGAGAGAGAGAGAGAAATAAAGAGAGAGAGAGGCTTCTAAGAAATTATTTGAAACTATTATTATGGCAACCCAAGTAGTATAACAATTTCTTTGATGAAAAATATAGTTAAGTTGTAGGCACCATTAGTTCTAAGTGTACTATAAGAATTAATTGTTTATTCATGTATTTGATTAAGCTTAAAGTAAATCCTTTATAACTATCATGATAATTTTTTAATCAATTCCCACAAATTTCTTTTCATTTTTCATTGGTTATCTCTATAAACTATTTTAAGAAAATTAGAGAAAAATTATTTTACAGTTTAAATCTCATAGTATGAATTAGGTGCTTTTTATTGTTCAAAAATCTTCTGCCTTAATATTTTGTTTCAAAAATTAAGTTCACTCATATATATTCACTTTTTTAATTACAAATGATGGATATATTATTACATTTTGAAAGCATCATATGTTAAGATGGTGATGAGAATAATATATATAGGTAATTCACAAATATTTCATTAGGTTCCAGTCTAAGGGATGCTAGACTCTCCCAAAGGGAGCCTTGCTTTGTAGAGTAGTTTCCATCACCAACATTTGGCAAGTGGCTAGTCACCTCTATGAAGATCATAATATATAGACTCACCATGGAAGATCAAATTAAAGATAAAATCATCCTTAATTGACTCCTCCAAAGGACCCTCCCAGGAAGGTCTTTGCATCGAAAGACTCACTAAAGCCACCAAAAGGGAGGGGGAAACGATATTGGAGGTTGTGGTGACTTTAGGATGGCTGACTATAGTAGCCTCATTCTGCCTCTTTAAATACTTTGTTGGGGTGCCAAACAGGTGGAGGACTAATGGTGAAAATAGGGATATCCTCTAATAGTAGCAGGTGAGAACCACCTTCTTTTTACCACCATATTAAGTTGAAGAAAGTCATATCAACAAAGGTCTCAGCTGCTCATAAGTTATGATTATACTTAAAATTAATTAACACATAGTGTCATCTCCTCAAAGCCCCCATCTTAAATGCAAAGAATCATTCTAACAAAGAGTAGCAAAATGTGAGGACAAGAGGAGTATTTAAGAGAAAAACATGAAAGAAGTGCCCCTTCTGACATATTGAGAGGTTAATTATTAAAAAGTTGGTGACCAAGATTTCAAGGCTCGAGTTACATCTGCCATTATTATGTCATATCTTACCCATATTTTATCATTATGAAAAGATTCACTCTCTTTTGTACAACTTACTATATGTGGATCACTCCGCATAGGAGGATCACGAGCTCCCATGCAATTGGAAAATTGAGAAATTTGTCTAACTCACCAAACCGCCATTCTTAATTTTATATTTTGAAACCATTTGCATATGTTTGAATGTAGTTTGTGTATGAAAATGGTTTGTATATGTTTTGGAGCGAATTCTAGGGGTGTAGAATACATAATCATAAATTTTATAATTTTTACTCTTAGCTCACCCCACAACATTATAGTGGCACCTAGGGTTTGAATAGTAATATTACGATGCAGTTATATCAAGTATTTTTTAATTGGCCAAGGCCTGCTATAAGTTTTGAGGTGCATGGTTTCCTAGGCTTGGCTGGTTACTTTTTAAAGTTTTCTTAAGCATTTCACATATTTCTTTTCCATTAATGAGACTAACCCATACATCAATAGCTTTTATAGTCAAGAGTATTGTGAGAGTTTTTAGATGTTGAAGAATTTTTTTACTTATGCTCCAATTCTGACTATTTTTTCAAGTATATATGGATTTCAATTTCATTGATTCTTCCTTAAAAGATTTGGGATGTGTATTGATGTAGCATGGTAAAGTTATTACTTATGCATATTATTAGTTAAAACCATAAGAAAAGAACTATCTAACACATTATCTAGAATTAACTGCTATTGTATTTACTTTAAAAATTTGGCATCATTACTTTTTTGAAGTCAAATGTGAGATCTTTACTGATCTCCAATGTTTGAAATTTAGTTTTGATCTGAAGAATCAAAATTTAAGGTAGAGAAGATGGCTAGAGCTAATTAAGGATTATGGTTTATTTATTCAATATCATCCTGATAAGGCAAATATTATGGCAGATGCCTTGAGTAGGAACTCTCCAGGTTTTTCTCTTTGATTGCTAACTTCTATTGATTTTCTTATTTAAGATTTTGAGAAACTAGAGATAAAGGAAGTGTTCATTGATACATAAGTTTGTTAGCTCAAATGACTATTCAACCTACTCTTTAGGAAAGAATTCACTTAGCATATAAATCAATTGCATAGAATCTAAAATTGAGTGGTAATATTAAGTCTAATAAGAGACATGAACTTTTTCTATCTAATTTTAGAGTTATTTTCTATAAAGATAGATAATGGGTTCCTTTCATTGGTCATCTAAAGCCCGAGGTTCTATATGAGGCACACTATTTGAGCTTTGTTATTCATCCAAGAAGAACCAAGATTTATAGAGAATTTAAAAGAATATTCTAGTGGCATAGATTGAAGAAGGATGTACTAGAGTTTATTTCAAAGTGTGAGACCTATCAATTGGTGAAGGCAGAGCATCAGTAACTGGGTGGTCTTCTATAGTCATTACTTATTCTAGAGTTGAAATGGGAGGAGATGACATTAGATTTTGTATGAGTTTCCCAAATGAAGATAGCAGCAAGATGCTAGGATGTTCTCGACCAATTGATGAAGTTGGCTCATTTAATTTTGATCTAATAGATTTATTTAGTAGACAAGTTAGCACATATATATGTTATAGATATTATCAAATTGCATGGAGTGTTAAAGGTGATTGGTTGGTTGAGCATCCTCCCCAAACCTAAGTAATAATAAAAAAGAAGAAGTTATTGGTTGAACATCCTCCCATCTCCCGTGCAGGATGATTTAAAGACTCCAAAGACTTTAAATACATCATTACATTAATCATTGAACCTTAGAAGTAAATCCTAAGTTCTCTATCTTATTTTTTGATACAAAATCAACAAATGATAATTCCATTTATGAATAGGACTCTAGTCTTAGCCTCTCACATTAACCTAACCTAGATTAGAAAGATAACCATACATTATTTAATATGAAATGAAATGTTTGCTTTCTGATTTGTGGCCCAAAAACTACAAATCACTTCTCTTTTATATGTGAATCAAAGGTCTTAGAAAAGCTCCTATCCTTTGCCTAAAACCAATAGGTTTCATTTCATTCTTCTTTGTTCCGAACCAAAAGAAAACTCTCTAATGTCTTGGCCAAAAACTATAGGTCTCCTCTTATTTTTCTCTCAATCTTAAAGTTGTAAGAAATTCATATCCTACTACTTATTCTCAAATCTATGAGTTTTATTTATTTTTCCTTACTCAAAAGATAAAACAGAACTTTCCAACCATTAGTGCAAAAAAACTATATATTGAACATCTTCATTCCCTTTCCTTAGCTTTGAAAACTATTGGAACTCATCTTAATCTTACTTTGCCTAATTATTAACTCATTTCTCATTTAGCCAGAAAGCTAAAGAAAATTCCTTAATCCTTAGCCGAAAAGCTATATTTTTTACCTATTTCCCTCAACCTTAAATTTTTAGGAAACTTGTCTCTCTTTTAGCCTCAAAGGTATAAGTTTGACTATTTTTCTCACTAGCTCCAAAGCTAAAGGGAATTTCCTTCATCCCTTAACTTGAAGGCTATAGGAAACTCTCCTTCCCTTAGCCTAATAGCTAGAGGATTTCTTCTACCTTTGCTCCAAATCTTTAAGTGTTTCATCAACTTCATTTATTTAATCCCCCCATTAAGTAAATGATCTTTAAACTTAGGATTTGATGCCTAAGCTCTTTATATTAGACCCAAATCCATTAGAAACCTTAAAAATTAATTATAAACTTTAAGTTATACATAAATTATAGTGGAACCACCTATTGGATTAAAAATTAAATATCATCTCATCTCATAACTAAAAAAAGTACCCATTCATACTGTGACATATTACATAAGTCAGCACACACTCAGATGCATAACTCATAGGTATCCTAAGATTAAGATTTTTCTTTTTGATTTCATATGTTATTATGTTTGGTGTGATACTTATTAGATTATCTACATTATGTGCACTTAAAGTAGCCATGGCAAATCAGATAGAAATAGGGGTTAACCCTTTAAGTGCTAGATAATTTTGATATATATATATATATATAACACACTTCCTAATCCCCCCTTATTTTGTAAGTTTGAGTTTTTTTTTAATAAAGTAGGAAGTATTGTAGACTTGTGGGATACAGTTACAAAAAAGATGGAAAAAATGAATGACCCACACCCCCCCCCCCCCTAGGTGAAGCCAAAGCTTGAAGAACCATAACTCGAGTCTGTAAAAAAGTATAACCGGGTTGTATAAGGCAGGCAAATCTTGTGATACTCATAATTATAACAATTTAGACTTAATAATTTTCTTTAATACTAATTGATTGTACGTGTGTGTGTGTTTGGGGGTGGGGGGTGTGCATTAGAAATGCATGCATATCCTTAATTTTGTTTATTTGCTTTTTCTTGAGGGTTGCATAAACATGTGTTATAAGATAGACACTTAGGATAAAGTCAATAATTCTACCAATTAAAAGATCAAAGTAATAAAAAACCAACTATATGATAAATTATATTTTTTATCAAAAATTGTATGGCTTACTCAAATAAGCCACATTTAAAAAAAAAAAAAAGAGGAAATGATTATGCCTATTCCAAGTGCGTCACTTGAAGAAGACCTCGCATAAGAAGTAGATAATAAAAATCTGTATTATGACTCAACATTTACAAACCCACATGGTCAAACATCTTGGTTCTAAATGGCCATGCTATAAGCCTTTTTTCTAAATCAAACATTCCTTACCTATCTTGCATATGCATTGAGATAGGACCTCATGACTTTAAAAGCACTCAAGTAGATTAGCTAGTAGTCCTTTTTAGGTAGGATTATAAGTCAAAATTTAGGTTAACTTAGCTCAAGGAGGGATTATACATTTATAATTCTATTGTATTTCGCTAGATAAATGTTGGAGTTATTACCTATCGCTTTTCTCACCCAAGATAAGAATATCTAAGAATCAAATCATACAAAAAATGTTAGCCAATATTTTATTTAAGAAACAAAAACTACTATTTTATTCAAAGGTGTTATTAAGTGACAAATGTTTAGGATATAATTAACCATAGAGTATTGCACCTATGGGGAACCTAAACCCAAAAATAAGATAAACCTTATTTTTTCAAATATATTAAGTAGAAATAAAATTAATAGTAAAACATAAAAATAAAAATTTTATTATTAATCCCATAGTGAAATAATATTTTTATCCATATGGGAAGTATATTTTTGTCTATTTCATGCTTGATCACAAAATATTTTCGTCGATTGAGGATAATAAAATTCCACCAACAATCACCAAACATGCTTTGTACTAAGGTGGTTGCCCCTATAATATAGAGAAAAGGAGCAAGAAGTGAAAGTTTGTTTGGGATGTTAAGCCCTTATGAACTAGCCCAAGCTAACCAAGAGGGGGTGGTGACTTGGTATTTTAAAAAATTTTTTAATAAAAAACAAAAACTCATCCAAACCAAAATTCAACACAAAAAAATTTAACTTGCGGAATTTAAATGCTAAAAAAGAAGTAGTAAAGAACACAAAAATTTATAATGATTCGGTCAACTCGACCTACATCCACTCCCTGAAGCTACCCTCTGAGTATTGCACTAAATACAATGACTCTCCTTTTGCTCCTATAATAAGGAGGAGAAGCTTGTACAAAACCTCCTTTCCACAGACACCGGTGAGGCAGATAACCCAACTCCTTTTGCTTCCTCCTGAAGCTGGACGAGAACCTTGATCGATTGCTGAAGTGGACCTATCTCAAATCTCCAAGAATAAGGGATGACAATCAGAGAAGATGACTTGGATCCTTGCTTGGAGAAACTTTTATGAAACCCCTCACAAACTCCCCCTTATAAGATCCTCTCTCTTTCCCTTTCTCTCCCTCTCCTCTAGGCTCTCTTAGGTCAAGACAACATCAAAAGATAATCTATTGGGTAGAACAAGAGCTCTTAAATAAAAGAGTTTTGGAATAGCTCTTAATTTAAACAAACTGACTTTATCATCCAGGATAATATAAATATCATCATGGACGATCAACACAAATTTTGCCCAATCAGCCCGAACAGTTTAGGTCAATCAAAAGGTTTTTGTTCATATCATCTAGGTCAATAATATATCATCTTGTACGATCAGTACAAATCATTGAATATCATCTAGAAAATCGTACTGAATGGATGTCTGGATGATGGAAAAATAGCTTGATCGTCCAGGCCGATCTCACGATCATCCCAGACGATTAATTTAAATCTGTGAAAATCATCCAGAGCATCGTCCTAAATAATAGCAAGTTGATGTTTGGTCATCCAATAACAACTAAAGTTTGTGAAATGATCGTCCCAGCCGATCCTATGATCGTCTAGGATGATATGATCGAGCAGTCAAACCTTAATTACTTTTCTTAATTACCAGATTAATTTAAGCATAACTCTATTGCATTGTATGATGTCTTGGACGATGTCCAAAAATAAACAATACCTAAATAGATCTAGCGACTGATTCTTTTTTATTTGAGCATATCATCCCGACTGATATAAATATCATCCAGGACTATGAGTTTAATGATGACTTCCTTCACCAGGATACCCTAATTAGGGTTTCTATTTTTAGCTGATCATCTAAGCCGATTTATGGATCATCCTGGATGATGTGACCAAAAATAAAGAACTCTAAAAACAATCAAAAATTTTCATCCAAGTGTGTGTGTGCAAGGTTACTTAGCATCAAGAACCACATCGTTTATAATTGACTCAAGAAAGGGAAAAGTTTATAAACTAACTCAGACCTAGTATACCCAATCTTGAGCTAGTTCAAATTGTAGTTTGATCTTGTGAACCTAAAATGTTAGTAGGCAATCCAGTTATAGAGAAATAGAAGTGTTTGCTATCATCAAAATTATACTCCCATAAAGCATATTCGCAACAGGAAGTACTAACTCTTTATCCAATAGGCTTAGGGAAATCTCTAGTAATCTATTGAAGAGGATCACAATCCTTATATATAAGCTAGGAACATATTGACTTAGTATTAATGCCTTGAACTTATTTGGTGGATGACCTAGAAACTTGTTCGATGTTAGGTAAACTCTTTTGCTCACTTAAGACCACTAGCATTTAGCCTCCAAACATAATATTCAAAAACTAAAAAAATACTCTTCTTACCTCTACTACTAGTAAATAATTACTTAACCTCATTTATCATTGGTTAATGTTTACTTGCAAGAGCCAGCAAGTATTACGTGGAACTAACGCAGGAAAAGTAGCTGTCACCTTAGGGGCACTGATCACCACCTTCGGCACTTGGGAATGCCTTTTAGTAAGTGGCATATCATTACATATTTAAGAGAGAATGGCCATTTCCTTTCTCTTTCCAAATGCCACCACCTTGCTTAGAACCTCCTCCTCAACCTTACCTGGCATATCCTTTTCCACCTTATTTCTATCCATGCTAATGAGCCCACTTTCCTATTAGTTTCTACCTTCTCACTTTCAGGTAGGTTGGACTTTTTCTCCTCACCTTCCTTTGACTTGTGTTTGCAAGAAGAAATTTCCTCATCTTTTTGGTTGCCCATATGTAAAGCCCCAAATTCTAAATTGGAAGAATTCTTATTTCAATCTTTTAAAAAATAATAACCAGAACTATTAAAGATCTAACAATGCACCCCAAACTACACATTTTACCCATTCTACCTAACTCAATCAATTCCTATAGCTCTTGTAACAATCAATTCTTCTAACAACTATGCTCTGATACCAATTGTGAGGTCCCAAAATCTAAATTGGAAGAATTATTCTTTTAATATTTTAATAAACAACAACCAAAACTATCTAATATCATCTATCTGTAATAAATAAAACATATATTCTATAATTCAAAATATTAATATACACATTTGTATTCATTCCTAAAAATCATATACATTACTCGGGATTTACACAAACATATCACAATTAATCTATCCTGAGTACAATAGAATAACTAGAACAAAAAGAAATAAAACCTGAAAAATTCTGACCATCCTCACACTCCTGCTCCCATGTCTTGGCCTCAAATCATTTAATCATATATAATGAGATAAAAAGCCTAGTAGGTCACCAAAACCTTACTGAATTCAAAGCACGTTAAAGGAACAATATGCTTGTAACCAGTCAAATCATAATAACAGCATTCATATGATCATTGATTCAATGCAAAAATAGTAAAATTTTATAACATAAAAGAAAGTATATTAGTATGAGCGTCAAATCTATAAAGCGATCATCGTATCTGTAATACCAATCAGCATAGAAATCGAATAAAACTTCAAATCAAAATATTAGTAAAGACTATCAAAATCATGTCAATATAATAAAATTAGATAAGAGTATATCCATATTATGCATGTATTCTAAATCATATTCTTAGTATATCACATGCTTAATATCAGTATAATGGATTAGTAGGATTAAACAATATCAATATCTAAATTGGTAACAATAATAATCCAGTGATAGGAAAAGTAGAATAATAAAATATTAATAAATTTATGCAGTAACAATAAATTTATATAATAATAAGAAAAATGCCTCAAGAATATGCATTTTAGAAATCAAATAAAACAAATAAGAATTCTAGCTATCACAATATTTTTAAGAATAGATGTTAGTATCAGCAAACTATTGGCTAAGTAAATAAAGTCATTACTCTTTGCCCTTTGGAAAAATAATCATCTCCTTAAAACTTTCAATTAATGTATGACATGAATTGATAAAGAATAACACCGGTAAAACCCCTCTGAATTTCATTTTTTGGGTGCAGTTAGGCTATACAAACTGACTTTAGTATGGACGAACAGTTGAAAATTTCTTCAATTAGTCTGTACGAACCGTTTGTACGAACTGAACAAAATGTAGGTTCGTCTGTACAAACCGTGAGTTTGTCTGTACAAACTGAACAAATTTTTTTGACAGAGGAGATCATCTCGGGACGAACGAAAAACATCATTCATACGATATGTATACAGAGCCGATCATCCCGGTACGAATGTAAATATCTCTTTTTTGAATAAAGGACTGTTTAATTATTTTGAAGAGAGAGAAAAGAGGAGAGAGAAAGAGGGAAAGAGAAAGAAGAAGCTTAGTTTCAAAGGCCGCGGAGCGATTTTTGCCCGTCGACGCAGTTGGAAGAATTGTTCATCTCACAGTAAGGAATCCAAATCCTATTTCTGATTTCGAAGATTTTGAGTTTTGATATTTTTTTCTCAGTTTTGTGTTTTTGTTATCAAAAAATGTGCATAACTTTGTATTGACAAAATTTTTACCACGTAACTTTTGGTATATTGTAAAGATTATGATTTTGCACCTTTTGAATATTTTCTGGAGATTTTTCACCGGGTATTCGATTTCTGTGGGATTTATATCAAATAGAAAATTATCCAAATATTAAAAAATAATGCTACAGTATAATAAAAGTTTTGAAATATTATTTTACAGGATCATTAATAATTTGATAATTTTTTAAAATTGTGCATTTTACAATGATTTCTGTCTACTGTACAATATTTTAAGGGTTTTCTAAATTGAGCTAAATCATGTTTAATGGTTGCAATGCATTGATGAGATGATGATGAATGTGACTATATTATTGAAATTATTGTTATATTATGGTGATACTACTGTGTATGTGAAAGATAAGTAAAGGTTGGTTGAACCACTGGTTGAGACTGATTGACTTGTACAGGTTAGTGGGCCGATGGGCTTTCATTTAAATACAGTTTGGTGTTATCCTCTATTGATCACGTGATTACTGATGGGAGTTATAAGGAGATGATTACTATGCTGACAGATAAAGAGTGACGACTCTATTTACTAAGCCAACGGAAAAGATATGATATTGATACTGATACTGATACAAGGTTGAAAAAAAACTTTAATAGCCAGGGCTTTTACTTTTTGAGTATGACTACTGCACTAAATTGCATGTTTTAAAGCATTGTTCTTATCGTTACTGTATGGATTTACTGTTACTGTACAATTTCACTATTATAACATTACTGTTTATGTCACTGGATTGTTACTGATATTGATATAGGCACTAATACTACTGATTCACTGTACTGACATTATACACGTGATATACTGAGCAAGTTACATGTGATTCACTGAACACGTGATATAGATTACTGGATTACATGTAATATACTAAGCATGTGATATTGAATAGCTAAAATTGTAAGTATGCATTTTGATACGATTCTACTGCATTGATTTGAGTTCAATAGTCACGAATGATAGTATTGATTTGCTATTTTATACCGACTGATATTATTGAACCGATGATTTCTATTTATACGATTAATATTAATGACATGATGATTTATTAATTGATTTGATTGATATTACTGATATGAGGATTCCTTTAATGATTTGATTGAGGTTTTAGATATGATGATTTCTATCGAATTGATTGATGTTATGGATACAATGACTACTATAGAGATTTGACGCAAGTACTAGTTCATTGAGCTTTATGGGTTTTTCTACTGTTTATTGATTCTATCATTGATGATTGTGGGTTAAAATGTTTCTGTATTGACTACCATTTCTATACTGATCACTATTTACGCATTGATTATTATTTTTGCATGATTTTTGAATCTGCATTGACTCAAGGATCATGTGTAAGTGATTGCTATGATTTAACTGATTGACATGCATATTGCTTCCGTACTGTGCTTTGATTTCAATTGTAGGTATTTGGTGACCTGCTGGGCATTTTAAGCTCATTCTATGTGGTTAATGATTTTAGGTCACGGAAAGGGAGTAGGAATATGAGATTGATAAGGAATCTTCAGGTTTTTATTCCTTTTGTTATAGTTATTATTTTGTACTCAGAACAAGATGGATATGTGATTAATGTGTAGATCTTGAGTATTGTAAATAAACTTTTGGGAATGAATAGAAATGTGAACATGATGTTTTAAATTATAGATTTTTCTTAGACTGTTTGTCATTGATTGATGACTATAGATAGCTCTGGTAGTTGATTGATTTAATGGACCGACTGAATAATTTTTTTTAAAGTTAGATCTTGAGGTTATGATAGTTTGATGAAATTCAGAAGGGTTTTACAACACCAAACTAGAATATTTAAAGAAAAGCTCGTTGGCCCACCATCCAACACAGATCAATCAGTCTCCAACCAACGGGTTAATCAATATTTACTTGTCTTATGCACAATATTATTATCACAATACTATAACATTAATCTTAATCACATATCAATATTCATTTCTAATATATAGCAGTAAATAATGCACAACTAAGCTTAAATCAGAAAATGCCAAAATGTACTAATGGTAGACAACAAAAAGTCATACTGAGTAAAAATTCACTTTTCAAGAATTTGACAAATTTATGAGATATTTCATAAAATAATATTCTAAAGCTTTATTTTAACTAAATCACTATTTTTAGATGTCAAATAAATTTTTAGTAGGCTAAAATTGATGTGTTTTCAAAATCACCTGATGAAAAATCTCAAGTAGATATTCAAAATATTCATAATCTCAATCTTTATAACATTTTTAAAAGTTAAGCGATTCAATTTTTACCAATACAAAATTATTCTCCTTTTGTTGGTAATGGAAACACAAATTTGATCAAAAAATACTAAAATACAAAATCTTTGAAATTAGAAATAGGGTAATGATTCCTTGTAGTAAGACGAGTATATCTCCCAATAAGCTCGATAGACAAAAATTTCTCTACAACCTCCAAAACTGGGTTTCCCTCTTCTGTTTTCTCTCTTAAAATCTCAAACAATTCATTGTTTCATGATTTGAGCCAAATGAATGGATTAAAACTTGTTTTAAGATAATTCTTTTAGAAATTATAATAAAATAATATTAATATAACTATTTAATTTAATTGATTTTCAATAAAAAATTATATTAATATATTTGGGACTTTTAAAATTATAAAAAAATATCCATAAAATAAAATAATTTTATTTAAAAAATAATTATAAAATTATTTTACAAAACAGACACCTAACAGACACAAAATCCCTACTTGAACCGATAGGTGCCGATTTCTTAAGGAATTTCACTAGCACGCAAAAATTATAAAAAATTGCTCATGTAAAATACTATAATATCAATTCTATGGAGAAGACATTTTATAATTTAGACTTATATTAACTCTAGAAAAAAATGTTTTGGCAGAGTTAACATACAGACTATTACACCATATCAGTAGACTTTAAAGGACTTGGATTGACCATCTCGCAGGTGAGCTAGCAAAACAAACTTGAGACAAAAGGATAGAAGTGCAAAAATATTCCCACCTCTCATTATTATTTACAACAAAAATTAGTGCATTGGTCAAATTAATGTCATAATGTGAATCTTGAGAGAGGGCACACCACTCAAGGCAATAATAATAATTGAGTAGTAATTCTTATTTACTCGCTCTTTTATTATTTGATAAAGATAATAAATGATTCTCTCCTTAAATTCATTTTTCATACTTTATAACTCACCCTCAAAAGTGCAAATTAAATGGAGAGCTAAACGTATACAAATATATGCTCATGTAGGTAACCCACTAGTCTTATTATTTTCCAGTCCATGGGGACTAAGTTGGCGAGAGCATGCAGTCAAAATGATATTTTCCCAAATTGAGCCTTCCCCTGTAAGCTAGGAACTAGCACTACCAATGAGCTTGAGGTTACTCACCTTTACGGAGATTACTATATATAAACTTTCCATGGAAGATTAAATTGAGGATGCAACCATTCTTGGTGGACTCTTCTAAAGGACTCACCATAAGATAATACTCTTCCCCATAACATTTTTCCATAATCAAGAACAATCTCCTTCCATCAGTGTCTCAGATTAAGCTACAAGAAATGCCCATGTAGAATCTACAACTCTAAATCTATTGACTAAATTCATGCCCTATTAGTAGTATCTTCCATATAGGGGGATTAGCATATTTTCATAGGGCTCGCATTCTTATACTCAACCTACATGCCAAGTCCTGATGAATCACCCTCGAAGAATCTCCCAAGCTACCTACCAAAGGGAAGGGTCATGCGTACACTGTAATATCAAAATCTGCTCCAGGATCGTCCAAGACGATCTGGGATCGTCCTGGGACGATCAGTTGAGAATTTGCTCCAGAATTTGCCCAGATTTGCTCCAGGTGATTTTCTGTAAGCATCGTTCCGGCCGATCAAGGCTTCGGCCAGGCCGATTGGCACTGTTTAAAATATCGGCCTGAAACTAGTTCTGGGAACCATCCAGGACGATCCAATTTGGTCTGATCGTCCCGGGACGATCTAGCGATCGGCCGGGCCGATCTGTCTATTATAAAGCTGAAATCAGTCGTTTTGAAGAGAGAGAAAATCAAAAACAAAATATCTGATTTTTCTGAGGAGAGAGAAAGTCAAGAGAAATCTTGGAAAAGTTGATTTTCGGGGCGACGCGGAGCTGTTTTCGTCCGAAGAGATTGTTCAGGAATTTGATGTACGCAAGGTAAGGCACATTCCGCCTTTCTCAATTTTTAGAACCGTCGTGTTTGGCGATATTTTCTGTTCGGATTTTTTTTCCGTTAGTGATTTTCGTCCGTATCTTTTGATTGGTTCAGTTTTTACCGTGTAACTTTCTGTATATTGTTGACGTGCCGAGTGTGCACATTTTGGTTATTTTCTGAAGATTTTTGTCCAGGTATTTTTGATTCGAAGGGGTTTTATTTCGACTGGATTTTTCTATGTAGTCAAAAAATTTCTGTGCAGAAGAATAAATGTTCTGAAATGTTATTATCTACATTCTGTGCAAATTTGGTATTTTGTGAGTTTCAGGAAAAATTGTGTAAATTCCGTATACTGCCGTTGTGCTGCCCGATTTTTTTTCTAATTTCTGATTTGTCTGGATTTCTTCTAAATTAATATGCTATCTGTATATGCTATAAAAAGGGAGTTATAAGGGGTCTGGATCTTATGAGATTCAGTTAGTGTCTGGGGAAAACTTAGATGAGCTCAAGTTGGAGAAATATCTGTTATATTCTGGATCCGATGAATTCTATTATTCTGGTGCCATGAGCACATTTAGCTTAGCTATTAATTACTCAGAGAATTTCTGGTGCCGTGAACACAAGGGAGACATAAGGGTCAGAATCTGTAGTGATTCTGTTTAGTTTAGTTTAGCTATTAAAAATATATATCTGATATCTGATTTAATATGGTTCTGATTTCCGTATCTATTCTGTAAGCAATTATGATTCTGATACGATATGATCTGCAATTCTGATTTCTGATTCTATTGATGTGATCTGTCTGATCTGATCTGTTTGATTTGATATCTGTCCGATTCTGTTTCAATTTCTGTACGGATTTCTATCTGATGTGTTGGTTTTGAGATTCTGAGAATTTTGATTGGAGGTTTGTTGCTTTGCTGAGCTGTTGAGCTCACTCTTGTTTCTGGTGGTTTTCAGGTTCTGGGAAAGGGAATGAAGTCCAGGAATAGATTTCAGAGTCTGATCAGTATAGGTATTGTTTTATACTTTTGATTTTTGTACAGTCATGGCTTTTCTATTCTGTCTTTCTTTCTGTCTAAAAGCCATGTACTGTATTTGTAGATGATTGTTTTGAGGAAAAGAAAAAGATAGATGTTTTGTTCCGCTGTGTTTGATGATTCATAGTAGCTCTATGTCTGTGTGTCTGTTTGAGAAAATTATTTGGAAGATTCAGTTCCGAACCAAATTCCATAATCAGATCCTGGTCAGTTTGTTCGTTCCGTGTCGCGACCCGGTGCGAGCGGGATCCGTCCCGGATCGGGTCGGGTCGTGACAAACTTTAGTGGTATCAGAGCATTGGTTGTGGAATTTGGGATTGTGTAAAACATAGCTATAGGAAGTGATCAGTGAGTCTGTCTGGGGGTAGTTTTGGTTTTTTCGGCTTTTTATTGTGTTGTTTTTGTGATAGTTTTCTGGATTTTTTTGGATTTTCTGTATGGATCAACCAGACCCAGACATGACAGACGGGCAGAGTGCCAGTCAGGCAGCACCAGTGGGGAGTACAGCCCTAGTGGCTGGTGTAGATACATTGTCTCAGTTTGCTACACTTGTTTCTCAGATGATGAGCAAGACTCAGAGCAGAGCTGTTACTGTCAGATCTGATGACATTGATAGACATTTGCAGTTGTTTTTGAGGTTGAAACCTTCGAGATTTGAGGGCGCTGTTGAGCCCAGAGCAGCCGAGGAGTGGCTGAGGAGATTGGAGAAGACCTTTGATGGAATGCAGTGTCCGTCAGACATGAAGGTTCCATTAGCTTTTTTTTCTGTTGGATGGAGAGGCTGAGCACTGGTGGGAAGGCCAGCAGGCAGCCAGATTTCAGGGCAGATTGAACTCTTTGATTACCTGGGGAAGAGTTCACTGAAGTGTTCCGAGACTGGTTTGTTCCCCCTTCTGCACGACAGCAGATGCAGGAGAATTTTCTGAGGCTTGTTCAGGGGAGCAAGACGGTGATGCAGTATGAGGCTTAGTTTACTGCCTTAGCCAGGTATGCTCCGTAGCTGGTTAGTACTTCTGCTGAGAGGTGCTACAGATTCCTGAGGGGATTACGAGATACTTTGAGGCAGCCCTTGATACCATTCCGGATTACTGATTTTTCTAAGCTTGTGGAGCAAGCTCGTTTGATAGAGAATGGCATGACAGCTACTCAGCAGCGGTGGACTACGAGTAGGAAGAGATTTGGAGGTGAGGCTTCTGGCAGTGGTTCCTCTGGGAAGAGGAGATTTGTAGCTGGTTCTGGATCTGTTGAGTCCAGGAGGAGCGGAGGATCGTCTGGTACTGCTACCAGTACGACGAGTTCTGGATCTGTGAGTATGGCACCTGTGTGCCAGAGTTGTGGACGGCGACATCATGGCCAGTGCTACAGGATGGCTGGTCTGTGTTTCAGATGTGGTCAGCCAGGACATAGGATTGCAGAGTGTCCGCAGGCTGGATTTGATCGGCGTTCTGAGTTCCGATCAGAGGGTTCTTTTAGACTTGTCAGTTCAGCAAGAAGACCGAGGACTGTTCCTCCTCGCCCTGAGGGATTTTTTGGTAGAGGTGGTAGTTCTAGTTCTGGACCACGGAGAACACCTACTGTTCAGAGGGAGCAGAGTAGTTCTGTTGCGTCAGCTCCTGCTCCAGTTCAGCCACGAGTTTACAATCTAAGTCAGCAGGAGGCTCGTGATGCTCCGGATGTTGTGACAGGTATGATTTATATTTCTGATCAGCCCTGTCGTGTTTTGTTTGACTCTGGAGCGAGTCACTCTTTTCTGTCCAAGCATTGTTTTGACCGAATCCAGACGCCTTCATTTTTGTTGCCGGTTTCTCTTTCCGTGATTTTGTCGGCTGGAAGTAATTTGATTGCCCGCAAGTTTTGTTTTTGTGAGATCAACATTGCTGGCAAAAAGTGGAAATCAAGTCTGATTTTGTTGCCGATTTCATCTTATGATGTAATTCTGGGCATGGATTGGCTGAGTCTGTATGAGGCTCAGATTGACTGTCTGAAGAAGTAAGTGAGTTTGCTTGTGGCTGGAGAAAGAGTTGTATTTTAGGGATTACGAGGTGTTCTCTCCAGTCTGATTTCTGTGTTGGAGGTGAGCAGAATGTGGAAGAAGGGATGCCCAGTGTTTTTGGCTTCGGTGCGGGATCTGAACCTGGAGGTTGGTTCTATTTCTGAGATCGCAGTGGTATGGGAGTTTGCTGATATTTTTCCTGAGGAGTTGGTTGGTTTACCTCCGGATAGAGATGTGGAGTTTTCTATCGATGTTTTTCTGGGTACCGCTCCTATATCAAAAGCTCTGTACAGGATGGCACCGAAAGAACTTTCTGAGTTGAAAGTTCAACTTCAGGAGTTGGTTGACAGAGGCTTGTCCATCCTAGTGTTTCGCCCTGGGGAGCACCTGTTCTGTTTGTGAAGAAGAAGGACGGTACACTCCGTATATGTATTGATTACAGAGATTTGAACAAGGTCACAATCAAGAACAAGTATCCTTTGCCTCGGATTGATGACTTGTTTGATCAGCTTTCCGGATCTTCTGTGTTTTTGAAGATTGATTTGAGATCCGGATACTATCAGGTGAAGGTGAAGGAAGCTGATGTGGTGAAGACAGCTTTCAGTACTCGGTACGGGCATTACGAGTTCTTGGTTATGCCTTTTGGGGTAACCAATGCGCCTGCTATTTTTATGGATCTGATGAACCGAGTGTTCAGGGAATATTTGGATCAGTTTGTGATCGTCTTCATCAATGATATTCTGGTATATTCTGCTTCTGAGGATGATCATGCCAGACATTTGAGGATTGTATTGGTGACTTTGAGGCAACATCAGCTGTATGCCAAGTTCTCCAAGTGTGAATTCTGGCTGAAGAGTATTTCATTTCTGGGGCATGTGATTAGCGGAGAAGGTATTTCTGTTGATCCTCAGAAGATTCAGGCGATTGCTGATTGGCCAAGGCCGACTACGGTATTTGAGGTACGTAGTTTCTTGGGCATGGCCGGATATTACAGGAAATTTGTGAAGGGATTTTCACAGATTTCAACGCCTTTGACGAGACTGACTCAGAAGTCAGTACCTTTTGTTTGGACACCGGAGTGTGAAGCTAGTTTTCATAGATTGAAGGATTGTCTGACTTCAGCTCCAGTGTTAGCACTTACGTCAGGTACGGAAGGATTTCAGGTGTTCAGTGATGCTTCACTGAAAGGTTTGGGCTGTGTGCTGATGCAAAATGGAAGGGTAATTGCTTATGCCTCTAGACAGTCGAAACCACATGAGAAGAATTACCCGACGCATTATTTGGAGTTAGCTGCAAATGTGTTTGCTTTGAAGATTTGGCGTCATTACCTGTATGGCGTCAGATGTGAGATTTTTACTTATCATTAGAGCCTGAAGTACATTTTCACCCAGAAGGATCTGAATTTGAGGCAGAGAAGATGGCTCGAGTTGATCAAGGACTATGATTTGACTATTCAATATCAGCCTAGGAAGGCTAATGTGGTAGCCGACGCTCTGAGCAGGAAATCTTCTGGACTATCAGGTTTGCAGCTTACTTTTGATGATTTCCTGATTCGAGACATGGAGCGATTGCAGTTGAAGGTGATTTCCTCCAGTGATTTGGATTTGGCTCAGATGAGTATTAAGTCTTCTTTGGAACCAAGGATTCAGGAAGCTCAAAAGTCAGATTCTGATTATTCGAAGTTGATTGCTCAGATTGGATCTGGTAAGACTCCTGAACTTCAAATTTCTGATTCTGGTGCTATTTTCTATAAGAACAGGTTGTGGGTACCTGTGTTTGGAGATTTGAGGCAGGAGATTCTGTACGAATCTCATCATTCAGGCTACACTGTTCATCCAGGCAGTGGTAAGATGTATGCTTACATGAAACTTTTGTTCTGGTGGCTTGGAATGAAGAAGGATGTGGCAGAGTTTGTGTTGAGATGCGAAGCCTGTCAGTTGGTGAAGGCAGAGCATCAGCGACCAGGTGGACTTTTGCAGTCGTTGCCTATCCCTGAGTGGAAGTGTGGAGGAGGTAACGATGGATTTTGTGATGGGTTTTCCTCGCACTAGATAAGGGCACGACGCCATTTGGGTGGTTGTAGATCGATTGACGAAGTCTGCCCATTTTCTTCCGATCAGGCAGACCGATCCGGTGGATCATTTGGCACAGATATATGTGAAGGAAAAAGTCAGATTGCACGGTGTGCCTCGAGTGATTATTTCTGATCGAGATGGATGATTTACTTCCAGACTTTGGAAAGGCATTCAGCAAGGCTTGGGTACGAAACTGCATTTCAGTACAGCCTTTCATCCTCAGACAGATGGATAGTCTGAGCGGACTATTCAGGTGCTGGAAGATCTGTTGAGACTTTGTGTTCTAGACTTTGGCGGAAGCTGGGAGGATCATATCCCGCTGATTGAGTTTGCTTATAACAACAGTTTTCAGTCCAGTATTGGCATGGCACCGTACGAGGCTATGTATGATAGGAAGTGTCGTACTCCTTTGACTTTGACTGAGATCAGAGATAGACAGGAACTGGGTGCCACTTTTGTTGAGGAAACTGTTAAGAATATCAGTTTGATAAAAGAAAGATTGAAAGTAGCTCAGGATCGACAGCAGAAGTATTACAATCAGAAGCACAGGTTTGTTGAGTTTCAAGTTGGTGACTTTGTGTATGTCAAAGTCAGCCCTATGAAAGGTGTGAGCAGATTTGGCCAGGTGAGCAAGCTTAGTCCAAGGTTTGTTGGCCTTTTTAAAATTTTGGAAAGAATTAGAAAATCTGCTTACCGACTGTTGCTTTTTGATTCGATGCCTGACGTGCATAATGTGTTTCACGTATCCACTTTGAGAAAGTGGGTATCAGACTCTGGGAAGAAGGTATCAGCTGACGAGGTTGAGATTCAGGAGAATCTGGCGTACAAGGAAGAGCCAGAGTTGATTTTGGCGTACGACGTCCAGTGGAAGCACCGGACTGCACAGGGAAGCGACTTGGGAGAAGGAGTCTGATACGAGATAGTCGTACCCATACTTATTCTGACTGAGTTTGGATTGGATAATGTCGAGGACGACATTTTTCTGAAGTTGGGGAGATTGTAATATCAAAATCTGCTCCATGATCGTCCAGGACGATCTGGGATCATCCTGGGACGAACAGTTGAGAATTTGCTCTAGAATTTGCCCAGATTTGCTCCAGGTGATTTTTTGTAAGCATCGTCCAGGCCGATCAAGGCTTCGGCCAGGCCGATTGGCACTGTTCAAAATATCGGCCTGAAACTAGTTCTGGGAACCGTCCAGGACGATCCAATTTGGTCTGATCGTCCAGGGACGATCTGGCGATCGACCGGGCTGATTTGTGTATTATAAAGCTGAAATCAGTCGTTTTGAAGAGAGAGAAAATCAAAAACAAAATATCTGATTTTTCTGAGGAGAGAAAAAGTCGAGAGAAATCTTGAAAAAGTTGATTTTCGGGCGACGCGGAGCCGTTTTTGTCCGAAGAGATTGTTCAGGAATTTGTTGTACGCAAGGTAAGGCACATTCCGCCTTTCTCAATTTGCAGAACCGTCGTGTTTGGCGGTATTTTCTGTTCGGATTTTATTTCCGTTAGTGATTTTCGTTCGTATCTTTTGATTGGTTCAGTTTTTACTGTGTAACTTTCTGTATATTGTTGACGTGCCGAGTGTGCACATTTTGGTTATTTTCTGAAGATTTTTGTCCGGGTATTTTTGATTCAACGGGGTTTTATTTCGACTGGATTTTTCTGTGTAGTCAAAAATTTTCTGTGTAGTAGAATAAATGTTCTGAAATGTTATTATCTACATTCTGTGCAAATTTGGTATTTTGTGATTTTCAGGAAAAATTGTGTAAATTCCGTATACTGCCGTTGTGCTGCCTGATTTTTTGTCTGATTTCTGATTTGTCCGGATTTCTTCTGAATTAATATGCTATCTGTATATGCTATAAAAATGGAGTTATAAGGGGCCTGGATCCTATGAGATTCAGTTAGTTTCTGGGGAAAACTTAGATGAGCTCAAGTTGGAGAAATATCTGTTATATTCCTAATCCGATGAATTCTATTATTCTGGTGCCGTGAGCACATTTAGCTTAGCTATTAATTACTCAGAGAATTTCTGGTGCCGTGAGCACAAGGGAGACATAAGGGTCAGAATTCGTAGTGATTCTGTTTAGTTTAGTTTAGCTATTAAATATGTATCTGATATCTGATATCTGATTTGATATGATTCTGATTTCCGTATCTGTTCTGTAAGCAATTATGATTCTGATACGATATGATCTGCAATTCTGATTTCTAATTCTATTGATGTGATCTGTCTGATCTGATCTGTTTGATTTGATATCTGTCCGATTCTGTTCCGATTTCTGTACGGATTTCTGTCTGATGTGTTGGTTTTGAGATTCTGAGAATTTTGATTGGAGGTTTGTTGCTTTGCTGAGCTGTTGAGCTCACTCTTGTTTTCTGGTGGTTTTCAGGTTCTGGGAAAGGGAAGGAAGTTCAGAAATAGATTTCAGAGTCTGATCAGTATAAGTATTGTTTTGTACTTTTGATTTTTGTACAGTCATGGCTTTTCTGTTCTGTCTTTCTTTCTGTCTAAAAGCCATGTACTGTATTTGTAGATGATTGTTTTGAGGAAAAAAAAAGATAGATGTTTTGTTCCGCTGTGTTTGATGATTCATAGTAGCTCTGTGTCTGTGTGTCTGTTTGAGTAAATTATTTGGAAGATTCAGTTCCGAACCAAATTCCATAACCAGATCCTGGTCAGTCAGTTTGTTCGTTCCGTGTCACGACCCGGTGCGAGCGGGATCCATCCCGGATCGGGTCGGGTCGTGACATACACAATCTAGCTAGTCTGCACATATGTGTTAGTATGCATTGGATACATTATATATTATCTTTTTTAAGTTATTTTAGATGTATGCTTTCATGTAGTCGTCCTAACTTTATAAATAAGAGGCATTTTTTAACATCATGTTTTGGGGATAAAAATGTTCCACTTCAGTGATTATTTATTTATCACTCGATTCTCCTACACTCGATTGTTAAATATATAATAGTAGGGACAAACATCCCACCCATATAAATTTGAGTCCAATAAATTCTAGCTCACTAAATAGTCCCACTAGGTTTTTTTACTTGACAGGTCATGTGTCTCATATGTTATGGCAATTTTTGAACCGCTTTTTTTATGTTGTTGAAACTAAATTTTTGTAACTAAAGAGACATCAATTTTCTCTCACTTCTGTTTTTCTTCCTTTCCTCAATCTCTCTATTATTCCATTTGGTTAGGCAAGGTGGGCACTCTCTGCATTCTATATATTTGACATTTTATAGTGGACTCCCCCTCAAATGCATTATAGACGTAGTCCATACAAAATTGAACCGTACATATTCTATATCCTTTAGCATATCTCTTATTAGCTTTATAGGCATGTTTCTTTTCTCTTACTAGATTAGTAGAGTCCTGCAGTAATCAAAAATTACCCTATAGCTTATTTTTATTTCTCTTAGTATATCAACTTAAAAGCTCAAACCTCATAAATTTCCCTTTGTCAAGTGTTGCCTCCTTCCCCTTAAAGACCACATGGTGCCTTACAACAATAAACTATCTAACCCTCCCAATGATGGATCATATATTACCATTCACAAGGTGAAATGCAAGAATTTGAATGATGATAATTTTCAATTGATGGGCAATGTTGACCTTATTATCTTTATGTGTTCTCCACTAATATGAAATGATGCAAAAGCATGATTTTAAATAGAATAAACCATTTCTACTTGACCATTAGAGTTTATTCAATCACATGTGTTCAAGGACATTAAACACCTTATACTAGTATGTTGTATAAAACTATTATTATAAACAATTATTTAGGTGTAACTATGCTTTAAAGAAAGGGAAGTGTGGAAACGTTGTTGGATCTCATGATATTCCAATAGATGTGTGGAAATGTTTAGGAGATGAAGGAATTTCTTATCTTACTAAATTTTTTAATATTATTTTAAGGACTAAAAAGATGCCAAATGAGTGGAGAATGAGTGTGTTAATTCCTATTTTTATGAATAAAAGTGATGCATAAGATTGTGCAAAGTATAGAGGAATTATGTTAATGTGTTGTACTTTAAAACTATGGGAGCGAGTTATGGAGTGTAGGTTGTGGTGTGATACTAATGTTTCTCAAAATCAATTTGGATTCCTACCGGGTAGGTCTACTATGGAAGCCATACATTTATTAAGAGGTTTTATGGAGAAATATAGAGAGAATAAGGAGGATCTACATATGATATTTATTGATTTATAGAAAGTATATGATAAAGTTCCAAGAGAAGTGCTATAGAGAATTCTTGAAAAGAAAGGAGTTAATAATGCTTATATTCAAATCATTAAAGATATGTATGCAGGAGTTATTACTTATGTTTAAACACAAGTTGGTTTGACCAAATATTTTCCTAATCCGGTTGGATTACATTAAGGATCAGCCTTAGCCCATAACTTTTTTGCTTTAGTCATGGTTGTTCTTGCTAGACATTTGCAAGAGGATTTACCTTGGTGTATGCTTTTTGCTGATGATATTCTTCTTATTGATAAGATTAGAGAGAGAGTTCAAGGCAAACTTGAATTATGGAGGTCAACCTTAGAGTCTAAAGGTTTTCACTTAAATAGATCTAAAACTGAATATATGGAGTGTAATTTTAGTAGTAATGGATCCAATGAGGGGTTATGACTTTGTGCAATCAAGTCATTAATATGAGTACATATCATATATATCTTGGATCTATTATTTAGAGTGATGGTAAAATAGATGGCAATATTATCAGTAGAATTCAAGTTGGATGGTTGAAGTGGAGGAATACATCGGGCTTGTTGTGTGATAGAAAAGTCCCCCTCAAACTTAAGGGAAAAATTCTATAAGAAGTCAGTCAGTGAGACCTACAATGCTTTGTGGTGTCAAATGTATGCCATTAAAAGAGAAGCATAATACTATGTTAAGTGTTATAGAGATGTGATGCTCAGGTGGATATGTGGCTTTACACTTAGAGATAGGATACAAACTGAGCATATACATGAAAAGGTTGGATTAGCACTAGTGGAAGATAAGATTAGAGAGAGTCTCCTTAGATGGTTTGATAACATAAAATGGTGGCCTCCCGATGACTCGGTTAGGAAAATAGAGGTATGAGATTTAAACTTATGTTAAGAAAGGTAGATGTATAACCTAAAAAGACTTGGTTAGAAATTATTAGAAATGCTCTTTCTTTATTAAATTTAAATGAAAAATTTGACTTTTAACAGGTAATAATGGAGAAAAAGGATTCATGTAGCCTACCCCACATATAGTGGGACAAAGACTTGATGATATTGTTATTATATATTTAATTTATGAAACATAGATCATTAGTCTTCCATACATCATGTCGAGTCAACATTATAATTAAGAATTTATTAAATTTTTTATATTTGATGGTGGTGAAGAATATGTTACTAAGGGGTTCTCTATTTTCTAAAAAAGTATGAAAATTCCTAGAGAACTTAATCACCCAAACAGTACTGTAGAATTTAGAATAAGGTGTTGAAAAAAAGAGTCGTACAATTTTTTTGATATTTTGAAGTATGATTCATTCTAAGAATGATAAGCATGGATATTGAAATGAGTGCATATAAATTGCTATTTAGGTCATCAATATAAATCCTCTTGAAAGTATTAGTATTTTTTCTACAAATATGAATTTATTTGGGAAGAACCCTAGTATTTCTCTTATTCAAGCAATGAGAGCATTATTCTTTGTGTATAATTCTTATAACTTTCTTACAAGTTTCACATGTATATATGTTTATTTGTTGTAATGAGTACAAAAAAATGTTGGAGATGTATTGATTAACTTCAATTAAAGATTTATTTTTTGATGAAAGCAATTCATAGTCGACACTTAATGTATCTTCTTCTATAGTTGAAGAGTATATTTTTGAATTAGTAGATATTCAAGAAGATGTTATTCATTCTTCTCCCATTAGGTTTAGCTTAAGGCTCTTCTACATCCTTCTTCCCTTTTAAAGAAAACTCTTTAAATATATTCGAATGAAAAAGGCTATTGGAATAAGAGAAAAAGGAGAAAAGAGAAGAAAGAAGCTATAAATTTTATTTCTCACTTTTGGCTTGATACAAACTCAAAGACATCGCTACTATTTATACTAGTAGTACACTGTTAGGATTATGCCAACACTTTTCAATCTAATGATTATAAATGATTCTCTAGAGTATTATGATATCTACTATCATAAATGACATTATATGCATAGTCTATACTTTTCTAATAATTACTCCATATTATATTTCTAGAGTCTTCTTCAATAGATTACTCTAGATTATAGGCTTTAATTAAGAGCCTAAATAACATTGGGCCAAATTAAGTTTAATTTTCATCATCCCTTCTTAAACTTAATTTTGTGACTCCAATAAACTTTCTCATCTTGATATAGTCTTCATACTTGAGTGCTTGTGAAGATGTTAGTAATTTGGTCTTGTGACTTCACATATTCCGCTTGCACTTCCTTCCTTTTAATGCATTCTCTGATATAGTGATAACGTGTATTAAATGTGCTTTCTTATATCATGAAAAATTGGATTTTTGGCTAATGTTGTTGTAACTTATTATCAACATGAATCTTCATTACTTCTTCTTGAGGTAAGCTTACTTCTTTTAATAAGTTTTGAAGCCAAATTGCATCACACACATAAGATGTTGTAGCTATATACATTTATTCATAAGTTGATAGACTAACAATTGGATATTTCTTTAACATCCTAGTGAAAGTTGTATCTCCCTTGACAAACACATAACCAGTGGTACTCTTTATATCATTCATATCCCTAGCCCAATCACTGTCACTATATCATATGAGTCTAAAATCATTAGATGAGGAGAAGAGTAAGCTAAAGTGAATTGTACCTTTAATATAGCATAGGATTCTTTTAATAGTCTTTAAGTGGCTGGAGGTTTGAGTCTCCATATAACGACTAACAAGTCTGACAACATAGATTATATCAGGCCTTGTGTATGTTAAGTAGCGCAAGCTCCCAACTAGGCTCTTGAAAAATATAGCATCGACTCTTTCTTTGTCATCGTGCTTTGATAGCTTGACTCCACATTCAATGGGAGTATTTATAGGGTTTGCAATTATCCATCTTAAACTTCTTCAGCATCTCTTCTATATAGCATTCTTGTGAGATAAATATTCTATCTTCCATTTGATGGACTTCAATGCCCAAGTAATACGTCATGAGCCTTATATCAGTCATCTCAAATTCCTTAGTCATTGATTGTTTGAATTCTTGAAGCATCATTTGGTTATTTTTGGTGAAGATCAAATCATCAATGTACAAGCAAACAACTAAGATATCTTTATCCTTATTCTTAATGTAAAGATCATGCTCATAAGGACATTTTATAAAACCTTTGTCTTGTAAGTACTTATATATCTTAATATTTCATGCTCTTGGTGCTTGTTTCAACCCATAAAGCACCTTCTTTAATTTTAAAACTTTATCTTCTTTACTTTTAACATTGTATCCTGGGTGGTTACTAAATATATATAATTTTTCTTCTAGAACTTGATTCAAGAAGGCTGATTTTACATCCTTTTGATGTATCTTCTATTTATTTTTAGCTTCCAAGGAGATGATTAGTCTAATTATTTCTAAACGAGAAATAGGAGGAAAATATTTCATCATAATAGATGCCGACTCTTTGACTATAGTCTTTTACCACTAGTCTTGTATTATATCTTTCAATTTCTCCATTGAAGTTCTTCTTTGCTTTCTATATTCTCTTCACACCAACTGCCATGTATCCTTGAGGAACTGAAGTTAGCTCCCATATGTCATTCTTCTCAATTGCCTTGATTTCTTCATCCATAGCATCTTTCCACTCCTTGTTTTCTATGGCTTCTTGAAAATTCATGGCCTCACAATCTACAAAGAGGAAAAAGAGTGTAAGATTTTTCTTGATTTTTTTGTTACCTCGCATATATCTCATAAGCTCCTGAAGAGTGGTATTCTTTCACATGACTTTCTTAATTATTTATAGTCGGTGTTGTTGGTGGAGTAGTAGGCTCCTTTCGTGCTTACTCTAACCTTGGTTGCTCTATATCTTCTTCTTCTTTTTCTTCACATTTGTAATCTTTATCATGTGATCCTCAATCCCATTCTCCTTCTTCATTGAATATAACATCTCAATTGATAATTATCTTTCTAATATTTGGATTGTATAGATTGCATCCTTTTGTAATTATTGTAGTCATTGAAAATGAACTTCTAACTTTTCTCATCTAACTTACTTCTTTTCATGTCAGGTACATCAACATGAGCTATGTTTCCAAAAACCTTTAAGTGGGAAATTTCGGGCTCTTCCGCTCCATGCTTCTTATGGAGTCATTCCCCACACATTTCTTATTGGTGAATAGTTAACCAAATAAACTACATATGAGAATACTTCTGCCCATAATTCCTTTGGCAGGCTCTTACTTTTGAGTGTACTCCTCTCCATGTCAAGGATGATTCTATTCTTCCTTTATGCTACTCCATTTTGTTGAAGAGTCCTAGAACAGTTAGAGATCGATTTATCCCATTGGCATCATAGAAATCTTGGAACTCTTTTGAGATGAATTCTTCTCCTCGATTAGATTTCATAGCCTTGATCTTGAGTCCACTTTCTTTCTCAATGGTGGCCTTGAATTTTTTAAATGCGTTGAATACTTCTATTTTTTGCTTCAAAAAGTACACCCATGTTTTTTGTGAAATCATTAATGAAGAAAAGAAAACAGTTTCTCTTACTAAGTGAGCTTGGCTTTATTGGTCCACAGACATCCATATATATGAGCTCCAATGACTTTCGAGCTCTCAAACTTGATTCCCTTGGAAAAAATTTTCTAAAATGCTTCCCAAGTAGATATGCTTCACATATTTGATTGGGATGCTTGATGCAAGGAAGACCTCTCACCATCTCTTTCTTTAAAAATAGCTCTAGTCCTCCAAAGTTGAGATGCCTAAATCGGAGGTATCATAACCAAAAAAACATCTTTTTAACAAGCTTTGAGGCACTTGGAAACATCATTTTGAATGTTTAGCAAAAACATTCTATTTTTTTATATTGGCACTTTCACAATTAAAGTGCCAATGTTATCTTTTAAGAGAAGATAATTATTTTTTAAATGATTAATATCATATCCTTTCTCCGAAAGTTGCCCCTAACTTAAAACATTACTCTTCATTTTTGGTGCAAAATAGTCATTGGAAATAAATTGATGATTCCCATTCATTCAAGTTATAAAGATGTTACCTTTAATTTGTCTTTTACTTCTATTTTTTGAGTCATTTCTGAAGATTACATCGATGCTCATCGATTCATCAAGCTCCACGAGCATGCTTCTTTTTCCGCACATGTGTTTTCCTGCTCCAATTTTTAGGGTACCATGTTCCAATCTTCATATCTTTCATTATCTTTGTAAGCTACCACTTACAGGAAAAACAGCCAATACCGGCGGTTTTTTTTCTGGCGGTTTATAACATAACACCCGGCGGTTTCAGTAACACCGGCGGTTAATGAACCGCCGGAAAAAAATGGCGTAGGGAAAAAGATCACCACCGCGAATTTTTTACGGCGGTTTCTAATTGTCCTGCGGTTTTCCGGCTGGCCATACACCGCCGGAAAATATCTAAAATTTAATTAAAAAAATAGCCGTTGCCCAGTCGTTCTCCCGCCGTGACCGCCCGAACTCCCCGCCTTGCCAGATTCCCACCGGACGGCCTGCCCGCTGCCCGCCGACGACCTGCCCGCACAAGCTCCCGCCTGCCCGCCCGAGTTCCCGCCGTAGCTCAAGCGGGCTGCCCGCCCTGCCCGCCCAGACTCCCGCCGCTGCCCGACGCTGCACTGCTCGGCGCTGCCCGCAACTACCCTGGATTCGAACCGTGTCCCTTGGTTTTTGCTAAGTCCCAACATTGTGCTGAGTTTGGAAATGCGTCAAATTATATATTACAATTTATTTAAACTATATAACAACAAAATTATGATTAAAAAATTAATAAAAAAATAAATATTATTAAAGTTTAATAATTAATTAAAATCTGTTATTTTTATTAATACTTAATTAGACTAAGTTATTAGATTAATAATTAATTAATAATAATTAATAATTAAGCTGTTAGATAAGTTATTAGATTAATTAATTAATTAAAATAAAATTAATAATTAAATAATTAAATTAAAAATTAATTAATTAATTAAAATAAAATTAATTAAAATAATTAATTAAAAATTAATTATTATAGCCGTCGGAAAAACCGCTCGGTGGTAAATCGATGGAAGAGCAGCCGCCGGAAACCGCCTGAAAACAAAACTGTCGTACAAACCGCCGGTAAAGGTCGCCGGAAAACTGTCGGAATTTTTTTCTAAAATTTTAAGCCGCCGGAAAGCCAATGGAATGCCGTCGGAAAAGGGAAAGGGGGGGGGGGGGGGGGGGGGGGGGGGGCCACCGGCAAAGCCGCCGGAAAAATCCGCCGGTAATTGATGATATTTCCTGTAGTGGTAGCAATAGCCTGTATCATCTTCTTTTCTTTCTTCTTCTACAAAGTTGGCTCTTTCGTTGGCTTTATTTTTTAGCACCTCTACATTCTTGAGTATAAGTATACCAAAATTACATTACAATGTTTGAACACCCTAACTTTAGAATTTCTCGTACATTGAGTTTGAAGCGCCTCTCTTCCTATACGCCTCTTGTTGAGTGTTCTCTCTTTGCTTGACTTTGTGATGCTAAAATCTCTTTCTAATTCATTCCAAACGACCTCATCCTTGTCCATGACCTCTTCCACAGAAGAAGCTTTTAATATTGTTGTGTTGAATCTTTCATATTTCTTGGCTGATTTTGAGATCTTTCTTGTGGAGTTGTTTGATAATCCTTTCATTCATCTTCTTTCTTTCTTCATAGCTTGCTTGCAAGAACCCAAGAGTTACTCTATTTGTCCATCTCAGATATAAATCTTTTGTCTCCTCGATGATAGTTACTATACTATCAAATCTAAGAGATTCTTGATTTAATGTGATCGAAGAATCATCTTTCAATAATAGTCACATCTTCTAGCTTCTCACCATTTTTTTTTTTTGTTGATTATATAAGAAATGGCAAGGAACTCTTGATAAATTATAATTGATGAGACCGCCTCACCTTCTTTCATTTGAAAAGCGTCAAATTGTCTTCTTAACGTTTTTGAAAACTAGCTATTTAATCTTCTCTTTCTCCCTTGTTTGGATAGCTTTCTCTCATGCTTGCTTAGCTGATGTAGTCTCTTGAGATTATCTCAAAGCCAACATCATCTAACGCTTGATAGATGAGGAAAAGAGCCTTCTTGTCTCTCATTTTTGAATCTCTTAAACTATTCTTTCTGTGTTATAATAGAACAGACTCATCCCTTGGCTCATCGTAGCCTTTCTCTATAATTCTCCCAAACATCATGTGCTCAAAGAGCGCCTTCATCTTTATGCTCCAATTATCATAATCTGTTGTCTTGAGCAATTGAAACTTGGAAGGAAGTCATACCTCCATTCGCCATCTCAAGAAAAGGAACCTGTCTCTTATAGCACTATGTTTAGATTGAAAAAGGCTTTTGGACCAAAGAGAAGAAAGAAAGACCTAGATAAATTTATTTCTCACTTTTAGTTAGATACAAACTAAAAAATATCACTACTACATTTATAATAGTTAATGCACCGTTAAGCAGTATGCCAACATATTTCAATTTATTGGTTACAAATAACTCTCTAAAGCGTTCTCATATCTACTATCATAAATGATATTAAATGTATATTCTAGACTTTTCTAAGAATTTTTCCATAATAGATTTTCTTAGAATTTTTTTCAATAGGTTACTTTAGATTATAGGCTTTAATCAAAAGCCCAAATAAGATTGGCCCCCCCCATATACTCCAAATTAATTTTTAATTTTCAACAGAGGAAACAAATTGCAGTTGAATACAAAGTAGTGTCCATTTGAATAAAATTATGTTGTGGTGCTAGCGCAGGACTAAATGGAGAAATAAGATTGATGCCTAACATGCACCGAGAAAGGTCTAGAATTATAATGGGCAAACATTAAAAAAAATATTTTGTAGAACATTTTATGTTCCTAACAATACAAGTTTTTGTTCCACTTTTCAGACAAATATTATTATTTTACAGTACAATATCCATACAATGATGCCAATTTGAACACCGGATTATGAGATTCAAAGAGACACTTTTAACGGCCACAAGCTTCGGCTTCAAGTTACTGGTGCCAAAAAAGCCAGTTGAATAATATCTGAATAAGCTTATTCACAGTCAATAAAGATCAAAATATACATTTACTGATCAATTTAAATTTTTAGCAAACATCAATCAGTTATGAATTTATAATACGTCGTACTCATTGAGATATTAATCTAGCAAGTTCTTCAGACACAAGGAGTTCTGGCTCTTTTGCTGCCCATGAGATCATAGGAGACAGCCCATCCAGCTCTACGAATTTCCCTTCAATCAACTGAGATTTCCTGGCTTTCACAGAGAGCCTGTTGGTAATCAATAAGAAACATTTCTCTGTCTGGGCGCACCGAGGCGATCTTGAGGTACTGGGCCTTCCCTGACTTGGTGGTGTTTGCATTTATATTTGGGAAGAAATGGGAATTGCCTGAGAGATCAGATAAGATTTCTTCTTGATTGGAATTGCCCTCTTGAAGAGCTAATTTTTCGAGTTTCGGGTAGAGTAGGTGATGAGTTTTGAGGCGCGTTTCTATGTTGTTGAAGAAGGTTTCGTTTCCTCACGATTTACTCTGATAACTTCCAGTTACAGTGAAGGAGGTTAAGGAATGTTTGAGTAGTTGAAGAGCTGCCTTCGATCTTTGGTTTCTGTTAGTGCGTTGGATTGCCCTTTTTTGTTCTTTGAATGGCCTTTTGTTGGCGAAGGACCCCACCTTCTCTATCATCTTATTGTTATGCAATCTCTTCCTATCCTAAATGGATTGTTGATTTCCATTTAGTCCTGATCTTTTTTACTTTCTCAAATTTAAAATCTATCTATTTTAATAAATTCTTATAATTTTATTACACTCCTTTCATACTTTATATATAGTATTCATCCATCAATTCTAACACTAACATATTAACATTAAAAAAACCAATATAAAACAAAAAACTAAAACAAATAAAATTCTTATACCAACAAAACAATAACTTAATTTTTAAAAAAAAATAATACTCTTTAAACTACAAACACACAATCAAAATTACCCAAACCCCACAAATTACAAAAAAACCCCCCCCCAATCCCAATAAAACAACACCCCCAAAAAACAACCTTCCCCACCCACCCACCAACAATCCCCCATTAATCTACCCACCACACCACAAAAACCCACCCCTATACCCAACCCCCATACACCCACCCCAAATATCCCCCACACCCACATTTCCATAAAACCAACACTACACAATCACCTGCAACAACTCAACCCTTTTCACAACAAACAAAAAAGTTGGTGACCAAGATTTCAAGGCTCGAGTTACATCTGCCATTATTATGTCATAATCTTACCCATATTTTATCATTATGAAAAGATTCACTACTCTTTTGTAAACAACTTTACTATATTACTCACTCCTCCTATGTGAGTTCAATCCGCATAGGAGGATCACGAGCTCCCATGCAATTGGAAAATTGAGAAATTTGTCTAACTCACCAAACCGCCATTCTTAATTTTATATTTTGAAACCATTTGGCATGTTTTTGAATGTAGTTTGTGTATGAAAAATGGTTTTGTATATGTTTTGGAGCGAATTCTAGGGGTGTAGAAATACATAATCATAAATTGTTATAATTTTTTACTCTTAGCTCACCCCACAACATTATAGTGGCACCTAGGGTTTGAATAGTAATATTACGATGCAGTTATATCAAGTATTTTTTAATTGGCCAACGGCCTGCTATATTATTTGAGGTGCATGGTTTCCTAGGGCTTGGCTGGTTACTTTTTAAAGTTTTCTTAAGCATTTCACATATTTCTTTTCCATTAATGAGACTAACACCATACATCAATAGCTTTTATAGTCAAGAGTATTGTGAGAGTTTTTAGATGTTGAAGAATTTTTTTTACTTATGCTCCAATTCTGACTATTTTTTTCAAGTATATATGGATTTCAATTTCATTGATGCTTCCTTAAAAGATTTGGATGTGTATTGATGTAGCATGGTAAAGTTATTACTTATGCATATTATTAGTTAAAACCATAAGAAAAGAACTATCTAACACATTATCTAGAATTAACTGCTATTGTATTTATCCTTTAAAAATTTGGCATCATTACTTTTTTGAAGTCAAATGTGAGATCTTTACTGATCTCCAATGTTTTGAAATTTAGTTTTGATCTGAAGAATCAAAATTTAAGGTAGAGAAGATGGCTCGAGCTAATTAAGGATTATGGTTTATTTATTCAATATCATCCTGATAAAGGCAAATATTATGGCAGATGCCTTTGAGTAGGAACTCTCCAGGTTTTTTCTCTTTGATTGCTAACTTCTATTGATTTTCTTATTTGAGATTTTGAGAAACTAGAGATAAAGGAAGTGTTCATTGATACATAAGTTTGTTTAGCTCAAATGGACTATTCAACCTACTCTTTAGGAAAGAATTCACTTCGCATATAAATCAATTGCATAGAATCTAAAATTGAGTGGTAATATTAAAGTCTAATAAGAGACATGAACTTTTTCTATCTAATTTTAGAGTTATTTTCTATAAAGATAGATAATGGGTTTCCTTTCCATTGGTCATCTAAAGCCCGAGGTTCTATATGAGGCACACTATTTGAGCTTTGTTATTCATCCAAGAAGAACCAAGATTTATAGAGAATTTAAAAGAATATTCTAGTGGCATAGATTGAAGAAGGATGTACTAGAGTTTATTTCAAAGTGTGAGAGACCTATCAATTGGTGAAGGCAGAGCATCAGTAACTGGGTGGTCTTCTATAGTCATTACTTATTCTAGAGTTGAAAATGGAGGAGATGACATTAGATTTGTATGAGTTTCCCAAATGAAGATAGCAGCAAGATGCTAGGATGTTCTCGACCAATTGATGAAGTTGGCTCATTTAATTTTGAATCTAATAGATTGATTTAGTAGACAAGTTAGCACATATATATGTTATAGATATTATCAAATTGCATGGAGTGTTAAAGGTGATTGTTGGTTGGTTGAGCATCCTCCCCAAACCTAAGTAATAATAAAAAAGAAGAAGTTATTGGTTGAACATCCTCCCATCTCCCGTGCAGGATGATTTTAAAGACTCCCCAAAGGTACTTTAAATACATCATTACATTAAATCATTGAACCTTAGAAGTAAATCCTAAGTTCTCTATCTTATTTTTTGATACACAAAATCAACAAATGATAATTCCATTTATGAATAGGACTCTAGTCTTAGCCTCTCACATTAACCTAACCTAGATTAGAAAGATAACCATACATTATTTTAATATGAAATGAAATGTTTGCTTTCTGATTTGTGGTCCAAAAACTACAAATCACTTCTCTTTTATATGTGAATCAAAGGTCTTAGAAAAAGCTCCTATCCTTTGCCTAAAACCAATAGGTTTCATTTCATTCTTCTTTGTTCCGAACCAAAAGAAAACTCTCTAATGTCTTGGTCCCAAAAAAACTATAGGTCTCCTCTTATTTTTCTCTCTCAATCTTAAAGTTGTAAGAAATCTCATATCCTACTACTTATTCTCAAATCTATGAGTTTTATTTTATTTTTCCTTACTCAAAAGATAAAACAGAACTTTCCAACCATTAGTGCAAAAAAACATATATATTGAACATCTTCATTCCCTTTCCTTAGCTTTGAAAACTATTGGGAACTCATCTTAATCTTACTTTGCCTAATTATTAACTCATTTCTCATTTAGCCAGAAAGCTAAAGAAAATTCCTTAATCCTTAGCCGAAAAGCTATATTTTTTACCTATTTCCCTCAACCTTAAATTTTTTAGGAAACTTGTCTCTCTTTTAGCCTCAAAGGTATAAGTTTGACTATTTTTTCTCACTAGCTCCAAAGCTAAAGGGAAATTTCCTTCATCCCTTAACTTGAAGGCTATAGGAAACTCTCCTTCCCTTAGCCTAATAGCTAGAGGATTTCTTCTACCTTTGCTCCAAATCTTTAAGTGTTTCATCAACTTCATTTATTTAATCTCGCCCCATTAAGTAAATGATCTTTAAACTTAGGATTTGATGCCTAAGCTCTTTATATTAGACCCAAATCCATTAGAAACCTTAAAAATTAATTATAAACTTTAAGTTATACATAAATTATAGTGGAACCACCTATTGGATTAAAAATTAAATATCATCTCATCTCATAACTAAAAAAAGTACCCATTCATACTGTGACATATTACATAAGTCAGCACACACTCAGATGCATAACTCATAGGTATCCTAAGATTAAGATTTTTTCTTTTTGATTTTCATATGTTATTATGTTTGGTGTGATACTTATTAGATTATCTACATTATGTGCACTTAAAGTAGCCATGGCAAATCAGATAGAAATAGGGGTTAACCCTTTAAGTGCTAGATAATTTTGATATATATATATATATATAACACACTTCCTAATCCCCCCTTATTTTGTAAGTTTGAGTTTTTTTTTTTAATAAAGTAGGAAGTATTGTAGACTTGTGGGATACAGTTACAAAAAAGATGGAAAAAATGAATGACCCACACCCCCCCCTAGGTGAAGCCAAAGCTTGAAGAACCATAACTCGAGTCTGTAAAAAAGTATAAACGGGTTGTATAAGGCAGGCAACTCTTGTGCTACTCATAATTATAACAATTTAGACTTAATAATTTTCTTTAATACTAATTGATTGTACGTGTGTGTGTGTGGGGGGGGGGGGGTGTGCATTAGAAATGCATGCATATCCTTAATTTTGTTTATTTGCTTTTTCTTGAGGGTTGCATAAACATGTGTTATAAGATAGACACTTAGGATAAAGTCAATAATTCTACCAATTAAAAGATCAAAGTAATAAAAAACCAACTATATGATAAATTATATTTTTTATCAAAAATTGTATGGCTTACTCAAATAAGCCACATTTAAAAAAAAAAAAAAAGAGGAAATGATTATGCCTATTCCAAGTGCGTCACTTGAAGAAGACCTCGCATAAGAAGTAGATAATAAAAATCTGTATTATGACTCAACATTTACAAACCCACATGGTCAAACATCTTGGTTCTAAATGGCCATGCTATAAGCCTTTTTCCTAAATCAAACATTCCTTACCTATCTTGCATATGCATTGAGATAGGACCTCATGACTTTAAAAGCACTCAAGTAGATTAGCTAGTAGTCCTTTTTAGGTAGGATTATAAGTCAAAATTTAGGTTAACTTAGCTCAAGGAGGGATTATACATTTATAATTCTATTGTATTTCGCTAGATAAATGTTGGAGTTATTACCTATCGCTTTTCTCACCCAAGATAAGAATATCTAAGAATCAAATCATACAAAAAATGTTAGCCAATATTTTATTTAAGAAACAAAAAACTACTATTTTATTCAAAGGTGTTATTAAGTGACAAATGTTTAGGATATAATTAACCATAGAGTATTGCACCTATGGGGAACCTAAACCCAAAAATAAGATAAACCTTTTATTTTTTTCAAATATATTAAGTAGAAATAAAATTAATAGTAAAACATAAAAATAAAAAATTTTATTATTAATCCCATAGTGAAATAATATTTTTATCCATATGGGAAGTATATTTTTGTCTATTTCATGCTTGATCACAAAATATTTTCGTCGATTGAGGATAATAAAAATTCCACCCAACAATCACCAAACATGCTTTGTACTAAGGTGGTTGCCCCTATAATATAGAGAAAAGGAGCAAGAAGTGAAAGTTTGTTTGGGATGTTAAGCCCTTATGAACTAGCCCAAGCTAACCAAGAGGGGGTGGTGACTTGGTATTTTAAAAAATTTTTTAATAAAAAACAAAAACTCATCCAAACCAAAATTCATCAACACAAAAAAATTTAAACTTGCGGAATTTAAATGCTAAAAAAAGCCAGTAGTAAAGAACACAAAAATTTATAATGATTCGGTCAACTCGACCTACATCCACTCCCTGAAGCTACCCTCTGAGTATTGCACTAAAATACAATGACTCTTCCTTTTGCTCCTATAATAAGGAGGAGAAGCTTGTACAAAACCTCCTTTCCACAGACACCGGTGAGGCAGAGAACCCAACTCCTTTTGCTTCCTCCTGAAGCTGGACGAGAACCTTGATCGATTGCTGAAGTGGACCTATCTCAAATCTCCAAGAACAAGGGATGACAATCAGAGAAGATGACTTGGATCCTTGCTTGGAGAAACTTTTATGAAACCCCTCACAAACTCCCCCTTATAAGATCCTCTCTCTTTCCCTTTCTCTCCCTCTCCTCTAGGCTCTCTTAGGTCAAGACAACAGCAAAAGATAATCTATTGGGTAGAACAAGAGCTCTTAAATAAAAGAGTTTTGGAATAGCTCTTAATTTAAACAAACTGACTTTATCATCCAGGATAATATAAATATCATCATGGACGATCAACACAAATTTTTCCCAATCAGCCCGAACGGTTTAGGTCAATCAAAAGGTTTTTGTTCATATCATCCAGGTCAATAATATATCATCTTGTACGATCAGTACAAATCATTGAATATCATCTAGAAAATCATACTGAATGGATGTCTGGATGATGGAAAAATAGCTTGATCGTCCAGGCCGATCTCACGATCATCCCAGACGATTAATTTAAATATGTGAAAATCATCCAGAGCATCGTCCTAAATAATAGCAAGTCGATGTTTGGTCATCCAATAACAACTAAAGTTTGTGAAATGATCGTCCCGGCCGATCCTATGATAGTCTAGGATGATATGATCGAGCAGTCAAACCTTAATTACTTTTCTTAATTACCAGATTAATTTAAGCATAACTCTATTGCATTGTATGATGTCTTGGACGATGTCCAAAAATAAACAATACCTAAATAGATCTAGCGACTGATTCTTTTTTATTTGAGCATATCATCCCGGCTGATATAAATATCATCCAGGACTATGAGTTTAATGATGACTTCCTTCACCAGGATACCCTAATTAGGGTTTCTATTTTTAGCTGATCATCTAAGCCGATTTATGGATCATCCCGGATGATGTGACCAAAAAATAAAGAACTCTAAAAACAATCAAAAATTTTCATCCAAGTGTGTGTGTGTGCAAGGTTACTTAGCATCAAGAACCACATCGTTTATAATTGACTCAAGAAAGGGAAAAGTTTATAAACTAACTCAGACCTAGTATACCCAATCTTGAGCTAGTTCAAATTGTAGTTTGATCTTGTGAACCTAAAATGTTAGTAGGCAATCCAGTTATAGAGAAATAGAAGTGTTTGCTATCATCAAAATTATACTCCCATAAAGCATATTCGCAACAGGAAGTACTAACTCTTTATCCAATAGGCTTAGGGAAATCTCTAGTAATCTATTGAAGAGGATCACAATCCTTATATATAAGCTAGGAACATATTGACTTAGTATTAATGCCTTGAACTTATTTGGTGGATGACCTAGAAACTTGTTCGATGTTAGGTAAACTCTTTTGCTCACTTAAGACCACTAGCATTTAGCCTCCAAAACATAATATTCAAAAAACTAAAAAAATACTCTTCTTACCTCTACTACTAGTAAATAATTACTTAACCTCATTTATCATTGGTTAATGTTTACTTGCAAGAGCCAGCAAGTATTACGTGGAACTAACGCAGGAAAAGTAGCTGTCACCTTAGGGGCACTGATCACCACCTTCGGCACTTGGGAATGCCTTTTAGTAAGTGGCATATCATTACATATTTTAAGAGAGAATGGCCATTTCCTTTCTCTTTCCAAATGCCACCACCTTGCTTAGAACCTCCTCCTCAACCTTACCTGGCATATCCTTTTCCACCTTATTTCTATCCATGCTAATGAGCCCACTTTCCTATTAGTTTCTACCTTCTCACTTTCAGGTAGGTTGGACTTTTTCTCCTCCTCACCTTCCTTTGACTTGTGTTTGCAAGAAGAAATTTCCTCATCTTTTTGGTTGCCCATATGTAAAGCCCCAAATTCTAAATTGGAAGAATTCTTATTTCAATCTTTTAAAAAATAATAACCAGAACTATTAAAGATCTAACAATGCACCCCAAACTACACATTTTACCCATTCTACCTAACTCAATCAATTCCTATAGCTCTTGTAACAATCAATTCTTCTAACAACTATGCTCTGATACCAATTGTGAGGTCCCAAAATCTAAATTGGAAGAATTATTCTTTTAATATTTTAATAAACAACAACCAAAACTATCTAATATCATCTATCTGTAATAAATAAAACATATATTCTATAATTCAAAATATTAATATACACATTTGTATTCATTCCTAAAAATCATATACATTACTCGGGATTTACACAAACATATCACAATTAATCTATCCTGAGTACAATAGAATAACTAGAACAAAAAGAAATAAAACCTGAAAAATTCTGACCATCCTCACACTCCTGCTCCCATGTCTTGGCCTCAAATCATTTAATCATATATATTGAGATAAAAAGCCTAGTAGGTCACCAAAACCTTACTGAATTCAAAGCACGTTAAAGGAACAATATGCTTGTAACCAGTCAAATCATAATAACAGCATTCATATGATCATTGATTCAATGCAAAAATAGTAAAATTTTATAACATAAAAGAAAGTATATTAGTATGAGTGTCAAATCTATAAAGCGATCATCGTATCTGTAATACCAATCAGTATAGAAATCGAATAAAACCTCAAATCAAAATATTAGTAAAGACTATCAAAATCATGTCAATATAATAAAATTAGATAAGAGTATATCCATATTATGCATGTATTCTAAATCATATTCTTAGTATATCACATGCTTAATATCAGTATAATGGATTAGTAGGATTAAACAATATCAATATCTAAATTGGTAACAATAATAATCCAGTGATAGGAAAAGTAGAATAATAAAATATTAATAAATTTATGCAGTAACAATAAATTTATATAATAATAAGAAAAATGCCTCAAGAATATGCATTTTAGAAATCAAATAAAACAAATAAGAATTCTAGCTATCACAATATTTTTAAGAATAGATGTTAGTATCAGCAAACTATTGGCTAAGTAAATAAAGTCATTACTCTTTGCCCTTTGGCAAAATAATCATCTCCTTAAAACTTTCAATTAATGTATGACATGAATTGATAAAGAATAACACCGATAAAACCCCTCTGAATTTCATTTTTTGGGTGCAGTTAGGCTATACAAACTGACTTTAGTATGGACGAACAGTTGAAAATTTCTTCAATTAGTCTGTACGAACCGTTTGTACGAACTGAACAAAATGTAGGTTCGTCTGTACAAACCGTGAGTTTGTCTGTACAAACTGAACAAATTTTTTTGACAGAGGAGATCATCCCGGGACGAACGAAAAACATCATTCATACGATATGTATACAGAGCCGATCATCCCGGTACGAATGTAAATATCTCTTTTTTGAATAAAGGACTGTTTAATTATTTTGAAGAGAGAGAAAGAGGGAAAAAGAAAGAAGAAGCTTAGTTTCAAAGGCCGCGGAGCGATTTTTGCCCGTCGACGCAGTTGGAAGAATTGTTCATCTCACAGTAAGGAATCCAAATCCTATTTCTGATTTCGAAGATTTTGAGTTTTGATATTTTTTCTCAGTTTTGTGTTTTTGTTATCAAAAAATGTGCATAACTTTGTATTGACAAAATTTTTACCACGTAACTTTTGGTATATTGTAAAGATTATGATTTTGCACCTTTTGAATATTTTCTGGAGATTTTTCACCGGGTATTCCGATTTCTGTGGGATTTATATCAAATAGAAAATTATCCAAATATTAAAAAATAATGCTACAGTATAATAAAAGTTTTGAAATATTATTTTACAGGATCATTAATAATTTGATAATTTTTTAAAATTGTGCATTTTACAATGATTTCTGTCTACTGTACAATATTTTAAGGGTTTTCTAAATTGAGCTAAATCATGTTTAATGGTTGCAATGCATTGATGAGATGATGATGAATGTGACTATATTATTGAAATTATTGTTATATTATGGTGATACTACTGTGTATGTGAAAGATAAGTAAAGGTTGGTTGAACCACTGGTTGAGACTGATTGACTTGTACAGGTTAGTGGGCCGATGGGCTTTCATTTAAATACAGTTTGGTGTTATCCTCTATTGATCACGTGATTACTGATGGGAGTTATAAGGAGATGATTACTATGCTGACAGATAAAGAGTGACGACTCTATTTACTAAGCCAACGGAAAAGATATGATATTGATACTTATACTGATACAAGGTTGAAAAAAACTTTAATAGCCAGGGCTTTTACTTTTTGAGTATGACTACTGCACTAAATTGCATGTTTTAAAGCATTATTCTTATCGTTACTGTATGGATTTACTGTTACTGTACAATTTCACTATTATAACATTACTGTTTATGTCACTGGATTGTTACTGATATTGATATAGGCACTAATACTACTGATTCACTGTACTGACATTATACACGTGATATACTGAGCAAGTTACATGTGATTCACTGAACACGTGATATAGATTACTGGATTACATGTAATATACTAAGCATGTGATATTGAATAGCTAAAATTGTAAGTATGCATTTTGATACGATTCTACTGCATTGATTTGAGTTCAATAGTCACGAATGATAGTATTGATTTGCTATTTTATACCGACTGATATTATTGAACCGATGATTTCTATTTTATACGATTAATATTAATGACATGATGATTTATTAATTGATTTGATTGATATTACTGATATGAGGATTCCTTTAATGATTTGATTGAGGTTTTAGATATGATGATTTCTATCGAATTGATTGATGTTATGGATACAATGACTACTATAGAGATTTGACGCAAGTACTAGTTCATTGAGCTTTATGGGTTTTTCTACTGTTTATTGATTCTATCATTGATGATTGTGGGTTAAAATGTTTCTGTATTGACTACCATTTCTATACTGATCACTATTTACGCATTGATTATTATTTTTGCATGATTTTTGAATCTGCATTGACTCAAGGATCATGTGTAAGTGATTGCTATGATTTAACTGATTGACATGCATATTGCTTCCGTACTGTGCTTTGATTTCAATTGTAGGTATTTGGTGACCTGCTGGGCTTCTTAAGCTCATTCTATGTGGTTAATGATTTTAGGTCACGGAAAGGGAGTAGGAATATGAGATTGATAAGGAATCTTCAGGTTTTTATTCCTTTTGTTATAGTTATTATTTTGTACTCAGAACAAGATGGATATGTGATTAATGTGTAGATCTTGAGTATTGTAAATAAACTTTTGGGAATGAATAGAAATGTGAACATGATGTTTTAAATTATAGATTTTTCTTAGACTGTTTGTCATTGATTGATGACTATAGATAGCTCTGGTAGTTGATTGATTTAATGCACCGACTGAATAATTTTTTTAAAGTTAGATCTTGAGGTTATGATAGTTTGATGAAATTCAGAAGGGTTTTTCAACACCAAACTAGAATATTTAAAGAAAAGCTCGTTGGCCCACCATCCAACACAGATCAATCAGTCTCCAACCAACGGGTTAAACAATATTTACTTGTCTTATGCACAATATTATTATCACAATACTATAACATTAATCTTAATCACATATCAATATTCATTTCTAATATATAGCAGTAAATAATGCACAACTAAGCTTAAATCAGAAAATGCCAAAATGTACTAATGGTAGACAACAAAAAGTCATACTGAGTAAAAATTCACTTTTCAAGAATTTGACAAATTTATGAGATATTTCATAAAATAATATTCTAAAGCTTTATTTTAACTAAATCACTATTTTTAGATGTTAAATAAATTTTTAGTAGGCTAAAATTGATGTGTTTTCAAAATCGCCCGATGAAAAATCTCAAGTAGATATTCAAAATATTCATAATCTCAATCTTTATAACATTTTTAAAAGTTAAGCGATTCAATTTTTACCAATACAAAATTATTCTCCTTTTGTTGGTAATGGAAACACAAATTTGATCAAAAAATACTAAAATACAAAATCTTTGAAATTAGAAATAGGGTAATGATTCCTTGTAGTAAGACGAGTATATCTCCCAATAAGCTCGATAGACAAAAATTTCTCTACAACCTCCAAAACTGGGTTTCTCTCTTCTGTTTTCTCTCTTAAAATCTCAAACAATTCATTGTTTCATGATTTGAGCCAAATGAATGGATTAAAACTTGTTTTAAGATAATTCTTTTAGAAATTATAATAAAATAATATTAATATAACTATTTAATTTAATTGATTTTCAATAAAAAATTATATTAATATATTTGGGACTTTTAAAATTATAAAAAAATATCCATAAAAATAAAATAATTTTATTTAAAAAAATAATTATAAAATTATTTTACAAAACAGACACCTAACAGACACAAAATCCCTACTTGAACCGATAGGTGCCGATTTCTTAAGGAATTTCACTAGCACGCAAAAAAATTATAAAAAATTGCTCATGTAAAATACTATAATATCAATTCTATGGAGAAGACATTTTTATAATTTAGACTTATATTAACTCTAGAAAAAAATGTTTTGGCAGAGTTAACATACAGACTATTACACCATATCAGTAGACTTTAAAGGACTTGGATTGACCATCTCGCAGGTGAGCTAGCAAAACAAACTTGAGACAAAAGGATAGAAGTGCAAAAATATTCCCACCTCTCATTATTATTTACAACAAAAATTAGTGCATTGGTCAAATTAATGTCATAATGTGAATCTTGAGAGAGGGCACACCACTCAAGGCAATAATAATAATTGAGTAGTAATTCTTATTTACTCGCTCTTTTATTATTTGATAAAGATAATAAATGATTCTCTCCTTAAATTCATTTTTCATACTTTATAACTCACCCTCAAAAGTGCAAATTAAATGGAGAGCTAAACATATACAAATATATGCTCATGTAGGTAACCCACTAGTCTTATTATTTTCCAGTCCATGGGGACTAAGTTGGCGAGAGCATGCAGTCAAAATGATATTTTCCCAAATTGAGCCTTCCCCTGTAAGCTAGGAAGTAGCACTACCAATGAGCTTGAGGTTACTCACCTTTACGGAGATTACTATATAAAAACTTTCCATGGAAGATTAAATTGAGGATGCAACCATTCTTGGTGGACTCTTCTAAAGGACTCACCATGGAAAGCCTTCATACTGAAAGGCACTCACCATAAGATAATAATCTTCCCCATAACATTTTTCCATAATCAAGAACAATCTCCTTCCATCAGTGTCTCAGATTAAGCTACAAGAAATGCCCATGTAGAATCTACAACTCTAAATCTATTGACTAAATTCATGCCCTATTAGTAGTATCTTCCATATAGGGGGATTAGCATATTTTCATAGGGCTCGCATTCTTATACTCAACCTACATGCCAAGTCCTGATGAATCACCCTCGAAGAATCTCCCAAGCTACCTACCAAAGGGAAGGGTCATGCGTACACTGTAATATCAAAATCTGCTCCAGGATCGTCCAAGACGATCTGGGATCGTCCTGGGACGATCAGTTGAGAATTTGCTCCAGAATTTGCCCAGATTTGCTCCAGGTGATTTTTTTGTAAGCATCGTCCCGGCCGATCAAGGCTTCGGCCAGGCCGATTGGCGCTGTTTAAAATATCAGCCTGAAACTAGTTCTGGGAACCGTCCAGGACGATCCAATTTGGTCTGATCGTCCCGGGACGATCTGGCGATCGGCCGGGCCGATCTGTCTATTATAAAGCTGAAATCAGTCGTTTTGAAGAGAGAGAAAATCAAAAACAAAATATCTGATTTTTCTGAGGAGAGAGAAAGTCAAGAGAAATCTTGGAAAAGTTGATTTTCGTGCGACGCGGAGCTCTTTTCGTCCGAAGAGATTGTTCAGGAATTTGCTGTACGCAAGGTAAGGCACATTCCGCCTTTCTCAATTTTTAGAACCGTCGTGTTTGGCGATATTTTCTGTTCGGATTTTTTTTCCGTTAGTGATTTTCGTCCGTATCTTTTGATTGGTTCAGTTTTTACCGTGTAACTTTCTGTATATTGTTGACGTGCCGAGTGTGCACATTTTGGTTATTTTCTGAAGATTTTTGTCCAGGTATTTTTGATTCGAAGGGGTTTTATTTCGACTGGATTTTTCTATGTAGTCAAAAAATTTCTGTGCAGAAGAATAAATGTTCTGAAATGTTATTATCTACATTATGTGCAAATTTGATATTTTGTGAGTTTCAGGAAAAATTGTGTAAATTCCGTATACTGCCGTTGTGCTGCCCAATTTTTTGTCTGATTTCTGATTTGTCTGGATTTCTTCTAAATTAATATGCTATCTGTATATGCTATAAAAAGAGAGTTATAAGGGGCCTGGATCTTATGAGATTCAGTTAGTGTCTGGGGAAAACTTAGATGAGCTCAAGTTGGAGAAATATCTGTTATATTCTAGATCCGATGAATTCTATTATTCTGGTGCCGTGAGCACATTTAGCTTAGCTATTAATTACTCAGAGAATTTCTGGTGCCGTGAACACAAGGGAGACATAAGGGTCAGAATCTGTAGTGATTCTGTTTAGTTTAGTTTAGCTATTAAAAATATATATCTGATATCTGATTTTAATATGGTTCTGATTTCCGTATCTATTCTGTAAGCAATTATGATTCTGATACGATATGATCTGCAATTCTGATTTCTGATTCTATTGATGTGATCTGTCTGATCTGATCTGTTTGATTTGATATCTGTCCGATTCTGTTTCAATTTCTGTACGGATTTCTATCTGATGTGTTGGTTTTGAGATTCTGAGAATTTTGATTGGAGGTTTGTTGCTTTGCTGAGCTGTTGAGCTCACTCTTGTTTTCTGGTGGTTTTCAGGTTCTGGGAAAGGGAATGAAGTCCAGGAATATATTTCGGAGTCTGATCAGTATAGGTATTGTTTTGTACTTTTGATTTTTTGTACAGTCATGGCTTTTCTGTTCTGTCTTTCTTTCTGTCTAAAAGCCATGTACTGTATTTGTAGATGATTATTTTGAGGAAAAGAAAAAGATAGATGTTTTGTTCCGCTGTGTTTGATGATTCATAGTAGCTCTATGTCTGTGTGTCTGTTTGAGTAAATTATTTGGAAGATTCAGTTCCGAACCAAATTCCATAACCAGATCCTGGTCAGTTTGTTCGTTCCGTGTCGCGACCCGGTGCGAGCGAGATCCGTCCCGGATCGGGTCGGATCATGACAAACTTTAGTGGTATCAGAGCATTGGTTGTGGAATTTGGGATTGTGTAAAATATAGTTATAGGAAGTGATCAGTGAGTCTGTCTGGGGGTAGTTTTGGTTTTTTCGGCTTTTTATTGTGTTGTTTTTGTGATAGTTTTCTGGATTTTTTTGGATTTTCTGTATGGATCAACCAGACCCAGACATGACAGACGGGCAGAGTGCCAGTCAGGCAGCACCAGTGGGGAGTACAGCCCTAGTGGCTGGTGCACATACATTGTCTCAGTTTGCTACACTTGTTTCTCAGATGATAAGCAAGACTCAGAGCAGAGCTGTTACTGTCAGATCTGATGACATTGATAGACATTTGCAGTTGTTTTTGAGGTTGAAACCTCCGAGATTTGAGGGCGCTGTTGAGCCCAGAGCAGCCGAGGAGTGGCTGAGGAGATTGGAGAAGACCTTTGATGGAATGCAGTGTCCGTCAGACAGGAAGGTTCCATTAGCTGTTTTTCTGTTGGATGGAGAGGCTGAGCACTGGTGGGAAGGCCAGCAGGCAGCCAGATTTCAGGGCAGATTGAACTCTTTGATTACCTAGGAAGAGTTCACTGAAGTGTTCCGAGACTAGTTTGTTCCCCCTTCTGCACGACAGCAGATGCAGGAGAATTTTCTGAGGCTTGTTCAGGGGAGCAAGACGGTGATGCAGTATGAGGCTGAGTTTACTGCCTTAGCCAGGTATGCTCCGTAGCTGGTTAGTACTTCTGCTGAGAGGTGCTACAGATTCCTGAGGGGATTACGAGATACTTTGAGGCAGCCCTTGATACCATTCCGGATTACTGATTTTTCTAAGCTTGTGGAGCAAGCTCGTTTGATAGAGAATGGCATGACAGCTACTCAGCAGCGGTGGACTACGAGTAGGAAGAGATTTGGAGGTGAGGCTTCTGGCAGTGGTTCCTCTGGGAAGAGGAGATTTGTAGCTGGTTCTGGATCTGTTGAGTCCAGGAGGAGAAGAGGGTCGTCTGGTACTGCTACCAGTACGACGAGTTCTGGATCTGTGAGTATAGCACCTGTGTGCCAGAGTTGTGGACGGCGACATCATGGCCAGTGCTACAGGATGGCTGGTCTGTGTTTCAGATGTGGTCAGCCAGGACATAGGATTGCAGAGTGTCCGCAGGTTTGATTTGATCGGCGTTCTGAGTTCAGATCAGAGGGTTCTTTTAGACCTGTCAGTTCAGCAGGAAGACCGAGGACTGTTCCTCCTCTCCCTGAGGGATTTTCTGGTAGAGGTGGTAGTTCTAGTTCTGGACCACGGAGACCACCTACTGTTCAGAGGGAGCAGAGTAGTTTTGTTGCGTCAGCTCCTGCTCCAGTTCAGCCACTAGTTTACAATCTAAGTCAGCAGGAGGCTCGTGATGCTCCGGATGTTTTGACAGGTATGATTTACATTTCTGATCAGCCCTGTCGTGTTTTGTTTGACTCTGGAGCGAGTCACTCTTTTCTGTCCGAGCATTGTTTTGACCGAATCCAGACGCATTCGTTTTTGTTGCCGGTTTCTCTTTCCGTGATTTTGCCGGCTGGAAGTAATTTGATTGCCCGCAAGTTTTGTTTTTGTGAGATCGACATTGCTGGCAAGAAGTGGAAATCAAGTCTGATTTTGTTGTTGATTTCATCTTATGATGTGATTCTGGGCATGGATTGGCTGAGTCTGTATGAGGCTCAGATTGACTGTCTGAAGAAGCAAGTGAGTTTGCTTGTGGCTGGAGACAGAGTTGTATTTCAGGGATTACGAGGTGTTCTCTCCAGTCTGATTTCTGTGTTGGAGGTGAGCAGAATGTGGAAGAAGGGATGCCCAGTGTTTTTTTGGCTTTGGTGAGGGATCTGAACCTGGAGGTTGGTTCTATTTCTGAGATCGCAGTGGTATGGGAGTTTGCTGATGTTTTTTCCTGAGGAGTTGGTTGGTTTACCTCCGGATAGAGATGTGGAGTTTTCTATCGATGTTTTTCTGGGTACCGCTCCTATATCAAAAGCTCTGTATAGGATGGCACCGAAAGAACTTTCTGAGTTGAAAGTTCAACTTCAGGAGTTTGTTGACAGAGGCTTGTCCGTCCTAGTGTTTCGCCCTGGGGAGCACCTGTTCTGTTTTTGAAGAAGAAGGACGGTACACTCCGTATGTGTATTGATTACAGAGATTTGAACAAGGTCACAATCAAGAACAAGTATCCTTTGCCTCGGATTGATGACTTGTTTGATCAGCTTTCCGGATCTTCTGTGTTTTCAAAGATTGATTTGAGATCCGGATACTATCAGGTGAAGGTGAAGGAAGGTGATGTGGTGAAGACAGCTTTCAGTACTCGGTACGGGCACTACGCGTTCTTGGTTATGCCTTTTGGGGTAACCAATGCGCCTGTTATTTTTATGGATCTGATGAACCGAGTGTTCAGGGAGTATTTGGATCAGTTTGTGATCGTCTTCATCAATGGTATTCTGGTATATTCTTCTTCTGAGGATGATCATGCCAGACATTTGAGGATTGTATTGGTGACTCTGAGGCAACATCAGCTGTATGCCAAGTTCTCCAAGTGTGAATTCTGGCTGAAGAGTATTTCATTTCTGGGGCATGTGACTAGCGGAGAAGGTATTTCTGTTGATCCATAGAAGATTCAGGCGGTTGCTGATTGGCCAAGGCCGACTACGGTATTTGAGGTACGTAGTTTCTTGGGCATGGCCAGATATTACAGGAAATTTGTGAAGGGATTTTCACAGATTTCGACGCCTTTGACGAGACTGACTCAGAAGTCAGTACCTTTTATTTGGACACCGGAGTGTGAAGCTAGTTTTCAGAGATTGAAGGATTATCTGACTTCAGCTCCAATGTTAGCACTTACGTCAGGTACGGAAGGATTTCAGGTGTTCAGTGATGCTTCACTGAAAGGTTTGGGCTGTGTGCTGATGCAAAATGGAAGGGTAATTGCTTATGCCTCTAGACAGTTGAAACCACATGAGAAGAATTACCCGACGCATGATTTGGAGTTAGCTGCAGTTGTGTTTGCTTTGAAGATTTGGCATCATTACCTGTATGGAGTCAGATGTGAGATTTTTACTTATCATTAGAGCCTGAAGTACATTTTCACCCAGAAGGATCTGAATTTGAGGCAGAGAAGATGGCTCGAGTTGATCAAGGACTATGATTTGACTATTCAGTATCAGCCTAGGAAGGCTAATGTGGTAGCCGACGCTCTGAGCAGAAAATCTTCTGGACTATCAGGTTTGCAGCTTACTTTTGATGATTTCCTGATTTGAGACATGAAGCGATTGCAGTTGAAGGTGATTTCCTCCAGTGATTTGGATTTGGCTCAGATGAGTATTCAGTCTTCTTTGGAACCAAGGATTCAGGAAGCCCAGAAGTCAGATTCTGATTATTCAAAGTTGATTGCTCAGATTGGATCTGGTAAGACTCCTGAACTTCGAATTTCTAATTCTGGTGCTATTTTCTATAAGAACAGGTTGTGGGTACCTGTGTTTGGAGATTTGAGGCAGGAGATTCTGTACGAATCTCATCATTCAGGCTACACTGTTCATCCAGGCAGTGGTAAGATGTATGCTTACATGAAACTTTTGTTCTGGTGGCTTGGAATGAAGAAGGATGTGGCAGAGTTTGTGTCGAGATGCGAAGCCTGTCAGTTGGTGAAGGCAGAGCATCAGCAACCAGGTGGACTGTTACAGTCGTTGCCTATCCCTGAGTGGAAGTGGGAGGAGGTAACGATGGATTTTTGCGATGGGTTTTCCTCGCACTAGATAAGGGCACGACGCCATTTGGGTGGTTGTAGATCGATTGACGAAGTCTGCCCATTTTCTTCCGATCAGGCAGACCGATCCGGTGGATCATTTGGCACAGATATATGTGAAGGAAAAAGTCAGATTGCACGGTGTGCCTCGAGTGATTATTTCTGATCGAGATGGATGATTTACTTCCAGACTTTGGAAAGGCATTCAGCAAGGCTTGGGTACGAAACTGCATTTCAGTACAGCCTTTCATCCTCAGACAGATGGATAGTCTGAGCGGACTATTCAGGTGCTGGAAGATCTGTTGAGACTTTGTGTTCTAGACTTTGGCGGAAGCTGGGAGGATCATATCCCGCTGATTGAGTTTGCTTATAACAACAGTTTTCAGTCCAGTATTGGCATGGCACCGTACGTGGCTATGTATGATAGGAAGTGTCGTACTCCTTTGACTTTGACTAAGATCGGAGATAGATAGGAACTGGGTGCCACTTTTGTTGAGGAAACTGTTAAGAAGATCAGTTTGATAAAAGAAAGATTAAAAGCAGCTCAGGATCGACAGCAGAAGTATTACAATCAAAAGCACAGGTTTGTTGAGTTTCAAGTTGGTGACTTTGTGTATGTCAAAGTCAGTCCGATGAAAGGTGTGAGCAGATTTGGCCAGGTGAGCAAGCTTAGTCCAAGGTTTGTTGGCCTTTTTGAAATTTTGGAAAGAATTGGAAAATCTGCTTACCAACTGTTGCTTTCTGATTCGATGCCTAACGTGCATAATGTGTTTCACGTATCCACTTTGAGAAAGTGGGTATCAGACTCTGGGAAGAAGGTATCAGCTGACGAGGTTGAGATTCAGGAGAATCTGGCGTACAAGGAAGAGCCAGAGTTGATTTTGGCGTACGACGTCCAGTGGAAGCACCGGACTGCACGGGAAGCGACTTGGGAGAAGGAGTCTGATACGAGATAGTCGTACCCGTACTTATTCTGACTGAGTTTGGATTGGATAATGTCGAGGACGACATTTTTCTGAAGTTGGGGAGATTGTAATATCAAAATCTGCTCCAGGATCGTCCAGGACGATCTGGGATCATCCTGGGACGATCAGTTGAGAATTTGCTCCAGAATTTGCCCAGATTTGCTCCAGGTGATTTTCTGTAAGCATCGTCCAGGCCGATCAAGGCTTCGGCCCGGCCGATTGGCACTGTTCAAAATATCAGCCTGAAACTAGTTCTAGGAACCGTCCAGGACGATCCAATTTGGTCTGATCGTCCAGGGACGATCTGGCGATCGGCCGGGCTGATTTGTGTATTATAAAGCTGAAATTAGTCATTTTGAAGAGAGAGAAAATAAAAAACAAAATATATGATTTTTCTGAGGAGAGATAAAGTCGAGAGAAATCTTGAAAAAGTTGATTTTTGGGTGACGCGGAGCCGTTTTTGTCCGAAGAGATTGTTCAGGATTTTGTTGTACGCAAGGTAAGGCACATTCCGCCTTTCTCAATTTTCAGAACCGTCGTATTTGGCGGTATTTTCTGTTCGGATTTTATTTCCGTTAGTGATTTTCGTCCGTATCTTTTGATTGGTTCAGTTTTTACCGTGTAACTTTCTGTATATTGTTGACGTGCCGAGTGTGCACATTTTGGTTATTTTCTGAAGATTTTTGTCCGGGTATTTTTGATTCAACGGGGTTTTATTTCGACTGGATTTTTTTGTGTAGTCAAAAATTTTCTGTGCAGTAGAATAAATGTTCTGAAATATTATTATCTATATTCTGTGCAAATTTGGTATTTTGTGATTTTCAGGAAAAATTGTGTAAATTCCGTATACTGCCGTTGTGCTGCCCGATTTTTTGTCTGATTTCTGATTTGTCCGGATTTCTTCTGAATTAATATGCTATCTGTATATGCTATAAAAAGGGAGTTATAAGGGGCCTGGATCCTATGAGATTCAGTTAGTGTCTGGGGAAAACTTAGATGAGCTCAAGTTGGAGAAATATCTGTTATATTCCGAATCCGATGAATTCTATTATTCTGGTGCCGTGAGCACATTTAGCTTAGCTATTAATTACTCAGAGAATTTCTGGTGCCGTGAGCACAAGGGAGACATAAGGGTCAGAATTCGTAGTGATTCTGTTTAGTTTAGTTTAGCTATTAAATATATATCTGATATCTGATATCTGATTTGATATGATTCTGATTTCCGTATCTGTTCTGTAAGCAATTATGATTCTGATACGATATAATCTGCAATTCTGATTTCTGATTCTGTTGATGTGATCTGTCTGATCTGATCTGTTTGATTTGATATCTGTCCGATTTTGTTCCGATTTCTGTACGGATTTCTGTCTGATGTGTTGGTTTTGAGATTCTGAGAATTTTGATTGGAGGTTTGTTGCTTTGCTGAGCTGTTGAGCTCACTCTTGTTTTCTGGTGGTTTTCAGGTTCTGGAAAAGGGAAGGAAGTTCAGAAATAGATTTCAGAGTCTGATCAGTATAAGTATTGTTTTGTACTTTTGATTTTTGTACAGTCATGGCTTTTCTGTTCTGTCTTTCTTTCTGTCTAAAAGCCATGTACTGTATTTGTAGATGATTGTTTTGAGGAAAAAAAAAGATAGATGTTTTGTTCCGCTGTGTTTGATGATTCATAGTAGCTCTGTGTCTGTGTGTCTGTTTGAGTAAATTATTTGGAAGATTCAGTTCCGAACCAAATTCCATAACCAGATCCTGGTCAGTTTGTTCGTTCCGTGTCACGACCCGGTGCGAGCGGGATCCATCCCGGATCGGGTCGGGTCGTGACATACACAATCTAGCTAGTCTGCACATATGTGTTAGTATGCATTGGATACATTATATATTATCTTTTTTAAGTTATTTTAGATGTATGCTTTCATGTAGTCGTCCTAACTTTATAAATAAGAGGCATTTTTTAACATCATGTTTTGGGGATTACTCAGTGATATTAAAATGTTCTCCTACACTCGATTGTTAAATATATAATAGTAGGGACAAACATCCCACCCATATAAATTTGAGTCCAATAAATTCTAGCTCACTAAATAGTCCCACTAGGTTTTTTTACTTGACAGGTCATGTGTCTCATATGTTATGGCAATTTTTGAACCGCTTTTTTTATGTTGTTGAAACTAAATTTTTGTAACTAAAGAGACATCAATTTTCTCTCACTTCTGTTTTTCTTCCTTTCCTCAATCTCTCTATTATTCCATTTGGTTAGGCAAGGTGGGCACTCTCTGCATTCTATATATTTGACATTTTATAGTGGACTCCCCCTCAAATGCATTATAGACGTAGTCCATACAAAATTGAACCGTACATATTCTATATCCTTTAGCATATCTCTTATTAGCTTTATAGGCATGTTTCTTTTCTCTTACTAGATTAGTAGAGTCCTGCAGTAATCAAAAATTACCCTATAGCTTATTTTTATTTCTCTTAGTATATCAACTTAAAAGCTCAAACCTCATAAATTTCCCTTTGTCAAGTGTTGCCTCCTTCCCCTTAAAGACCACATGGTGCCTTACAACAATAAACTATCTAACCCTCCCAATGATGGATCATATATTACCATTCACAAGGTGAAATGCAAGAATTTGAATGATGATAATTTTCAATTGATGGGCAATGTTGACCTTATTATCTTTATGTGTTCTCCACTAATATGAAATGATGCAAAAGCATGATTTTAAATAGAATAAACCATTTCTACTTGACCATTAGAGTTTATTCAATCACATGTGTTCAAGGACATTAAACACCTTATACTAGTATGTTGTATAAAACTATTATTATAAACAATTATTTAGGTGTAACTATGCTTTAAAGAAAGGGAAGTGTGGAAACGTTGTTGGATCTCATGATATTCCAATAGATGTGTGGAAATGTTTAGGAGATGAAGGAATTTCTTATCTTACTAAATTTTTTAATATTATTTTAAGGACTAAAAAGATGCCAAATGAGTGGAGAATGAGTGTGTTAATTCCTATTTTTTTATGAATAAAAGTGATGCATAAGATTGTGCAAAGTATAGAGGAATTATGTTAATGTGTTGTACTTTAAAACTATGGGAGCGAGTTATGGAGTGTAGGTTGTGGTGTGATACTAATGTTTCTCAAAATCAATTTGGATTCCTACCGGGTAGGTCTACTATGGAAGCCATACATTTATTAAGAGGTTTTATGGAGAAATATAGAGAGAATAAGGAGGATCTACATATGATATTTATTGATTTATAGAAAGTATATGATAAAGTTCCAAGAGAAGTGCTATAGAGAATTCTTGAAAAGAAAGGAGTTAATAATGCTTATATTCAAATCATTAAAGATATGTATGCAGGAGTTATTACTTATGTTTAAACACAAGTTGGTTTGACCAAATATTTTCCTAATCCGGTTGGATTACATTAAGGATCAGCCTTAGCCCATAACTTTTTTGCTTTAGTCATGGTTGTTCTTGCTAGACATTTGCAAGAGGATTTACCTTGGTGTATGCTTTTTGCTGATGATATTCTTCTTATTGATAAGATTAGAGAGAGAGTTCAAGGCAAACTTGAATTATGGAGGTCAACCTTAGAGTCTAAAGGTTTTCACTTAAATAGATCTAAAACTGAATATATGGAGTGTAATTTTAGTAGTAATGGATCCAATGAGGGGTTATGACTTTGTGCAATCAAGTCATTAATATGAGTACATATCATATATATCTTGGATCTATTATTTAGAGTGATGGTAAAATAGATGGCAATATTATCAGTAGAATTCAAGTTGGATGGTTGAAGTGGAGGAATACATCGGGCTTGTTGTGTGATAGAAAAGTCCCCCTCAAACTTAAGGGAAAATTCTATAAGAAGTCAGTGAGACCTACAATGCTTTGTGGTGTCAAATGTATGCCATTAAAAGAGAAGCATAATACTATGTTAAGTGTTATAGAGATGTGATGCTCAGGTGGATATGTGGCTTTACACTTAGAGATAGGATACAAACTGAGCATATACATGAAAAGGTTGGATTAGCACTAGTGGAAGATAAGATTAGAGAGAGTCTCCTTAGATGGTTTGATAACATAAAATGGTGGCCTCCCGATGACTCGGTTAGGAAAATAGAGGTATGAGATTTAACTTATGTTAAGAAAGGTAGATGTAAACCTAAAAAGACTTGGTTAGAAATTATTAGAAATGATCTTTCTTTATTAAATTTAAATGAAAATTTGACTTTTAACAGGTAATAATGGAGAAAAAGGATTCATGTAGCCTACCCCACATAGTGGGACAAAGACTTGATGATATTGTTATTATATATTTAATTTATGAAACATAGATCATTAGTCTTCCATACATCATGTCGAGTCAACATTATAATTAAGAATTTATTAAATTTTTTATATTTGATGGTGGTGAAGAATATGTTACTAAGGGGTTCTCTATTTTCTAAAAAAGTATGAAAATTCCTGGAGAACTTAATCACCCAAACAGTACTGTAGAATTTAGAATAAGGTGTTGAAAAAAAGAGTCATACAATTTTTTTGATATTTTGAAGTATGATTCATTCTAAGAATGATAAGCATGGATATTGAAATGAGTGCATATAAATTGCTATTTAGGTCATCAATATAAATCCTCTTGAAAGTATTAGTATTTTTTCTACAAATATGAATTTATTTGGGAAGAACCCTAGTATTTCTCTTATTCAAGCAATGAGAGCATTATTCTTTGTGTATAATTCTTATAACTTTCTTACAAGTTTCACATGTATATATGTTTATTTGTTGTAATGAGTACAAAAAAATGTTGGAGATGTATTGATTATCTTCAATTAAAGATTTATTTTTGATGAAAGCAATTCATAGTCGACACTTAATGTATCTTCTTCTATAGTTGAAGAGTATATTTTTGAATTAGTAGATATTCAAGAAGATGTTATTCATTCTTCTCCCATTAGGTTTAGCTTAAGGCTCTTCTACATCCTTCTTCCCTTTTAAAGAAAACTCTTTAAATATATTCGAATGAAAAAGGCTATTGGAATAAGAGAAAAAGGAGAAAAGAGAAGAAAGAAGCTATAAATTTTATTTCTCACTTTTGGCTTGATACAAACTCAAAGACATCGCTACTATTTATACTAGTAGTACACTGTTAGGATTATGCCAACACTTTTCAATCTAATGATTATAAATGATTCTCTAGAGTATTATGATATCTACTATCATAAATGACATTATATGCATAGTCTATACTTTTCTAATAATTACTCCATATTATATTTCTAGAGTCTTCTTCAATAGATTACTCTAGATTATAGGCTTTAATTAAGAGCCTAAATAACATTGGGCCAAATTAAGTTTAATTTTCATCATCCCTTCTTAAACTTAATTTTGTGACTCCAATAAACTTTCTCATCTTGATATAGTCTTCATACTTGAGTGCTTGGAGAAGATGTTAGTAATTTGGTCTTGTGACTTCACATATTCCGCTTGCACTTCCTTCCTTTTAATGCATTCTCTGATATAGTGATAACGTGTATTAATGTGCTTTCTTATATCATGAAAAATTGGATTTTTGGCTAATGTTGTTGTAACTTATTATCAACATGAATCTTCATTACTTCTTCTTGAGGTAAGCTTACTTCTTTTAATAAGTTTTGCAGCCAAATTGCATCACACACATAAGATGTTGTAGCTATATACATTGATTCATAAGTTGATAGACTAACAATTGGATATTTCTTTAACATCCAAGTGAAAGTTGTATCTCCCTTGACAAACACATAACCAGTGGTACTCTTTATATCATTCATATCACTAGCCCAATCACTGTCACTATATCATATGAGTCTAAAATCATTAGATGAGGAGAAGAGTAAGCTAAAGTGAATTGTACCTTTAATATAGCATAGGATTCTTTTAATAGTCTTTAAGTGGCTGGAGGTTTGAGTCTCCATATAACGACTAACAAGTCTGACAACATAGATTATATCAGGCCTTGTGTATGTTAAGTAGCGCAAGCTCCCAACTAGGCTCTTGAAAAAAAAATATAGCATCGACTCTTTCTTTGTCATCGTGCTTTGATAGCTTGACTCCACATTCAATGGGAGTATTTATAGGTTTGCAATTATCCATCTTAAACTTCTTCAGCATCTCTTCTATATAGCATTTCTTGTGAGATAAATATTCTATCTTCCATTTGATGGACTTCAATGCCCAAGTAATACGTCATGAGCCTTATATCAGTCATCTCAAATTCCTTAGTCATTGATTGTTTGAATTCTTGAAGCATCATTTGGTTATTTTTGGTGAAGATCAAATCATCAATGTACAAGCAAACAACTAAGATATCTTTATCCTTATTCTTAATGTAAAGATCATGCTCATAAGGACATTTTATAAAACCTTTGTCTTGTAAGTACTTATATATCTTAATATTTCATGCTCTTGGTGCTTGTTTCAACCCATAAAGCACCTTCTTTAATTTTAAAACTTTATCTTCTTTACTTTTAACATTGTATCCTAGTGGTTACTAAATATATAATTTTTCTTCTAGAACTTGATTCAAGAAGGCTGATTTTACATCCTTTTGATGTATCTTCTATTTATTTTTAGCTTCCAAGGAGATGATTAGTCTAATTATTTCTAAACGAGAAATAGGAGGAAATAGTTCATCATAATAGATGCCGACTCTTTGACTATAGTCTTTTACCACTAGTCTTGTATTATATCTTTCAATTTCTCCATTGAAGTTCTTCTTTGCTTTCTATATTCTCTTCACACCAACTGCCATGTATCCTTGAGGAACTGAAGTTAGCTCCCATATGTCATTCTTCTCAATTGCCTTGATTTCTTCATCCATAGCATCTTTCCACTCCTTGTTTTCTATGGCTTCTTGAAAATTCATGGCCTCACAATCTACAAAGAGGAAAAAGAGTGTAAGATTTTCTTGATTTTTTGTTACCTCGCATATATCTCATAAGCTCCTGAAGAGTGGTATTCTTTCACATGACTTTCTTAATTATTTATAGTCGGTGTTGTTGGTGGAGTAGTAGGCTCCTTTCGTGCTTACTCTAACCTTGGTTGCTCTATATCTTCTTCTTCTTTTTCTTCACATTTGTAATCTTTATCATGTGATCCTCAATCCCATTCTCCTTCTTCATTGAATATAACATCTCAATTGATAATTATCTTTCTAATATTTGGATTGTATAGATTGCATCCTTTTGTAATTATTGTAGTCATTGAAAATGAACTTCTAACTTTTCTCATCTAACTTACTTCTTTTCATGTCAGGTACATCAACATGAGCTATGTTTCCAAAAACCTTTAAGTGGGAAATTTCGGGCTCTTCCGCTCCATGCTTCTTATGGAGTCATTCCCCACACATTTCTTATTGGTGAATAGTTAACCAAATAAACTACATATGAGAATACTTCTGCCCATAATTCCTTTGGCAGGCTCTTACTTTTGAGTGTACTCCTCTCCATGTCAAGGATGATTCTATTCTTCCTTTATGCTACTCCATTTTGTTGAAGAGTCCTAGAACAGTTAGAGATCGATTTATCCCATTGGCATCATAGAAATCTTGGAACTCTTTTGAGATGAATTCTTCTCCTCGATTAGATTTCATAGCCTTGATCTTGAGTCCACTTTCTTTCTCAATGGTGGCCTTGAATTTTTTAAATGCGTTGAATACTTCTATTTTTTTGCTTCAAAAAGTACACCCATGTTTTTTGTGAAATCATTAATGAAGAAAAGAAAACAGTTTCTCTTACTAAGTGAGCTTGGCTTTATTGGTCCACAGACATCCATATATATGAGCTCCAATGACTTTCGAGCTCTCAAACTTGATTCCCTTGGAAAAAATTTTCTAAAATGCTTCCCAAGTAGATATGCTTCACATATTTGATTGGGATGCTTGATGCAAGGAAGACCTCTCACCATCTCTTTCTTTAAAAATAGCTCTAGTCCTCCAAAGTTGAGATGCCTAAATCGGAGGTATCATAACCAAAAAACATCTTTTTAACAAGCTTTGAGGCACTTGGAAACATCATTTTGAATGTTTAGCAAAAACATTCTATTTTTTTATATTGGCACTTTCACAATTAAAGTGCCAATGTTATCTTTTAAGAGAAGATAATTATTTTTAAATGATTAATATCATATCCTTTCTCCGAAAGTTGCCCCTAACTTAAAACATTACTCTTCATTTTTGGTGCAAAATAGTCATTGGAAATAAATTGATGATTCCCATTCATCAAGTTATAAAGATGTTACCTTTAATTTGTCTTTTACTTCTATTTTTTGAGTCATTTCTGAAGGATACATCGATGCTCATCGATTCATCAAGCTCCACGAGCATGCTTCTTTTTCCGCACATGTGTTTTCCTGCTCCAATGTCTAGGTACCATGTTCCATCTTCATATCTTTCATTATCTTTGTAAGCTACACAACAGGAAAAACAGCCAATACCGGCGGTTTTTTCTGGCGGTTTATAAGGTAACACCGGCGGTTTTCAGTAACACCGGCGGTTAATGAACCGCCGGAAAAAATGGCGTTGGAAAAAGATCACCGGCGATTATTACCGGCGGTCTAATTGTCCTGCGGTTTTCCGGCGGCCATACACCGCCGGAAAATATCTAAAATTTAATTAAAAAAATAGCCCGTTGCCCAGTCGTTCTCCCGCCGTGACCGCCCGAACTCCCGCCTTGCCAGATTCCCACCGGATGGCCTGCCCGCTGCCGCCGACGACCTGCCCGCACAAGCTCCCGCCCGAGTTCCCGCCGTGCTCGCGGGCTGCCTGCCCTGCCCGCCAGAGCTCCCGCCGCTGCCCGCCGTGCACGCGCGCTGCCCGCACTACCCTGGATTCGAACCGTGTCCCTTGGTTTTGCTAAGTCCCAACCATTGTGCTGAGTTTGAAAATGTGTCAAATTATATATTACAATTTATTTAAACTATATAACAACAAAATTATGATTAAAAATTAATAAAAAAATAATATATTAAAGTTAATAATTAATTAAATCTGTTATTTTATTAATACTTAATTAGACTAAGTTATTAGATTAATAATTAATTAAAATAAATTAATAATTAATTAGACTAAGTTATTAGATTAATAATTAATTAAAATAAATTAATAATTAATTAATTAAATTAAAAATTAATTAAAATAAAATAAAATTGTTAATTAATTAAATTAATTATTATAAGCCGTCGGAAAACCGCCGGTAAATCGATGGAAGAGCCGCCGGAAACCGCCGGAAACAAAACTGTCGTAAAACCGCCGGTAAGTCGCCGGAAAACTGTCGGAATTTTTTCTAAAATTTAAGCCGCCGGAAAGCCAATGGAATGCCGTCGGAAAAGTCGGCCACCGGCAAGCCGCCGGAAAAATCCGCCGGTAATTGACGATTTTCCTGTAGTGCTAGCAATAGTGTATCATCTTCTTTTCTTTCTTATTCTACAAAGTTGGCTCTTTCGTTGGCTTTATTTTTTAGCACTCTACATTCTTTAGTATAATACCCAAATTTATTACAATTGTAATAACTTTAGATTTCTCGTACATTGAGTTTGAGCGCCCTCTTCCATACCCTCTTGTTGAGTGTTCTCTCTTTCTTGATTGTTGCTAAAATCTCTTTCTAATTCATTCAAACGACCTCATCCTTGTCCATGACCTCTTCCACAGAAGATTTTAATATTGTTGTTGAATCTTTCATATTTCTTGGCTGATTTGAGATCTTTCTTGTGGAGTTGTTTGATAATCCTTTCATTCATTTTCTTCTTTCTTCATATGCTTGCAAGGAACCCAAGAGTTACTCTATTGTCATCTCATATAAATCTTTTGTCTCCTCGATGATAGTTACTATACTATCAAATCTTGATTTAATGATCGAAGAATCTTTTCAATAATAGTCACATCTTCTAGCTTCTCACCATTTTTTTTTTTTTGTTATTAGAAATGGCAAGAACTCTTGAAAATAATTGGAGACCGCCTCACCTTCTTTCATTTGAAAAGCGTCAAATTGTCTTCTTAACGTTTGAAAACGTATCTATTTAATCTTCTCTTCTCCCTTGTTTGGAGCTTCTTTCATGCTTGCTTAGCTGATGTAGTAGTTGAGATTATCTCAAAGCCAGCATCATCTAACGCTTGATAGATGAGGAAAAGAGCCTTCTTGTCTCTCATTTTTGAATCTCTTAAACTATCCTTCTGTGTTATAATAGAACAGACTCATCCCTTGGCTCATCGTAGCCTTTCTCTATAATCTCCCAAACATCATGTGCTCAAAGAGCGCCTTCATCTTTATGCTCCAATTATCATAATCTGTTGTCTTGAGCAATGAAACTTGGAAGGAAGTCATACCTCCATTCGCCATCTCAAGAAAGGAACCTGTCTCTTATAGCACTATGTTAGAATGAAAAAGGCTTTTGGAACAAGAGAAGAAAGAAGCTATAAATTTTATTTCTCACTTTTAGTTTGATACAAACTAAAAAAAATATCACTACTATATTTATAATAGTAATGCACCGTTAAGATTATGCCAACACATTTCAATTTATTGGTTACAAATAACTCTCTAAAGCGTTCTCATATCTACTATCATAAATGATATTAAATGTATATTCTAGACTTTTCTAATAATTTTTCCATAATAGATTTCTAGAATTTTTTTCAATAGGTTACTTTAGATTATGGGCTTTAATCAAAAGCCCAAATAAGATTGGGCCAAATTAAGTTTAATTTTCAACAGAGGAAACAAATTGCAGTTGAATACAAAGTAGTGTCATTTGAATAAAATTATTTGGTTCAAGCTCAGACTAATGATAAAAGATTGAAGCCTAACATGCACCGAGAAATGTCTAGAATTATAATGGGCAAACATTAAAAAAAATCTTAGAACAGTTTTGATCCTAACATACAAGTTTTTGTTCCACTTTCTGACAAATATTATAATTTTAAGTACAATAACCATACAATGTGCAATTTGAACACGACTTCTGAGATTCAAAGAGCACTTTTGTAACAGCCACAAGCTTCGGCTTCAATTAGCTGTTGCCAAAAGCCAGTTGAATATTATCTGAATAGCTTATTCAAGTCAATAAACATCAAATATACATTTACAGATCATATAAATTTTATCAAACATCAATCAGTTATGAATTTATAATAGTCTATATTTGACATTAATCTATCAATTTCTTCAGACCAAGGAATCTGCTCTTTTGCTGCCATTGAGCTCATAGGAGAAGCCCATCCAGCTCTACTAATGTTCCTTCTATCAACTGAGATTCGTTGCTTTCCAGATAGCTTTGAATCAAATAAATCATTTCTCTGTCTGGGCGCACTCTGCGATCTTGATTTCGCCTTCCAGGACTTGGTTTTTGCCATATAATTGGGGAAGAATGGGAATTCCTGAGAGATCAGATATGATTCTTCTTGATTGGAATTGCCCTCTGAAGAGCTAATTCTTCGAGTTCTCGGAGTAGGTGATGAGTTTTGAGAGCTGTTTCTTGTTGTGAAGAAGGCTTCGGTTTCCTCACGATTTCCTGAGCACATTCCACTTACAATTGAAGGAGTTAAGGAAGGTTTGAGATAGTTGAATAGCTGCCTTCGATCTTTGGTTTCTGTTTGTGCCGTTGGATTGCCCTTTTTGTTCTTTGAATTGGCCCTTTGTTGGCGAAGGCCCCCCTTCTCCATCATCTTGTATACATCTCTCTCCATATCCTAAATGGATCGTTGATTTCCATTAGACTGATATTTGGGATTTCGATAAGTTAAAGAGAGATGTTGATGATCAGTGGTGGATTAATGGCGGAGTTTGGGATAACTCTCCTTTCTTTCTGGTTTGAGAGAGGCGCTTTTATTTGGTTCGGTTGACCGGATGCAAGAAACTTCTGGTCTTAGGCAAAAAAACGTCTGTACCTAGGTGTCGGTACACCTCGGTACAGACGTTTTTTTGCCTAGGACCGGATGTTCCTCTGCATCCGGTCGGAGGACGTAATAACAGCTCTTGAGAGAGAAGCCATATGCAAAATATAAATTTTTTATCATTAAATTATCCTATAATTATATATATAATTTTGCTATTCCTTCTTTTCATGCTCTTTTGTTTTTAATTAGAATATTATAACTTCATACTATAATCTTAATTTAAATTTTAATAAATCTGTTTGTATATTTTTAAAAAAAAATTTGCCACTTGTTTTCTTCAACAAATATTTTAATTAAGAAAATACATAAAATCCCTTCTTGCCAAATGGTTGCTTACACTCTCTATCATACTTCTTAAATAAAAGTCGTCCATACCAAGTAACTATTAATTTGTGACCAACTATCACTATGTGCATGTTTTAAATAAAGTCCTCATGCCAAATGACTACATAGATTAAAGTAGGAACATATATAAATTTTTATTTTATATTTTAAATAGGCAATATAAATTATAAAATAAATATTTTTTATTGAAAATAATAAATATTGACATTATACATTACTTATTTGATAAAATAAAAACAAATTGAATTGAAATTTTTCGATAAAGACAATGAAAGTAAAAATGAGCCATAATATAGAATAAAGAGAATCATTCTTGACCAATTTCATATAATAATAACATTAATAATAATAAATTAAGTATGATGATCAGCACTTACATATAACTGTTGGAATTTAGATTCATTGATCATTCTTCTTTGATTAGTTTCGTTGCGTTGCATTGAATGAACTTCTTCAATCATTCTAACTCTGTGAGCTCGAGCTCTTACTTGCACTGTTAGTAAAGCTTGCATGCCTCTAAGAGTAGCTGCAGCTTTTTTCCTCACCAGAAATCCCCTCACCACTGCTTGCAATTTTACCAATCCCTTCAATGCCCTCAATGCCTTTCTAGCCTGTCAAAATTTCTCATTCAAATTTCAAATATGTATGTAAGAAGTAATTACATGTATAGATATTCAATAAATTTATGGTGATAAATTCTAAAAAAAATAAAAAAAAATGTATAGATATTCAATATTTTCATATTCTTTCTTTAATTACACGTCTCTCTCGTTTATAAAGCTCTAATAGGCCGGTTGTAAATCGATGAAATTTTTCTGCTATAAAATGTAATAACTTGTAATAAATAAACCAATTATAATAATTTTAATATCTAATAACTAGAGAGAAATATAATTTCAGAAAATCTAAAAGAATTATATTAGATGTAATATTGATTATGTAGAGAAGATAAAACATATGTAAATATATATAATACATACCAGAAACGATCTGAAACAAGCTTGGATTTTAATAGCTGCAACTTGCTGAATTGTACTGAAGCTTGATTTCCTAGCAGCTGCTTTGGCAATCTCTGGCTTGAAGAAGAAAGATGGTGGAGAAAACTGGCCTTTTGGAGTATGTTTCAGTACTGTTTCAAGCTGAAGGCTTCTCATGCTTTCTCCTTCAGGAGTAGTGGGTGGCGGAGGCGGTGGCGGTGGTGGAAGCTTAAACCATATCTTTCTCTCCATTAATCTTCCTTGATTTTTCTCCTTCTTTCCAGTTAAGAAATTTCTCAGCCATTTCCCAGCTTTCACCATTTTATTTTATTTTATTTTTGTTATTGGTAAGGAAAAGGAATCGAATTGAAGGAATTTAGAGAGCTTAAAATTACGTTTTGCACTTTTGTTTGTTTGAATTTATATCTGAAGTTTGGGATTACAGAAGGAAGAGAAGAGGATGGAGGGGGGATAGATGAAGAAAATGGATATTAAATGTAAGAGCTTCTTTCCAAGCTTCCATTTGTCAGTATTAGGAAGAATAATTCCAAATTAGCACTGCAACTAGAAAGCTAAGAAAAAATTTCAGGCTAATTCAAATTTGACCAAGATGATAAGAGTTGATTGATTATAATATCAAAATGAATTTAATGATAAAAAACTCATCCTGATCACATTTGGATCAGAATATTTTGAGTTAAATTTAATAAAAAAAAATACCTAAAAAGATGGAGTCATACAGATTATTATTTAAAAATCGAAAGCTAATAATAACAAACAGAAAATTCAATTCTTGTGATTTTCATGATTCTTTAATTGAATTTTTTTTTTTTTGGGGTACTGATTTGATGCTGAACCAGACATGCATGAAAAGTCAGCAAAGGAAATGAGGGAAATTTTCAAAGGATGGTGATAGTATTTTTTTTCTTTTATGACGATACTTTTCCGATTATTGTATGTTTTTGGTGATGATACTTTTGAACTACTTTTAATTTAAATTTTGGATGGAGAGGGATTTGCAGGTAAATGTACTTGTTTAAGAATGGCAAGAAAAAAAATTATGTGGAATAAATAGTCGAAGGGAGGAATAAGAGAGAGAAAGGATGACCAACCAAATTATCAAAATAAACAATTAAGAAAATGTGCTAACCTAATTTTAAAAAAATGGAAGAGAGAGAAAGGGAGACCATGATATTATTATTTTTTATTTAAATGATAAAATTTATTGCATAGGATTAGGGGCGGATCTAGAAAATTTTCTCTAAGACACTATAAGAGAAGTATAAAGTTAGCATAAATATCATACTCCATATCTCCTTAATTTTTTGATACGTAATTAAATTAAGCTTTAAAATATTTTAAACTAAATATAGTTTTTAATTAGTTTAGTATTATTGCCTTAAATGAGTTACGAATAGCATTGTATGAAGATACAACACGTACATGTCTAAATAAGAGAATAAGTTGAATGAGAAAGTAAAAATTTTACCTGAAAAATTCAAAAATAAAAAACAATAGGCATGCCCAAGTTAAAATGATTCCACTAATATTTGTCATCAATTACAAATGACATTCTTCCTCGAAGGAAGATGTTGATGCAATGCAACAAACATATAATGTAAATAACATATTACGTAATTGAAGTTAGATGAGCCTAGAGTATGAAGTTGTCTTTAAAAATTCATTTATAGCCACACTCTTTTATGGTGGTGAAATCAAAGAACAATAAGTCCAACATCCATGCTAGTTTTAACATGGAGATTCATAGTAATATCAATAATTAATCTTATACGAAATATAGTACGCGCATTGACATTGTTGGTGATAGTAGTGATAGAGTTAATGAGCTTTGGTGTAGCCAAGAGAAATGGCTAGAGGGCCATAGTCCAATGACGGTAATCGAAGGACCATAGCTCGACGACAATGGTCGGAGGACCGTAATTGAGCAATAACGATCAAATGATCGTAGTTAAGTGACGATGATTGGAAGATTGTAGTCGAATGATGATATCTAGAGAATTATAGTTAAGTTGTAGTAGTTAGAGGATAGTAGTTGAGTGACAGCAATATGAGGAACTTAGTCCAACATCCATGATTAGAAGATTGTAGCCGGCAGAAGGTGGCCGAGGGACTATACTCTGACCTGTAGTAAATGATTTCTCTAATGTTTATCCTTAAGTATTGGTAATCTTACTGCCCCATAGAGAAATTTTATATTGAGGTGTTTCCTGGTACTTGTCCAATTTCTAAAGCTCCATATTGTATGTTACCTAAAGAATTATAAAAATTGAGGGGTTTTGTTAGACCCAGTGTTTCCCTGTAGGGTGCACATGTGCTTTTTTTGGAAAAAAAAAAGATGCAATAATAAAATGCACATTAACTATAAAGAACTAAATAAGATATATGTTGCCTAGCATTGACTACGTGTTTGACCAATTAGAAGCTGCATTTATATTCTCTAAGATAGACTTAAGGTCAGAGTACCACTAGTTGAAAGTGTAGGAGGAGGATGTGGCAAAGGCTACTTTTAACTCCAATATGTCTACTATGAATTCTTAGTCATGCCTTTTGGGGTGATTAATGCACCCTCCATATTTATGGATCTGATGAACAAAATATTTAAAACATATCTAGATCAATTTATGATTATTTTTATCAATGAATATCAAACAGTCCATTTGAGAATTATATTAGAGATATTGAGGCAACATAGATTATATGCAAAACTTTTAAAGTGAGAATTATGGTTAAAAGTATCACTTGTCTAGGTCATATTATAAACAATAATGGAATATCTATAAATCCGTAGAAAATGTGAGCTATTATAAATTGGCCAAGACCTACAACTATTTCTAAAGTGCATAGCTTCTTGGGTATGGTAGGTTCTTATAGGAAATTTATAAAAGGCTTCTAACAAATTGTAATTGCTTTGCATAGATTGACACATAAAGTAGTGCCATTTTAATGGACATCTAAGTATGAAAATAGTTTAATTTTTTTTAAAATTAAAGAATCATCTAGTAACATCTTATGTTATAATTATTTTTTCTAGTATAGAGGGATGTTAGGTGTTCAATGATGAAACATTAAAGGGTGTGTAATGATGCATCACAGTAAAGTTATTACTTATGTCACTAGGTCGTTAAAGCCACATTAAAAATAAACTATCTTGTCACTATAATATCTATTGTTCTAGGATCTAGCAAGTTAATCAAGCTAATTTGAGATGAACCCTTGTTTAATTTTGATTAAATCATGAAATATAAGTTCTATATTATTTAACTATCATTAACTAAGATTAGAATTGGAATGGAAAAGAGAAATTCATAAGTGAAATAATATTCCTTAGAATGTTACAACACTCTTAGTGGCAGGAGTGTGGAATTGTTCTCTCTATTTAGGAGGAGAATTTGAAGGAGCATTGTGGTAATGGATGTTTCCATCACATCATTCAGCTCTATATTTAGGGGAATCTAAAAGAATCTAGAATGTTCTATTTGAGCATATGATTATTGAGGAAGTGGGCATCACTGTGCTAGGTCAAAAAAATGATATTTTTAAAATAAAAATCTAAAATCATTCCCCCCACCCCCCTGGCACCTCCCCCACCCCATCAATTTTTAGAGAAAAAGAAGTGAAGAAAGAGGAGAGAGAAAAGGAGGGAAATTTGGATGTTGCGGGGTTGAATTTGTTCATCATTCTAGTTAAGGATTTTATTGAGCATGAGATAGTGTTCTAAAAACCTATATTTGATTTTAATTATAATAAGTTTATCTCAAGATATAGATAAAAAATAAATTTTTTGTAGGATTTAATAAACTTCCACTTCATAACTTTTAATATGTATAAAATACATCATTTTAAGTATTTTGATAGTAAGAAATCAAAATTTCACTAGTTTGTTTTCTTTGTATAAATTTATGTGAATATTAGTAGAATGTGGTATTTTTGATATTAGTAGTAATTTGATAAAAGCCTTAAATTGATGATATGAACATTTTTCTGAAATAATATCTAAAAAATGTAATATTATGTGAGTGGGCATTTTATACCCACATTGACACCTGAGTGTTGTATATCTAGCATTAATGCATCAACATCATCATGTTTAATATTATAATCATTCCTTAAATTATTTAAGTTTCATTCACAAAGCATAATATATGGAGGAGATTCTCATAATGAAAATTATCAAAAATGCACTATTTGTAATGTTAAAATGGCCCTATATGTTCTGTTCTAGCCCCATCTTCCTTTTGTCTATGTGGGAGGGATTCTGACCCCACTTGTTGCATGCGAGTCTGAGAAGTTTTCTATTTTGATTCTAGCCCCACTTGTTGTATTCTATTGCAAGAGGGTTAGAAAGAGTCATAAGTGAAAGTAGATTTATAAGTAGGCATAAGGACATATGCATAATATATTACTACATTACATATTCTAGTATGTCAATGAATTAAGTATAAATAATATTTTGATAACACTAAAACTTCTATGTATATTATGATACATCAAGTAAATTCAACTGCAAGTAGAATTCTAATGGAAAGCATATCATGATATCTCACTCTATAAAGTCTATTTATGAAATTAGAAGTAATGACTCTATAAATAAGTACACTCTAATAATTCTATGAAAGTATATATATGAAAAGTATAAATAAAATGTTATGTTTAAAGATTGATAGTGATGTCTAAATTGATATTCTGAAACCCAAACATATTGAAATTTTATATAAATTACTTTTTACTAACACTTAATTTATACTCTATTAATTAACCAAATATTTGAATGATTCACTATTTATATTTTAATGGATATTGGTATCTATGATGGAAATGTGGATAAAGTCCACTGAGCGAGTGGTGCTCATTCTGTGAAGTTTTTATGATATTTCAAAAAAAATGAAGAAGGCCCAATGGAGTAGAGTGATAAGTGCAAGATCATCTGAATCGGGTTTTCTGAGGTATTATGTAATCTAATTTTTATTTCTATGATGTATAGAATTTATACTAATTAGGTAATTACATATGATTTTGGAGAAATAAATTTTTGATGATAGTATCGAGTATTTATTTATGTGTTTATTTATTTAGTATCCTATGTTATATTATGTATTGTGGTTGAATAATGATAATGATAATAATAATAATGTTTATTATTATTATTATTAGAGATTTAATTCTTTCCTTAGATCTTGGGGCATAACACTCACGATCCTAAAATGATGATTATTATATTTGCCTTAAAAATATGACTGCACTATCTATATGGAGTTTGAAGTGAAACTTTCACAAATCAGTAGAGTATGAAATATGTTTTCACTCAGAGAGAGTTGAATATGAGACAATGAAGATGGATATAATTATTATAGACTAAGATTTCAATATCTAGTGTTATTCATGTAAGGTTAATGTTAAAGTTGATGTTTTCAGTAAATAATATGAAGAAGTAGTTGGTTCTATGATTATATTAGATGATTATTTTATTAGTGATATGGAAAGGCTAGAATCAAAAGATGTTAAATCAATTAATTTGGATATGGTGTTCTTTTTTAAATGATAATTCAACCAACTTTACAGAAAAAGATTCAAAAGCCTAGAAGTTTGATGAGTATATAAAATTCATAGATTATCTTATGTCTAGAAGGAAATTTGATCTTCAGGTAAATGAATTATGAGTGTTATTGTGTAAGGGCCGATTATGGATTCCTAGGGTTTTAGGCTTAAGGCAAGAAATTTTACACTAGGAAAATTTATCAAGATCTATAGTCAATGTTTTAATGGCCTGCATTGAAACAAGAGGTAGCAAATTTTGTATCTAATTGTGAAGGTGGAACATCGATGAATTCTAGCTTACTGTTGCATTTATCCATTCTTGAGTGGAAGAAGAAATGATTGCAATGGACTTTAATATGGGATTCCCAATATCTCAACAGGGACATGAAGCAATCGGGTATGTGTGTAATATCTATTATTATAGTGTCTGGTTTATTTGCAATGACCTTATGTAAACTTATTGAGAACTATAAGATTATTTAAGTATTTATGTATTCCTATGAATTTTAACAAATAAAAAATCTATAACTCAGAAGTTTTCCTTGGGAGAACTATAAACCTAAAGTGGGGATGCTAAAGTTCAAAGCTCTCTGTCTAGATGAACAAAAAATAGAGTCTTTAAGAGTGGTGCATTGTCATTTTTGTTTGCAGAGGAGTGCTTGGGTGCATTATAGAATTGATAGAATATCACTACAATATAAGAGATTTTCAAAATTAGAGGCTATTAGTCATGTTGGACCTTAGGGCTTGATATGTTTAGCATATATCTATATGTTTTTTTTTTTTTTTTTTTTTTTTTTTTACATGTTTACATTTATATTTTGATGAATGAAAGTGAAATCAATATTAATGTTTATTATTGTGTGGAAAATATGTTTGTATATTATATAATTTTATAATCATTATGTGTTGTGTATTAAGGAAAAGTGTAAAGTAAGAAAAAAATTCTTCCAAATTAGATCTTGAAGAAATCATAAGTCCACTTATATAACCTTGACATGATATGACCCATCAACGAGTAATGGGTTATATCAGCTTGGGTTATGACACTTTTGTTGGTCAATTGACAAAATATGTATGTTTTCTTCCAATAGGAAAAAGATTCTAGGAAAAATTTGACACAGATTTACATGCATGAGATTATTAGATTACATGAGATGCTGAGGGTAATTATTTTTTAAAATGATAGTAGATTTACTTCTAGAATATGGAGAGTTGTCTAGGGAGGTTTAAGAACTAAATTGAATTTTAGTATTGATTTTAATCTATAGACATATGGTTAGTTTGAAAGAACTGTTCAGTATTAAAAGATTTAGTGAGGTTGGTGTGCTTGATTTTAGCAAAAGCTGGGAAGATACATTTATTGAATGAATTTTCTTAAAGAAACAACTTCCAAACTAGCATTAGTATAGCACCGTATGAAGCTTTGTATGATTATAAGTGTAGGACACCATTATCTTGGATAGTGGTTGGAGAAAGAAGACTGTTAGGGATAGCTCTTGTGGATTATAATATTAAAATAATTAAATAGATTTGAGTTAGATTGAAATTAGCTCAAGATACATAACAGAAGTATTATAATTCAAAGCATCAATACGTATAATTTTATATTTGCAATTTTATATATGTCAAAGTTAGCCCAATAAAAGATGTGAGCAAATTTGACAGAGAAGGAAATGCTGAATCCAAGATATATTAGAACATTTGAGGTAATATATAAAATTGGATAAATCTACTTACTATTTACTTTTTCCCAGTCATATGTATGATATACATAATGTGTTTCATATTTCTTCCCTGAGGAAATGGATCATCAATATGGAGAATAGGGTTTTCGAAAATGAAATAAAAGTATAGCCTAATTTGAGTTATAGGGAAGAACTTGATCTTATTCCAACTTATGTTGTTAAAAATTAAGAAACAGATGAATTTTTATGGTAAAATATATAGTAGGGACAAAAGTCTGATAAAGAAGTAACATGGGAAAAGGAATTTAAAAAATAAGGCAAATTTATCCTTATTTGTTTAACTAATGTGTGCAATGAAATATTGAGGATGATATTTTTATGAGGGTGGACTATAAAGACCATTGTAGAAATAATTAGAACACCTATAATGACCTAAATTGATATACTACGACCATTATATTTACATTTATTTATTTTTAAAATTTCTATGATTAATTCTACATTATTTTCTATTTGAGTTTAATCTTAGGGATTATGTGTGAAAATTTGCAAGCATATGAAAACTTCTTGGGAGTAGAGGTGTCAATATATGACACGATCAAAAACCCGACCCAAAAATTTTTGGTCCAGGTCATCCCAATTACGAAATAGGTCATGATAGGGTTCAATATTTCAGTAGCAGGTAGGGTTCAGGTTGACCCAACAACCCATGGATGACTCAATTAGTTTGGGTTAGATTGACATTTGGCTTATCATGCACTTTAACATGTTTAGTCATTCACTTATTCTTATTTCTTGTATACTTACTTCCTTTCTTCTTTCGAATAGTCACAACCTTGAACTCACTGACATTACCATCTCCTCATCACAACCACTAGAGAACTAGATCGCACCATCGCAACCTTTAGAGAACTAGATCATACCATCACAACCTCTAGATTGTCTCCCGCCATCACATGAAATTATTATTTCTCTATCTCTATATGCCAATTTTATAGTTTAGGGTTTTTCCATTTTTGTTGTTCTAAAGCTGGAACTTGGAAAAGATTCAAGGAAATACTTCAAATTACAATTTAGTCATTCTCTTAAGTCAATCTACTTAGGCTCGTACTCACATGGTGCTCAAGAGAGAGATGAGATTATACTTTTGTTATTCCTCTTCTTGTTTTTTATGTATCTCTTGATTAGCAAAAGTTTGTGAGCTAAAATACAATAAAACCCTTAGGTTTTAACTTTACTTTTATCAGTTTATCTCCATATTACCTACCAACTTACCAACCCTAATTTCCATTCAAAGTAAGCAAAAGACAACATAATCAAGTTTATAATTCACTAACCACAACTACATCTATATAAGAAAATCATTTTTAGGTTTATCACATTATGTTATTGTTATTGTTATAGTTTCCAAATCTTACAATTTATATTTAAGGTTATTAGTGAACTATTTTTACAGTTGGATGGTGGACTAATATGTGATGGTAATTTTCTTCATATATGATGGTGTGCATATATTATAAAACTTATTATGCTAGAGGGTACAAAGAAGATATATAATTTATGTCACACCCCAAAATAAATTGGAAGAATTGCATCTACTTTCATTTAGTCATTTAACTCGAGCTTAATAATTTCATATAAATAATAGAAAGAAATTGATTTATATTTATATTCATCAATATGTATAATTATTACATGCCAAAAATGTCATGTATACAATATTCATGTTACAAAACACTAACTACATCACTATAAATACATCATTACATAAAATAACTACAAGCACTGAAAAGAAATTACACATGCTGTCCAATGCCTCATATCATAGGATCCTTAACCTTTCCTGAAAATAAGCAAAATCACATAATGAGCATATAGCCCAACAACAACAACAACAACAACAACAACATCAAGCCTTTATCCCACTACGTGGGGTCGGCTACATGAATCCTTTTTCTCCATTGTGTCCTATTAAAAGCCAAATTCTCGTTTAAATCTAATAAAGAAAGGTCATTCCTAATATTTTCTAACCAAGTCTTTTTAGGTCTACCCCTACCTTTCTTAACACAAGTCAAATCTAATACCTCTACTCTCTTAACTGGGTCGTCGGAAGGCCGCCTTTTTATGTGACCAAACCATCTAAGGCGACTCTCTCTAATCTTATCTTCTACTGGAACTACTCCAACCTTTTCATGTATATGCTCATTTCGTATCCTATCTCTAAGGGTAAAGCCACTCATCCATCTAAGCATCCTCATCTCTGCCACACTTAACTTAGTATTATGCTTCTCTTTTAATGGCCAACATTCGGCACCATAAAGCATTGCAGGCCTCACTACCATCTTATAGAATTTTCCCTTAAGTTTGAGGGGTACATTTCTATCACATAACAAGCCCGATGCATTCCGCCACTTCAACCATCCAACTTGAATGATATCAGTATATTAACCAAAATCTTACTACTGAATTCAATACAAAGTAAAAGAGAATAGTATATTATAAATCCTATAAAGAAATTAATGTATCAATATCTATTATCTGTGCCAATTTACTGTGTCAATTATTCATATAAATTTATCAACCAGTCTATCCTTATCATTCAGTCTGTTTCAATTATCTTCAATCAATATTATCATTCAATAATTTGTATCCTTCTATTAGTAAAATCATTTTAGTAACAATACCAGCAGACATAATATATAATGATATCAGTACAATAATAATCAGTAAAACTATCAATATAATATCCGTAGCATTAATCACTAATGGTGTAAGTACAATATTAGTAACATTAATCAATAGAAGTATCAGTATAATATTAGTAAAGTAATAAAAAATGGTATCAATATAATATTAGTAGAAGTAATCATTAACAATATCAATACAATATCAGTTATAGTAATCAGGAATGTCATCAGTAATTTCTATATAAGATATTTAAATAAGGGTATCATGATCTTGCTCCTACCCTTATGATTCTCAATCAGTCGCCCCTTATAACTCTCAATCAATAAACTCCTTATCACTCTCAATCAGTGAATCACATAAAGTAGTCACCCCAACTTCTTATAACTCCCAATCAATCTCCAGCTCCTTATGACTCTAATTAGTAAATCAATAAATCTTGAGGGTATCACGTGGAATTAATGTTTCATATATATGATATCATTTAGTACATCATTTCATCAAAATAGTTAGAATCCATTTAGAAGATCATTCAATATATACCAATCATATCAATTATTTTTGCTCAATCATATTTCATTATTATCATGTCAATGCATAGTACATTACTTTTCAACCTAGTTTTAGTATATATTTTCTCTACACATTTCACATAGAAGATCATATAAATATTTTAACTAGTAAAAATGTAACAAAATAATCAAATCTATAATATATCAAAGGTTATATGGTGAAAGCTTACAAAATCAAGAGAAAATGTATTTTTTGTAGATTTATGAGAGATAAAATCCTTAGAATTAAAATCATCAAAAATAGGAGTAAGAGATTATTCATTTACCATGAATAGAATATTTTTTGTAATTGGAAGGATGGATAAAAATGACAAAAACATTTCCCTCTCTATTCTATCTCACCTTCCCTTATCCTTTCTCTCCATCTCTTTTCCTTTCTCTCCTTCTCCATTGATTTCATCCTGGCCAAGTAGCTTGAGAGTGAGGGCGTGAGGGGAAATGGTAGGGATATTTATATTAAAAAATATATAAAGTAGTACTAATGGCCTAGCACCACAGCACTTTGACCCAGCACCATAGCGGTTTGCCCAACAGCCATAATATTATATGTCAAATTGAGAATTATTATAGAATAGAGACTCAAATGCACAATGGAATTTTTGGCAACACTATGGTCTCAAACCAATCTCCATAGAGCTCACAAGTACAATGTCGAAGCACTCTAGTTTAAATAGATATTAAGTTTTTTAAAACACATTATGTATTTTTTAGTTTTTACAGTTTAATCTAAAAAATTAACGATAGCATAGAGAATGTAGAAGTTTCTCAAGCTAGGAAACAAAAATGTTTAGATTATGTTAAGAAAAGTTATCTTGATGCAAAAAGTGGTTTGAGGGAAGATGTTTTAACTAGATGGAACTTTACTTTTATTATACTTAATAATGTTGTTTATTATTAATGTGCTTTTTTTGCATTTAGAGTTAGGTGATTCGAATTACAAGTCTTGTCCTAATAGTATTGAATGGGACAAAATGAAATCTCTTGGCTCCTTTTTATGAGATAACTTGTGTCATCTCTAGCAGAAAATATTCAATTGCAAATCTTTACTTTATTTCATTATAAATTGCTTATGTAGCACTAAAGCTTGAAATTTCCAGTGGGCAATTAAAAAAAATGGTAACAGGTATGGTTTCCAAGTTTGAAAAGTTTTGGTCATAAATGTTTGTTATATTAGCAATAACTATTATTCTAGATCTTACATATAAATTTAACTTTATTAAGTGGTGTTATAAGTGATTATATGGTGGTGATAATGTTCTTGATGTTCGAAAAGTTAGAGATGAGTTATTTTAATTATTTATAAACTACTCAAAAGCCAAGAGGAATGGTTCAGTGGGATAGCAATCAATTGCAAAATAAAGTTAACAAAGTGATGTATCAGAAAAGTACTTGTACAATTATCAAATCACAATTTTTGTTCAAAAATTTTAGTTTATTTCCCACTCTTGGATCACATGAGCCTTGTGCACCTTTAGCTTTTAATTACAACAAACATTATTGGTTAAGCTAATCCAACGGACCAAGTCTTTAGTTTAGGTTATATTTTTTCACTAACATTTTAGGTTCAAGAAACAAGACAAAGAGAGAGTCAAATATGAAGAATGTGAAGTTTAAAATTTTCAAATGATTAGGGTGGTGTGCATAGGTTTATATATTTTTGCTTTTATTTGAGTTATTAAATATATTATATGCAAAATGGCCAAAAAACTATGCACACCTCACAACGGGGACAAACAGTACAAATAATTGAAATTTAAAATTTTGATTTTTTGATAAATTATTTTACATGAATAAAATCATTTATAATTATTTATATTACATAATAAAATAATTAATACTATAAACATTTATGATTTCTTAAAATATGAACAGTTCTAGACAGTTAGCTATATCAAATAATCCAAATAGAGTAGTTGAGAGAAAACCTTCTTTTCCTTTCGTAAAATTAAACTCTGACGGCTCGGTTAATCAAAATTTTGCTGGTGCTGGAGGTATTTTAAGATATCACAGGGGTATGATTCTAGCGGCATACGCTTCCCCTTAAGGTCTTCCTCTGTTATTACTGCTGAACTCACTGCTCTTAGTTTGGGTATTGAAAAGTGCATTATCCTGGGTTTTTTTAATGTCTGGATTGAGTTGGATGCGCATATTGTGGTTCAAATTATCAATAATCTAGTTCAAGGAAATCCTCAAGATTTTTATTTAATTAGAAAAATCAAACAGCATCTGTCTACTATTAATTTTACTATATCTCATGTCTATCATGAAGCAAACGCTTGTGCGGACTGGTTGGCTAAATTTTGCTGTCAGCTTGAGGGTTTTCAAAATTTGGATATTTATAACCTTAATCCTTTTCTGAAAGGATTAATTAATCTTGATAAAACTGCCCTCCCTTATATTAGACATGTTTAATCTTTCCAGTTCTCTATTTCTGTATCTGTATGTGTTCTTTGGTACTAGCCTCTGTTATACTAATCTGGTAAGCTCTGGATTCTGTCAGAATCAGTGTTTTATGAAAGGCTCCTTTCATTATATTAACTATCTGTGATCCAATTTGAAAGGTATCGGGTGGCCGCTTATTAAGTTTAGCAGATTGGATTTTAGGAGTTTTATCTACTGCTGGAACCCTTCTGATTACTGGTTTTACCATGTTTTTGTTTTTAGTAATTCCCCTTCTAGTCATGATGATATTTTTCTTGGTAGAAATTTTACTAGTATCCTAAATTTAATCTCTCGCAACTGGACTGAGTTTACTCATTCTATCATTCTTTATGCTATTATGTTTCTGTGCTTAACTGGTGAGGTTTTTCTCTTAAATTTCTTACGTTGCATAAAGTTCAGCGCTTATCTGTTAAGGATCGATCCTTCTGCTATGATTGATATGGTCCTTTACGGGTATACTTTTTCCATTAAGCTAGTGGGGGTTTTACATAACTGTTTCTATATTATATTTTGCTGCTTTTTCCATATTTCCTTTTTTTGGAGCACCAGGTCGTGGATTATTGCTACTGCCATTTTTTGGACGAATTACAAGGTTGAAAAGGTTAGCCATTCTACCTGGTTGCATTTTCTTTTTGTATTTCCTTTGTTATTTTGCAGGAAGTTCGAGTAGAACGTTATTAAGTGGATCTTCCTTTTTTGGGTGCTGATGTCTCTCAGCCCGAGCCTTTTAGATCATTATTTTTGTAATGGTAGAACAGGGAACCACTGGCTCTTAGGTTCTTTTTTTCCTTTTAGTTTGATTGTAACTCCTCGGAGTTGTAGAGAGCTGGTGGATCCTTTTAAGGATTTTGTAACCGATTTTTGAAATTAACACGTAGGCCCCTCCGTGGGTTTAAACCAAAAAAAAAAAGGGGGTTCTTTATTTGAGAGCATGGGAATACACTTATGAAGAAATGTTGACTCTGAGAGAAAGTTCCTAGGCAGTGTTTAAGGAGTGTCTTGTGGGGATTCACGTAGTTATTACTCTATTTGGCACTTACTCCGCTAGCTTATTTGTGTAATATCTCGAATATGTGAAATAAGTTTATTAGAAAAATATAAAAATTCTGAAGTAGAGCGCTTTGGTGTTGATATATGGTGCACTATGGTACTAGGCCATATATATATATATATGTAGGGGATGAAAATATTTCAAATATGGATGCAAGTCCTATAATTTTGATGATAACAAATATTACTAGATTTCTTAATGTGATGTCTCCTGATAATTGAGTTTATTTCATATCTGTTTAGCTCTGCTCATTAACATTTTAGGTCAACTGTTCACTTGCATCTTTGATCAGCTCAAGATTGGGTAGACTATGATTAAAGTATATTTTTAGTTTGTATGTACTTTTTATCTTTCTTGATTCAATCATGTATTTGAAAGATCCTAAAGCTGACTAACCTTCTACAACCACTCAAGGGGTGAGTTAGTGAGTTAGAAAGAAGATGAGTTTTTTGAACTAATCGTACTATAAAATTTATATCATATTAGATGATATGTTAACAAAAAAACATTAGTTCAGGAACTTTTATTAATTTAAATTGATTAAACTAATTGTATTAAACAATCATTATCATACAGGATGATCAATTATAATCATGAAAATAGTCGTCAATCATAATTTAGGTAATATTTTAAAATTCAAATTTTATTCTAATTGTATAGTAATATATGCATCGTATTGTACAATATATGGCAATCATACCTAAATTGTTATTGTGAATAGGGGAACAATTATGGTTAATTTGTTTGATCAAATTGTACAAAATGATTGGTAGCGATCATACTATACGATCCGAGTGATGCATAGGATGATAATTTATCATAGCCTATTGTATAAGATGAAATACCATAGTTTTTCAAATAATCATATAGGATGACCCTCCAATTTCATACTGTATGAACCGAGTGCTGCATAGGATGATGATTTATCATTGCTTATCATATTGGACAATCAGTAGAAACTCTTGAACTGATCGTACATGACAATACAATTCATAATATATAAAAGGCTTATTTTGTACTAATCATACTGGATGATCTTAAATAATATATTAGAATTTAGGGCATTTTTAAGGGCTACCTATTTAAAATCTCATGTAAACTTGTTCAAAAGCCTTTTCGCAGCTAAGTGTCTTGATAGGGAGCAAAGAGAAGGAGTTTAGGAGAGCTTTGAGAGAGAAAAGAGGGAGAAATTTATTGTGAGGGAGAGTTGTGAGGGATTCACAAGGTTAGTCCAAGCAAAGTTTTTTCTATCTTCTTCAAGTTTCTACCTTGATTCTTTGGTGGCTCTGCGGAGACATTCTACAGCACTAAGTCGTGGTTCTCTACTATCACCTAGAGATTGAAAAAGGATTCAAGATAATATGCCTTCTATTAGATGGAGAAATAAGCTTCGAGGTATGCTGTTATCACCTGGAGGGTGTGAAAAGCTTTTTGTTCTCCATAGCATGGGGTTAGTGAAAGTAATTTTGTAAGGGATTCTCTGCCTTATTATGGGGGAAAATAGAGAGACACTTATTTTAATGCAATACTTGGAACGAAGGCTTTTGAGGAGTGGATGTGGGTCAGGTTGGATTGAACCACTATAAATTTTAGTGTATTTGTTCTTATTATTTATTGCACTTTATTTTTTTTATGATTAACTATGTGGTTGAAAACTCTGATCTTTTATTATTGTGAAATTAATTCACTTCAACATCGAGTGATAAAATTATTTATTTTCAAATATTGAAAAAGTTAATAAAAATATTTTTTTATTAAAGAAAATTTTAAATTACTAATTCACCCCCCCCCTTCTTTGTTAGGCTGAGGCTGGTTCTTTGAGATTTAACAACCTTCACAAACTTTCAAAAAATAAAGGAGAGAGAAAAGTCTTTGGATCATATTTATCAGTCATTTTTTGTTACAAATTCTATTTTATTCATTATAAGTGACTAATCTCTTGCTTCTATTTTCAATGATTTGGATTTCTATGGATGTTATCTCTCCTAATTCTACCAAAAATGCACAATCACCTGATTCAATAAGCTTTCACCGTACAAGTTTGGATATATTATATATTTGATCATTATGAATAATTTGATATAATTTTTTATTACATTTTAAATAAAATACTAAATGATATCTGATACATTATATGATAACTCCACATGATAGCCTATTAAGCCACATAATTCACTAATTGTGAGTCATAAGAAGATGGAGAAGTATTGGGAGTTATAAGGAGTCAGGACAACTAATTCATGTGATTTAAGGGGAGTTAGAAGGAGTCCAGGCAACTAATTCACATGATACTAACATTAATAATGATAATTGTTACTGATATTGTGATTGATTTTGTAATGAATTGAAATATGATGAATTGTAGAAAGGTAAATTGATATAGATAATCAGTATAGACATTGATGCATATATTTCTTTACATGATTTATAGTATGTTGTTCTCTTTTATCTTATATTTATTTAAGTTATAAGATTTTAGTTACTTATTAGCTTATGTACTCATTACATAGTTTTACATGTTTAATTTAAGGAAAGGGTAAGGATCCTATGATATGAGACACTGAATAACATGCATAATTTTTCTACTTGCAATTCTAGACAAAATGATAGAATGTTTATTTTTGTTATTCATTTGTATCTCTAGTTAATTAAAATAAAAGATATATATAATTCTTCTAATATATATCCTAGAATGTGATGATTTCTGTGTGAGGACTTCTTATGAATCCTTGTTGAGAGTGTCACTTGAGACTAGCCGAGAATGCTAGGGAGGCATCTTCGCTATGCAGGAAGCAAAATGAGAGAGGCATATCCACTATGTAGGAAGTAGAATGAGGGATGCATCTCCTCCATGTAAGAAGCAAAAGGAGGGAATCATCTCCAACATGCTGGGAAGTAGAAGGAAGGAGTCTAGGTGTTTTAGAGAGTGAAGAGTTATGTAAAAGTCATTATCCACCTGGGAATAGAGAAGGGCTTGTATACCTTGATGAGTGTAGAAGGAATACTTTCTAGTGAAATTCCCAAGAATGAGGATCTTGGGGAGTGGGCATGGGTCTAAGGACAACACTACTACAAAATTAATTTTGTTTCCTTTTTTCTTAAATTGTTTTACTTTGCCTACTAACATATTTTAAATTTATTATTTAGATCTTCTCTTTGTAGCAAGTGTTTATTTCAAAAAAAAATCAATTATATTATGATAAATTTATAATTTCTGAAAAAAACATCTTGCTATGTTATCTTGCTATTAATTTTCTTAAATAACACCTTGCTATCAAAGTGCTTTAAAATTAATCTTTTTAAAGTTAATCATTTGGTTTTTTATTTCACCTCAAATCACTATTACTTTTTTTAAAAGGAATTTTGTTTTAAAACACCCATTTCATCTCCTCCTCCCCAAGCTATGTGTAGTCCCTTACATTTGGTACCAGTGCGAGATTTATTTGATTCAAATACCTAAGTAGATTTTGGTATGATACAGTTTAGGAATCAGAGCACATCATAAGGGTATTCTATTACTCGCCCACTATTTTTGGACAACATTCCCTTTGATTTTCTTAAAACATGCATGTTTACATTCATTCAATTCATAGATCATAGGATGTGGCATTTAATTCAAGTTAGATATTCACCACCAAATAGAATACTAAATGCAGAAAAATTTAAATACTATTCATTAAATGGAGCACAGAAGATATAGAACTTGCAAAGATAAATGTTAAATGTTTAAATCACTTCTTTTTTGCACTTAAGTCTAAGGATTATATGAGAGTGTTCGCTAGTATAATTGGAAAGGAAATTTGAGATAGAATGTGTGTTACCAATGAGGAAACTAATTAAGTAAAGAAATTCTAGTTAAATATTTTACTTCATGATTATGAACTTTTTAGAATGCAACCTAGTGAATGTCTGACATGTATACTCGCTTTACGAAAATCATTACTTCCTTGCATGATTTGGGTAAGCTAAAAAGGTTAATAAGATTCTTATATATGTCTTCTTGAATCTTGGGATGCCAAGGGAATGACGATCTCAAAATAAAAGGATATAAATGATTATTCTATTGATAATTTAATTGGTTCTTTTATTTCTTATGAGTAAAAGATTTGCTAAAGAGCTGCAAATAGTGGAGAAAAAAGAAAGAAGAAGACAATTGCTCTAAAAATCGATGACGCAAAAAATAGAAACTTACAAGGAGATGTAAATGAGGAGATAATGCTAATGCTAGGCAATTTAAGAAATTTCAAGAAAAAAAAAACAAGCATAAGTGACATAATGAAAAATACATAGGTAAAAATAAATCAAATAAGTTTATTGCTGATTTTGTTTGTTATGAATGCAAAACACAGGGCATATAAGATCAAACTATCCAAATCTAAAAATGCAACAAACCAAGGAAAACACTAGAAATAGATAATCATTTTAATTACAAACATTATGATAATTATTTTAAATGTTTCAAATCAAGACATAAAACAATAATTAGTATTTTCATTATAACAATAATAAGCATTTCGGTTATAATAATAATTAGTATTTTAGTCACAACAATAATAAATATTTTTATTACAACATCAATAATTTTTTCCAATGGAAATTTTCTTTTAAAAAAAAATACAAAATATAATTTTCATGACACTCAATTTGATCTGAAATCATTTAGTTTTCTAATTAATGTCTTGAATTATCCTATTGCACTTCAAATGATCGGTCTTCTCAGATCGGCACGTTTGTGGTGCTGATAGATCGCCTCGTTGAATCATTCAGTTCAACAAAATTTTTGTTGAGATCGATGTTCAAATGGTCCTAAGTTAAATTCAAATGTTTTCAATTCAAAAAATGCATTGAAATTTATGTACAATCAAAATGATTTTTGGAAATGTTTCAATATTAATTTTATTAATTCATCTACTAGATATATTTTGTATATATATCAAATAAATTTATTTTTACTCATCTTACCTTCAATAAATATAATATAACCAACAATCCAGGAGAGAGTATATGAATAATTTTTTTCAAAAAATTTAAAACATCTTAAAGGTCGTTTATATATATATATATATATATATATATATTCAAAAATTATCAATTTGTGCCCACGTCAAAACCTACTATCATTTCAATATGGCATCCTGATGTTCTTCCTCTTCGTCTTTGTCCAGTGCTTCAAAGATAACTCCCATCCGTCAATCTAAAGATGGGATTTTAACTATTTTTCCAAAGCGTTTTGCCTAATAGAAGTGTGGATGAAGAGGAGTGTTAAGGTCACGTATAAGCAATATAGATGAGTAGGAGAGAGTGGAAAAAGAGGCAAAAAAGAGAGGACAATGCCATGGTCGAAGGATGAAGGCTCTCCTCCTAGCTACTTGTCATTTCCTCATGGAGTTAACTCCATCGGCTTCTTCTTCTTTGGACTACGTGTACTGCTTGTCAAAAATTAAACTTAATTTAATTATTTGGGCATTTCAATTGAGAGCCCATAATCTAGAGAAGCCCTTAAAAAATTCTAGAGTCTCATTTTACCAAAATAAATTCAAAATTAAAAAAGTGATTTAGAAAATTCTAAAATATGTAATTAATGACTTTTATAAATGAAGATAGGAGAATATTATAAAGAGTCAAAAGTAGCCATTGGATTTAAATGTGTTTACACAATCCTAATGGGAGTGTCACTAGTATAAATAGGTATGGTGTCTTTGAATTTTGTATAAAGTAGAATCAAGAAGTGTAAGAGTGAAATAAAAGTAACTTTTAAAAGTATTACTCTTCTCTTTTAGAATTCCTCCTCTTACAATAGCCACTTATTTTTACAAAAATGAGATCAAAAGTTTATTTATAGAGAGATGGTGAGTAATAGTATGATTCCCTTCCAATTTCCAGTGCTCAATAATAGCAACTATGACAATTGGAGCATCAATATAAAGGCCCTTCTTGGAGTGCAAGATGTATGGGAGATGTTAGAGAAAGGCTATAATGAGGCACAAGATGAGTCAAGTTTATCCCAAACTCAAAAGATAGTCTAAGAGATTCAAGGAAGAGAGACAAGAAGGCTCTCTATCTAATCTTTCAAGGATTGGATGATAATGATTTTGAGAAGATTTCCAATGCAAAGTCTGTCAAAGAGGCATGGGAGAAGCTTCAGACCTCTTATAAAGGAGCGAAGAAAGTCATGAAGGTATGTCTTCAAACATTAAGATGTGAGTTTGAAACCTTATATATGAAAGAAGTTAAATTCATCTCTGACTACTTTACTATAGTCTTAGCCATTTCTAATCATTTTAAAAGAAATGGAGAGAATCTAGAATATACAATGATTATAAAGAAAATCCTTCAATATTTAGATTCAAAGTTCGATCATATTGTCACCATTATTGAAAAAACCAAAAACATAGAGGCTATGAAAATCAAACAACTCATGGGTTCTTTACAAGCCTATGAAGAAAAGAAAAAGAAGAAGCAAGTGATCATGAAACAAATCTTGAAGACACAAATTAATTCAACTAAAGAAGAGAGCCTCCATTATGGTAGAAGCCAACAAGGTAGAGGTTATAGTCGAGGATAAGGTCGTGGTCGTGGAAGTGGGCGAGGTTGGAGCTCTAACAATAACAATAACAACAATACAAATTAAGGACAAGGAGGAAGTTCAACAAGAGGACGTAAAAGAGGAAAATCAAGACTAAGGTATGACAAATCTCAAGTGTTGTGCTACAACTATCAAAATTCTGTCACTACACTACATAATATAGAACTTCCGATAACAATAAAGTTGAAGAGAAGCCTAATAAAGCATAAGAGAGAAGTCAACAAGATGACACTTTGCTATTCGCATATAAGGAGAATTAAAAAGGTGAAGATAACACATGGTATCTAGAAACCGGTGCAAGCCACCATATGTGTAGAAGAAAAAGCAAATTCATGGAACTTGACAAGTTGATGAGTGGCAATGTATCCTTTTGAGATGAGTCCAACGTATTTGTGGAGGGAAAATGTAATATTCTTATCTAATTGAATAATGGACAACACCAATTCCTTTCTAGTGTCTATTATGTGCCAAATATGAAGATAAAAACCTTTCTATAAGAGAAAATATGAGAAACCTAATTGCAAAGATACCAATATAAAGAAATAGAATGTTCTTACTCAATATTAAAAATGATGTTGCCAAGTATCTCAAAGCCTACTACAAAGACCCATCCTGGCTCTAGCATCTTCAATTTGGGCATCTTAATTTTGAAAGACTGGAGTTATTATCAAAGAAGAAAATGGTGAGTGGTATGCCTTGCATCAATCCCCCAAATCAGATATGTGAAGGCTACTTGCTCAAGAAGAAATTTAGGAAGAGCTTTCGGAAGGAGCCAAATTGGAGATCAAAAAATCCACTTGAACTCATACATACGAATGTATGTGGTCCGGTCATGCCAAGCTATCTCGAAAAGAGTAATTATTTCCTTCTCTTCATATATAATTTTTCAAGTAAATATTGGATATATATATATATTAAGCAAAAATCGGAAGTCTTTGAAGTATTCAAAAAGTTCAAAGCCTTGGAGGAGAAAAAAAGTGGCCTCGAGATCAAAGCTATGCATACAAATTGATGAGGATTAATTCAAAGGAATTTCAAGAATTTTGTGAAGCAAACAAAATACATTGACCTTTAATCATCCCAATATCTCCTCAACAAAATGTTGTAGAAGAAAGAAATAATTGAACTACCCTTGACATAGCTCAAAGTATACTCAACAGTAAGAAGATATCTAAGAAATTTTGGGTCGAAGATGTTGCATGTGATATTACTTGTCCAGTCAATCTCCAATAAGAAGTGTATGGGGAATGACACCGCAAGAAGTATGGAGTGGAAGGTAGCTCAATATCTCTCATCTAATAGTGTTTGGAAGCATAACTCATATGCACGTACCAAGTGAGCAACAAAGTAAAATGGATGAAAAGTGTGAGAAGTACATTTTCATTAGTTATGATTCCAGCTCAAAAGGCTACAATTTATAGAATTTAAACACTATAAAGACAATCATCAATAGTGATGTCATCTTCAATAAAGAAGGAGAATGGGTTTAGGACCCACATGATGATCACTACAACTTCTTTAAGGATGAAAAAGTTGAGCAACCAAGGATGTATCAAGAAAGAGACGAGCCCACAACACCACCAACTACAACTACTCAAGATGACCCATCATCTTCATCATCTTCAAGTGAAGGGTCAAGTAAAATTGTACCACACTTTAGAAGTTTATAAGAAATCAATGAGGTAACTGAGAATCAAGATAATCTCACTCTTTTGCCTCTTTTTCGATTGTGAACCAGTGAATTTTTAAGAAGTCGTGCAAAGAAAGAACTAGAAGGATGTAATGGACAAAGAAATCAAGGCAATTGAGAAGAATGATACATGGGAGCTAGCTGCACTTCTAATATGACACAAGACAATTGGTGTAAAGTGGGTGTACAAAGAAAAGAAGAAGATCAAAGGAGAAGTCAAGAAATAGAAAGCAAGATTAGTAGTGAAAGGTTACAACCAAATAGATGGCATGGACTAGGATGAGATATTTACTCTTGTTTTTGACTTGAAACTATAAGGCTAATTATTTCTTTGGCAGCTAAAAATAGATGGAAAATACATCAAATGGATATAAAGTCCTCCTTTCTAAATGGATTCCTTGAAGAGGAAGTCTACATTCAATAACCACCAGGCTATAAAGTCAAAGGGAAATAAGATAAAATTTTGAAGTTGATGAAGGCTCTCTATAGGTTAAAAACAAGCACTTAAGGTATGGAACAACTACATCGATAAGTATTTCCTTGAGAATAACTTCATCAAATGTCCTCAAGAGCATTCCTTCTACATCAAAGTCAAGGATGGGGATATTTTGATAGTGTGCTTATATATGGATGACTTGATCTTCACTGGAACTAATCTAAGTATGTTTAAGGAATTCAAGAAAGTGATGGCTAATGAGTTTGAGATGATGGACATTATGCAAATGGCATACTACCTCAGTATTGAAGTTAAGTAAAATGAATGAAGGCAACTATATTTCTCAAGAAAGTTATGGAAAAGAAATACTCAAGAAATTCAATATGAATGATTGCAACCCTATAAGCACTCCAATGAAATGTGGAGGCAATTTATAAAAAAGGGAAAATAACAAAATGATTTCTCCAATATATGTCAAGAGCCTAGCTGGTAGCTTGCGCTACCTAACTTGCACTAAGACAGACATCCTTCATGTTGTTGGAATTGTCAGTCATTATATGGGGGCACGAACTACAACACACTTAAAGTCTACCTAGAGGATTCTTTGATATATCAAAGGGATAATTGACTTTGGCCTATTCAATTCATCATTAAATGATTTCAAGCTTGTCAGATATAGTGATAGCGACTGAGCCGGAAACTTGGATGAGCAAAAAAGCACTATGGGGTTTGTGTTCTTCATGAGAGACTATTTTTACTTGGATGTCAAAGAAGCAACAATTAGTTACCCTTTCTACATGTGAAGCTTAATACATTTTTGCAACTTCATGTGTCTGTCATGCAATTTGGCTTCCAAAATTATTACAGGAGTTAAGATTGTCACAAGAAGAGCCAACAATGATTTGTGTTAATAAGAAGTTAGCTATCGCTTTGGCTAAGAATCATATTTTTCATCATGATCGAAGTAAACATATCGACACACGCTATCACTTCATCAGTGACTGCATCAATAGAAAGGATGTGTAAATAGAGTATTTGAAGATTCATGCTCAAGTAGCTGATATATTCACCAAGCCCCTCAAGCATACTAGAGGATATGTAAAAGATGTTATTAGGATAAGAAGATATCTTGGGATAATAAATCAAGTTTAAGAAGGGGTGTTGAAAATTAAACTTGATTTAATTAATTAGGCCTTTTAATTGAGCTTATAATCTAAAAAAAAAGTCCTTAGAAAATTCTAGAGTCTCATTTTATGAAGAATATTTTAGATGATTCTAGAAATACATTCTAAAAGAGTGATTTAGATAATTCTAGAATATGTAATTAATGACTTTTGTAAATGAAGATAGGAGAATATTCTAGAGAGTCAATAGTAGCCATTAGGTTTAAATGTGTTGGCCCAATCTTAATGGGGGTGTCACTAGTATAAATAGGCGTGGTGTCTTTTGCCCAATCTTAATGGGGGTGTCATTGTATGACGTAGAATTAAAGTGTAAGAGTGAAATAAAAATTGAGTTTTACAAGTATTCATCTTCTCCTTTAGAATTTCTCCTCTTACAATAGCCTCTTATTTTCCAACGTATTAAGGTCTTCCATAAGCAATATTGATGAATAGGAAAGAGTGGAAGAAGAGGAGGAAAAGAGAGGATGACACCATGGTGGAGGGATAAAGGCCCACCTCCAAGCTACTTGTCGTCATCCCAAGGAGTCAACTCTGCCGGCTTCTTCTTCTTTGTAATACGTGTACTGCCACACTCAAATAGGGTGACGCCATGGCTTCTTGTCAGAACCGCCTCCACTACGAGTACCAGGTAAGATTTTTTTAATTGTTTTTTTAATAAAGTTTGAGTAATCTATTATATATTAGAAGATATAAGAGTTCTTCATTTTCTACTAATTAAAAAAGATGAGATTATATATAAATGAGTAAAATCATATGATTCCTATTGTAGCGATTACAAAAATCAAGTGCCAAAAACGAATAGCTAAAATACAAGAACAATATTATATGTTATTAGTCAAATGGCAATAGTGGGGTGATGGAAGTCTAATGATAGTGGTTACAATTATAGAATGTAGTTGTTAATGACGATCACTGAAAAAGGGAATATAGCTCTTTAGCTCTCTCAACGCTTGAACCTCATCTTTATGTAAAGAATAAATAACTATTTATAATTTTTTATATAATTTTTTTAAGAGGACCATTTTTATAAATTTGGCCAAAATTCAAAATACTATATCTTACGGTCTATATTTAATCTTCTTGATTGTTTATCGTTTATTAAATATTTGAGTGCTTTAATAATATTATAATCAAATGATCTTTAGTACATTAGATTCGTCTCTCCCAGCAGCTCAATTTAATAATAAGCATATCATAATTGGAGAGGTTCTTCAACTAATACTCAACCGTTTTAAAATATATTTCACGTAGTTGATTTGAGTCATTTAGAATTGGATTGAATTTCTTATAGTGCAGTTGGGTTCGTTCGACAATAAATTTATGATTTAATCAGAGTTTGAAAGATCTTGAATTTAATTTTTAAAATATCTAATAAAAATATTATCTCAACATTCCTATTGAGCTTCTAAATTTTTTGGGATATATCAATCTTATATAATAAAAAAGTAATAAAAATATTATCCATATGCTCCTCTAGTTGTCCTCTACTCATCCACCAAATTCTCCATTTTGTTTGTACTTGTTCTTCTTCTTCTTTTTTTTCAAGGGTTTTTTAAATATTAAAAACTTATGAGCATTGATGAAATATTTTTTAACCGATAAAAAAGTTATTGCATAAGTTTACGCGCTTTCCACCATTGGGTTAAAATCAACAGGCCGGCCACAACTTTTTTTGCCGTCCAAATAATTGTTGATGTAAGCATGTATTAAATTTATTAATACAAACTGGTTTAGATAAAAGGGTTAGTTGATAAACCTGTGCGTGTCTGTCTATATATATATATATATATATATATATATATATATATATATATATATATATATATATATATATAATACAATATTATTAGAGTTTAATAATATTCTAATTTTGCACAAAAGTCTAGCACATAGAAAAAAAAAATTTGTGGGAAATAGCATATCTTTTACATGAAAACTGAGAAAATAAAAATTCCAATTGTAATTATTCCTCTTGTGTCAGTCATTGCTCCTAAGGATGGTCTTCCATGTAATTGGTGAATATATTGATATAATACAGTAGAGATAAACAATATGAATTAAATTTCATGCTGGAAGTTTAAAAAACATTTGAGGCTTTGGTAGTTATCTTCAAGAGATTATTTATAACTTTTTTAGTTATTCTCCTTGGAAATGTGGAGAATATCAAGAAACCTATTATAAAACTTGATGTTAATGCGGGAGTCAAAGTTGGCATTGGTAGCATGTATCTGCCATATAAGCAATGACATACGCCAATGTTGTTGGTGATGGCGGGAGAAAAGGTCTACACACATCAAAAATTTTGTTGATGGTGTGCATCAACCTTACGCGTAAAAAAAAAACCCTTACTAGTCATGATGTGCATCAACATTGTTGATGATAGTGATCAAAAAAATCCGTGGGCTTTAATATTTGTGTCGACAATATGTATCAGCCTTATAGAAGATGGTGTATGTTGACATTGTGCATTGGTTTATAAGTGTTAACATGCCTCAAAATCATGCATTGACCTTATAGGCGATAGAATGCATCGATTTTGTTGGCAACGGCAAGAACCAAATTCAATGGACATTGATATATGTTTGTGTCGAGCACGTGCATCGACATTATAAGTAATATAGTAGGGAGATCATAGTTGGATAGCATTGACTAGAAGATGGTGGTTGGGTGATGATGATTGTTGTTGGCAGTGTCAACGACTTGGATCATCAAGCAAAGCTCTCTCAAACTCCAAACCATGTTTAGAATCAAGCTCCATCCCACTCAAACGAATAATTTAGTTTTATTTATATTTCTTCTTGATTATTATTTTGATAATTATTTCTAGAACTTTTATAAACTCAAGCAGATGACCCATATTGATTTCCTCATTATAAACTAATGTTTTCATTACTTAAGTTTCTTAATGATCTCATAATTTCATAATTAAGTGATATTGGACTTGTTGAATTTCTATCATCAAGATGCTCGATTTGAATAAAATTATACAATATGTGAAGATCATTTCGTCCTTCAATTGATATAAGAAAAAAAAATTAATTATACTTTAGATGTTTGATTTCGGCTTTTTTTAGTCTTAGATTGGATTAGTTGATCTTTTCTCATTGACACTTCATTTTTTTTAAAACTATAAGATTGTTGAAATCAGAGTTTGATGATCTTAAATTTAATTCTGAAAGCTTTTAACTCATTTTTTGCATTAAGATTCAAAATTATTCATATGAATTTTTGGTGGAATTACCTCTATCTTTAGACATCAATGCATGTGTCATTCAAAATTATATTGAATCATTAAAAAATTTCATTGTATAAAAATTATGATTTTAAAAATTTTACAAGACACAAATGCTCTTTATATATGTCAACATGGATCATTCCTAGGCATCACCAAATAAAATCTCTTCTATTATTGTTGCGTCCTGGAGTATTCGCTGTGGTAGAGAAAATAAAGTTTAACTTCTTAGCATTATACGAAGATCCAACACCCACATAGATAAGAGAGAGGGTGTAGCGTTCATAACAGACACTAGAGTATTTATGTGTAAACTCCTTAAAAGGGGGGAAAACCACTGGGCCTGGCCCAGTTTAAATCAATCCACTAGTATTTGCAGTCGATTACAAATGAGACTCTTTCTTGGGAGAAGGCCTTGGCTTGATGTCACAAATGTACATCGTAACGAATGCATTACATGGTGGGAGTTTCAATAATCAACATAGACATATTTGTTTGGTCGGCAATATCATAGTCGATATGATAGAGGTCGAAAAGATCGTAGTTGACAGGAGACCGGGGTTAGAAGGATCGTTGTCTGGTGATGGAGGTCAGAAGGACCATAGTGGGCTATGGAGGTTGGAAGGACCGTAGTCGGCAGGAGACCGTTGTCAGAAAAATAATAGTAGTAAGGCAGCACTCAGGTAGAACTCTGAGTGTTATATGGTGGTGCGATAGAAGTCCGGGCCTCATGTGGTGGTCCGGTAAAAGTCTGAGCCTCAGGTGGTTGCTTGAAAAAGCTCCATGTATCAGGTGGTGGTCTGACATAATTATGGGGCTCATGTGGTAGTCTGGTAGAAGTTCGAGCCTCAATTGATGGTCTGGCAGAAGTTCGGGCCTCGGGTGATGGTCTAGCAGAAGTTCGGACCTCAGGTGGTGGTCCGGCAGAAGTCTGGGTATTAGATGCTGGTCCGACAGAAGTTCGGTCCTCACGTGGTGGTTCGGCAGAATTCTGGGCATTAGGTGGTCATCTGGCATAAGTCTGGGCCTCAGGTGGTGGTTCAACATAAGTTTGGGCCTCGGGTGGTGGTCCAGCATATGTCCGGGCCTCAAGTGGTGGTCCGGTAGAAGTTTGGGCCTCAGGTGGTGGTCCGACAGAACTCCGGGTATCAGGTGGTGGTCCAGCGGAACTCCTGGCGATGGTCGAGGAGGAGCGAGGGGGCAAGAATGATCTTCGATCTCTCTCTTGCTCTCTTACTTGGAGCCCCCTTTCAAGTGGGAGAAGGGCTCTATTTATAGATTTCTTAGAGTGACATGGCCCGAAAATAGGATAAGGATCAAGGGTAAATGGGGAGTGGTTTGGATGGACGGCCGATGTTGAATCCCTTGATCATGGACCGTTCGTTGGACATTTGAAGATCCTAATGATGTCAAAATTCTATGATATTGGGCTCGTTGGATTTGCCTCGTCGAGCTCCTCGATTCGACTATAAGCATGCCAAGTTTGGAAACCATTTGGCAATCCAAATTATGGTTTGAATCTTCCAATAGTGTTTCAAGTCCTCGATTCGGGCCCATTTGAGCCCAGATTGAGTCAAATTTCATGTCATTGGGTTTGTATTTTCGATACATTCAGTTTGACTATAAGTTTGCTGAAATCAGAGTTTGGATGGTCACAATTTTAATTTCGGAAGTTTCCAACTTGTTTTTTCTCGAGATTTGTGCCCGATCTTTATATATATATATATATATATATATATATATATATATATATATATATATATATATATATATATATATATATATATATATATATATATATATAAGATCGGGCATATATATATATATATTATGATGTATCAATTATAATTTTAACCTCCAATGAAGTTGAATATATCGAAGCAAAAAATTGTTAAAAAAATTTGTCCAAATTTCTCATAGTGTCTTGAATTTTGTTGTAAAGGTTTTCTTAAGCTTCGAAAGTATCAAAATTAAGCTTAGAATGTCAACCAATGGCAAAAGGACCCTAAAATGATAGAATAGCTTGTTTAAGCCTAAATTTCACCCAAGATCAAGCCACCCTGCCTGTCGTAATATGCCAGTATGGTGTATGTAGTTAGCCCCTCTTTTAATTTTTTTTCTTTTTTCTTTTTTTGAAATCAAAATGAAAGGGTTTTAATTCAAATAAAATTTCCTTATAAATGTAAAAAAAAAATAACAATGATGAGATCATCAAGCCTTTATACCACTATGTGGAATTAGCTACATAAAAGCTTTTTTTTTCTATTTTGCTCTATTTAGAGTCAAATTTTCTTTTAAATCTAGTAAGACAATGTCATTTCTAATACTTTCTATACAAGAATTTTTAGATCCATCTCTACCTTTCTTAACTTAGATCGGACCTAATACATCTACTATCTTCATTGGGTCATCAGATGGCTGACGCTTTATGTGACCAAATCATCTAATGTGACTCTCTTAAATGTAAAATATTTTTAAAATTTAATAAAATAATTAAATGGCTAAAAGAGTCAAAAATTTTAAAAATAAATACTAATATTTTTATAAAAATTTTATAACTCCCCATTCTTCTTCAAGTATAATGTACTATCCCAAGATAAAAAAAATTAGAAGAATTGTCTTGCTACTTTTATACATATATGTTCGCTGAAATAATGAGGCTCGAAGCTCTCCTTATGGGTTAGGGTTCTATTTTTTATGAGGTAGATTAATTAACAAGATTTTCATGGATATTCATATCAGGGTTTATTTAGATTTGGAGTCTCAACTTTTTTCTAGTGTAAGCTCTCATAGTTAATTAACCCTTTCACTCATGGGAGAGCACTCTCAATTAATGATGAGTTACTTTGATATAATTTTGAATATAAACTTAGTTATATGATAATTGTTTGATTAATGGGAGAAGTTTGTCAGGAATAAATGTAGACTTGATTAAGATCTCATGGTTTCGTTATCCCAGAAAAGTCATTAATCTCGGTCTACCAATATCAACAAATCATAAGCCATAATGTCAATAAAATTTGATTAGTAGTCATGGGTTGACTCCACTCACGGATCCCAAATAATCAAGGTGACTATATATATATATATATATATATATATATATATATATATATATATATATATATATATATATATATATATATATATATATATATATATATATATATATATATATATATATATATATATATATAAGATCCCAAGTAATCAAGGTGACTATATTAATTTCATATGATTTTAGGTGTTTAATTAATTTGGTGGGCTTATAGCATGGAAGCTTGCTCGAATACAAATTGTGTTTGGAATGCTCGAATTTTAATTAGGTTGGGGCTTACATCCATTGAAATGCCCGATTAAACTTGTTTTATTCAGTCATCATGTACTTTAATTGGAGTGTTAACTTTGACTTATTAAAAGATAATGAGAATGTTGTTACTTATTATCATAAGTTCTAGGCACTTTCTAATGCAAGTTCATTTTCCTTTAATACAGGGTGACACTTTTATACAAGCTTGTTCCATGGGTAAAATGACCCTATGTTAATAGTCTACGTGTGCCATGGCAATATGGCAATTGGGAAGCCAAAATTTGATTGTTGATATTGTAGTTTAGATAAGATTTGTCTTAGCTCAAAGACATTTATATTTGAAAGTTTAGTATAGCAGGATGGCTCTCTTTTCTGAACTAATCTGTCATCCATATTTAAAAGTATACAAATATAATAATTTCTTCTCTCTATTTTTGTCTTCTTCCTTTTTTTACTGGACTTTGATCTATGTGAAAATAAGGCTCTCAAGTAGACAAACATGTGAATATCTTATGCCAAATTTTAATAAAGAAATTTATCTAAATATGAATTAGAAAATATTCATCATGCATAGCCTTCGCCATTCTTCTCCCTTGACAGGGATCTAAGATTGACAATGATGTTTGGTCATCCTGTGCGGGAACAGGGAGCCGTTAGATTATCGGACAACCTCGTGCAGGAACCTGGAGCCACAAGGTGTGTCGTTTGGTTGTGTTGTTGTTGTTGTTACAATTACTCTCTATTTATTAAATTAGTTATAAATTCTGCTTAAATTATTTGTGAATTATTTGTTTATATTTTATAGACTTAAATGATGCCATATTTATGTCATGTGTTAATTGTGAGATATATATATATAATGAAGTGAGCTTGTACAATTTGCACCTAAGAGCATTTCGATTTGTAGAGTTGGGAATGAGAATTCAGGTGCCTTATTTCAAGAGCACTTAGAATTCTTCTAACATTACCTTCCTTTAGCTGGCCTCTTTGACAGCTAATAAGCAGCAAGTAGGGTTTTAGGTGTGTTTGTTTTTAAATCATGCGGTCATTGCTGGTGAAGTTGTCAGTAGCAGTGAGGGCAGTAATTTGGATCATTTGAAATTTGAAGGGATTGGAGGTCAGGAGAGGCTTTAGCAACTAAGTGTCGTCTTGATTCTTGAGGATGATGGTGCCATCCTTGTTGAGTGCTTGCTTAGTTATGCACGAAGTGCTGCCATTAAGGTATCCTTCAAAAAGTTCAAACTTGTTTGCATGTAAGATTTTCAGAACTTGAGGTTGATGAAAGTTAGTCGTTTATGTGAAAATGATCATTTATAACATGAGTCATTTTTATCAAAATGATCCTCTTATAGATAGACTGTGAGAAAATATTCGTCAACAATGCGTATAAGAAATAGATGAAGGACAAATGTATTGAAGATATGATGTACATTGTGAAGGAAATTCAATTTTTTTCTAATTCAATTACTTCAACCTACCTCAGCTGAAAAAGTTAGAGAATTCTATATAGTTTAACTTCTTTTTTTTTTTTTGTTGGAGTAGGAGAAAAAATAAGAGTTCAGTCTCAATAAAATTGTTCGAAATTAAGTGCTCTTAAAAAAAAAAAAATTTATCATCGCGATGCCTTTTTTTCTCCGTCTGCTAGGGTTTTCGCCCTTTTAGGGCTTCTGCCCTTGCGCCGCCCTCCTTGCCGGCGGTACGTTTTTGATGGCGAAAAAATTGCTTGATCCTGGTTTCCTTTCGGGTAAGCAACCTAAATCCTTTAAGGATGCTCTATCTGGTTCCGTTGATTCGAATGTTTTTCCGGAATTTCGCATTTCTTCGAATCAGGGAATGCCTTCTCTGTGGTTTTCGGAAGAGGAATTTTTGCATCTAGCTAAGCCTTTTGAGTTTGCGTTGGTGGGGAGATTTCCCCTTAAACGTCCTTCTTTAGATTCAATCCGTAGGTTTTTCGTTATTTTAAAATTATCGGGGGAATTTTCGGTAACTTTGTTGGATCAAGCATATGTTTTAATCAAGCTTGCCAATGATATGGATTATGCTAGGGTTTTTGCTCACAGGTCTTACTTGGTTTATGGCTATTTTATGAAAGTGATAAAGTGGTCTCCGGTTCTTGATTTGTCGGAAGAATCTCCGATCGTCCCTGTTTGGCTTTCTTTTCTGGGATTACGTCCCCATCTTTTCTCCTCCCGTATCCTTTTTGGGTTGGGTTCGGTCTTTGGAAGGCCAATTCATACTGATAATGCTACGGCTTCTGGTTCCCGTCCATCAGTTGCGCGTGTTCTTGTTGAAATTGATGTAACCAAATCTTTTCCTGATACTGTTTGGTTGGGTCCGGAGAAATTAGGGTATGTCCAGAAAGTCATTTTTGAGGGCATGCCTAATTTTTGTTCTTTTTGCAAAGTTTTAGGACATAAAAAATCAGAATGTCCAAAACTTTCGTCCAAAACTTCCCCGGTTGTTTTCTCTACCCCCTGGATATTCCTCCTGTCCCTGTTTCTACTGAAGACCCGATTAATGCTCATGTTATTGATAATTCTGCGAAATTATGTAATGTTGTTTTTAAGCGAGATGCTTTAGATGGTGAAAATCTTGTTAATAACCAGTCTGCTGTTGTGGAGGGTGTGGTCTTGCCTGATGTTGATTGTCGGGTTGATTCTCCTGGTGCAGGTGTGTTTTCTGATTTGGCTGTGGGGGGTGCTTCTCCTATTGCTGCTGTTTCAAATTGTGCTGGTCTGGATCTTAATAATGCTAATGTTTCACTCCCTTCTTCTGTCGATGCTGCGCGAGAAGGTATTGTTTGTACTGTGAATGTTAGTGGTGTTGGTGAAAGGCTGGAGAAGGATGTTGATGTTTTTTCTACTTTATCTCCTAATGTTGTGCCGTTTTTTATTCCTAAATTACCGTCTGTTTGTGTTGAGGTACTGCCGGATATTTCAGTGGGTGAGCCTGTAACTGGGGCTCTTCCTCCGGTTCAATGCTCGGGTGTGCCTCAAAAATGCAATACGATTTCTAATAATGTCATTGAGGTTCCTGTTAATTTGGTTGATTCGCGATTTGTGGGCACTTCCTTAGGCGACAGTTCTGGACTGGATATTAGGAATCATTTGAATTGGTTGGATTCATCCGAGGGTGAACCTGACTCTGAATTCCCTGATGGAGCTGATTTGGCGTCGCCAAATTTCTGTGGTGGGTCTGACCCGGGATGTGATTTCACTCTAGTTAATGTTAGACCCACTTCTTATGTTGGAACTCGGGGTAGATCTCGTGGTAGAGGCAGGGGTCGCCGTAGGCGATATTGATTTCTGCAAATCCGTTGTCTTGGTTTTGTTTATTGTTTTTGTCGTATGGTTTTGATGTTATGTCGAAGAATGGGCAATGATGGGTTGGTGCTCGCATCATCGTATTTCGCTGGTGGCAACCGTTGCTGTGGATTTTTTGGGTAGTTTCGGGTTGGCAGTTTTTCTCCACCTTTTGGACGGTCCTGGTGGGGTGTGGTGGTGCTGGAAGCATCAACCAATAACTGAGCCCGCGGTCTCTTTGTAATTTTCTTTTTCTCTCCTTGCTCTATCTTATTGTAACCGTTTTTGTTTATTATTAATATATGTTAAAAAAAAAAGTGCTCTTAAAAAATTCCTTCAAAAGAGACTCTTAAACACCACTAAAATATATTTATTTTTAGTTAGTTATTGGAAGGGCCATAGTTTTGAAAACCGGAACAGACCGATCAATTCGACCGTGAACAATTCATGTGGTCAATTCGGCCTAACCATAGGCTCAACTAGACAATCGTTGAATCATCCCAATTTTTAAGAATTGGTCAATTCAATTAATATTCTAATTAAATAATTAAATAAACTAACTTAATATAAAACATTTAGGTTTACTATAAATTCTAAAAATCATTTTGGATTCATGTCAGGTAGATCTACTATGAAAGCTATACATTTATTGTGAAGTTTAATAGAGAAGTTTAGCGAGAATAAGGAGGATCTAAAGTTGATGTTTATTGAGTTAGAGAAAACATTTGATAAAATTCGAAGAGAAGTATCCTGGAGATATCTAGAAAAGAAAGAGGATAGTATGGTTTGGGGGGGGGGGGGGTGTGAGGGGCAATTGCCCTCCTTGAAACAATTAAATTTTCTTTTTATTGTATGATTATGTAGGTAATTTGTCCCTCTACATCTATTTTTTAGTCGTTACTACATAGATTTGTAGGCAATTGCAACCCCCCTAAAAAGTTTTAAAATACTATGGTCAAACCCCACTAGGGGGTGCTACCCCCTTGGACTCCCGACATATCTGCAAAACGTACAATGATCAAGGATATGAACAAATAGGGGTCGAGACAACTTCAAGGCAAAAAAAATCTCTACACGTTTTGCCCCCTGAAAATTAAGGCTGGATCCGCCCCTAAGAGCTATCAACTGTGTTCAAATACAAGGTGGTTTGACCATGTATTTTTTAATTTCAATTGGATTACATCAAGGATCGGCTTTAAGTCCAAATCTTTTTGTTTTAGTCATGGATGTCCTTACAAGATATTTGCAAGAGTATGTACCTTAGTGTATGGGTTTTCCTGATGATATTCTTCTTATTGATAAGATTAGAGAGGGAGTTGAAGGTAATTTGAGTTATGGAGGTAAACCTTAGAGTCTAATTATTTTCACTTGAGTAGATCTTAAACTGAATAGATGGAGTGTAATTTTAGTAGTAATAAATCTAGTGTGGGATTATGAGTTTGAGCAATCAAGTCATTAATAAGAGTACACATTTTAGATATCTTGGATATGTTGTTCAAAGTGATAATAAAATAGATTGGAATATTATTAGTAGATATCAAATTAGTTTGTTGAAGTGGAGGAATGCATCAGGTTTGTTGTGTGATAAAAAAATGCCCCTCAAACTTAAAGGAAAATTTTATAAGATGTGGTAAGACTTGTAATGATTAATGGTGCAAAATGCTGGCCATTAAAAGAGAAACATTAAATTAAGTTAAGTGTTGCAGAGATGAGGATGCTCAAGTGGATGAGTGGCTTTACTCTTATAAACATAATGTGAAACGAGTATTTATATGAAAAGGTTGGAGTAGCTTCAATGGCAGATAAGATTAGAGAGTCGTCTTAGATGGTACACTGAAAAAGTACTAGGCAAGATTGGTAGCGAAAGGCTACGCTCAGACATACGGTACTGACTACCATGAAGCCTTTACATCTATGGCTAAGATAAACATTGTTAAGATCCTACTCTCACTAGCAGCTAATTATAACTGGCATCTAGAACAACGGGATGTAAAAAATATATTTCTATATGAGGACTTGGAGGAAGAGATATTTATGGATATTTCGCCAGAATTTAAGGAAAAATCTGGGGGTAACAAGGTCTATAGGTTAAAAAATACTCTGTATGGATTAAAGCAGTAACCTAAAGCTTAGCTTGGAAGATTCTTAAATTTATGTTTCTTAATGGTTATCATCAAAGTCAACGCGATCATACATTATTCTTCAAACACTCAGACTTAGGGGAAGTCACAATATTATTAGTTTATGTGGATTATATTATCTTGATTGAGAATGATGAAAAGGAGAAAGTTATTCAAAGGAAATATCTTACCAAGAAATTTAATATCAAAGAACTTGATGGACTAAAATATGTTCTTGGATATGAGTAGCCCACTCCAGCAAAGGAAATTTCATTTCACAAAAAATATATCAAATATCTTCTTAAAGAAATAGAGAAACTAGCTTGTAAACTGGCACCAACACCAGTAGAACTAAATCTCAAATCGGGGGAAGCTGAAGAAGATCTAGATATAGATAAGAGAGCTTACCAAAGACTTGTGTGAAAATTGATCTACCTTTCTCACAACAAACCAGATATTACATTTATTGTAAGTATGGTCAGCAAGTTCATGCAAAATTCAAAACAAACTCACATGGAAGTTATAGACATAATACTACACTACCTTAAAGGAGATCCAGGGAAAGGGATTCTCTTTAGAAGAGATCACAGAATAACCCTAGAAACATATATTGATGTATATTATGCAAGACAACCAGTAGATAGAAGATTTACCTCTTTATACTACACATTTCTTGGAGGAAACCTAATTACGTGGAGAAGAAATAAACAAAATGAGGTGGAAAGGTCTAGTGTAGAAGCAGAATATAGAGCTATGGGCTTAGGAATATGTGAGCTACTATGGCTCAGGCCCCATAAAGCTACATTGTGATAACAAATAAATAATCAGCATAGCTCACGATCCAGTTCAACATGACAAGAACAAGAATATGGAAGTTGACAGACATTTTATAAAAGAAAAACTAGACAATGATCTTATATATATATATATATATATATATATATATATATATATATATATATATATATATATATATATCATGTCTTATCAACAGATCAGCTTGCAGATATCCTTACTAAGGGATTAGATAACTTTGCCTTTCTCGGACTGATTATCAAGTTGGGAATGACAAAACTATATTTCTCAGCTTGAGGGGGAGTGCTAAATCCTAGCCAATGATTTCAATGAGGATCCGTGGGTGGCTCACATAAATCATGCCAATCATGAATCACTTTAAATCCTTTCCATAGTTAGATGGCTGATTTAGGAAGGATTGTATTAGGGTAATAATACATGATTTTGTAATATATTTATTTATTTATTTATTTAATATCCTATATAGATCTATAAATAGGGATAGATTTGTGTAATAAAGAATAAATTTTCCCTTCTCAAATCTCTGAATTCAACAATTTCTATTCCATATGTTGAACTATTTCGAGTATTATGGGTCTTGTATTGTTCGCCTTATAATTTGTACTATGCAATGGAATGATGACATTGAGCTTTTAAAAATTAATAATTCTTTGATTGGCTTATTTACTAAAGTGTATAAATATCATGTTATTATCTTGTATTTTAATAGTTATGTAATACAATGAAAATTTACTTTCTAAAATTTTCTACTCTTTTTGTGTGCATATCGTTTGAGTGAAGGACTACTCAAAAGTGAAACACCACAGATCAATGAATTGTTCATAAAAATCGACTTAAATTATTTTTACTAGGCTACCGGTTGCTTTAAATTCACCATAGATAACTATGATAAATAGCATAATTATATTATGAAACACTTTAGTATTCATTTTTTTATCATTGTTCACACATAATTAAATTAAAAATTATTTGTATATTCATCATACTTTTATCTTGCCTTCATCGTACAATATTTTTTTCTCATTCTGCATTAATTTATAATTGTCCTACACCAGCAAGCCTTTATATTATACAATAGTTTACGCGAAATTAAGGAAAAACTCTTTTAAGGATGTCAGAGATCACTCCGAAATAAGTTTATAAAAAAAATGGTTTTATGAATAGTATGCTTATCCAATGTAATCACATATCCAAAATCAGAAACAAAATGAGGGAAGGCTACTTTACTCGTAGTTCTTAGGCTTAACACCAAACAATTTCCCTACTATAAACATTTGAATCAGACTGATTTCCCTTTAAAAAATGGTGCTTATACTTGTTAATCCTCCACCAAGTAAAAACATGCCTTGAACACAGCTCTTTGAAAGTTATTTTCTTACATTGTATGTTCTACATATATATATAGCAGTAGTAACAGAATAATAATAATGGCATACAGCAGTTGACATTTATTTACTGATAAAAGTTGCAACAATAAAGTGGTAAATTTGAACCAATCTTATGGTGCTTTAGAAAAGAAAAATCACTCTGAGATAATCTTCTGTTTCTTACATTAACTTCATAGTTTGCACAAAATCATCATAATTGACTTTCCCATCACCATCAAAATCGGCCTCCTTTATCATTTGCTCAGCCTCCTCATCTGTTAATTTCTCACCGAGACTAATCAACACGTTTTTCAGCTGAAAATAAAAAATAAAAAACTGAGTTTTAGCAATTGCATGCAATTAACAACCAGCAGGGTTCATTTATACAGGCAACATATCTTTGTATATAATTCAATAAAAAGTTTAACTACAGGCAGTGTGAAACTAACCTCAGTAGCTGATATGAACCCTTTTTGATCTCTGTCAAACACCTTAAAAACTTCCTTTAGTTCATCTTCTTTGTTTATCTCCTGCAACCAAGTAGTTGTATAAGCAAAAGGAAAAAGATTGTCATAATAGCATATTTAAAGTGTATTTTAACTTATTTGAAAAAAGTAGTTTAATATTAACGATTCAACAATTATCCATGATTTTAACCCGCTGAATTCTTTGAATATGATGAGTATTCTCACCTCTACAATTTCTGTAGTTAGATTGAAAAGCTCCGTCAGATCAAAGTTTCCTCTAAAATCAAAATCAGTATGGTTGATAATATCTGTGAATTCTATGTTTGGTGAGCTCCTCCCTATTGATTTCATAATAGCAATCATCTCTTCCATTGTGATACATCCTCCTGTGATGACAGAATCTCATGATGTTACATATTATCATAATTCTTTTTCCTATAATATTATGAATTATATTACAATGAGTATAAAAATTAGAATCTTGATTATCTTACTTAAAAGCATCAGTATCAAAGGCAACATAAATCATCTTCTAGAAAATCAGTGATGTGTAGTCATATCAATATTCATATGATGAAGGAACGTCTCATAGATAATATGAGTATTATAAATACAAATCCTATGACGATAGTTAAAAGTAATCCTAACATATCTAGTCAGTTCTTATGACCATTTTTCCAACCAACCTTGCATTTTTTGAATGAAGGTTATGTAAATATAATGAGTGACAATACTGGCTCAATAAGAACAGAAAAAGCACATTTCACATCTTCAAATTTCTCTCCTAACACCCTCAAAAATCCTTCCTAAAACAGCTCACGCACGTCGTGCGTGCGTTTGGTGCGTACAGGAGGTGGAGAAGTCCGCCTCTGTTGGCATAAGCCGGCCCCGTCAGACAGGTTGGACCGGTCCAATGGACCAGTCTAACAAGTCCTTGGGGACAGAATCCACCACCTGAAATCAAATCTCAGGATACAGGATTCAAAGCAACAAGGCAACAAGCCAACATTTTATTAATCTCTCTAATCTCCCTTACAAGTATTGTCTACATGTATTTATAGACAATTATAGCAACTTATTAGGCTACACGCCACAGAAGAAAGCACTACTCCTATACAACCATAAAAACTACCAAATGGAATTAATCTAGCCTTAAGTTAACATGATTTAAGCAACTCAGCTCCGACATCATTCTACTGGGATAGGAGGAACTTAAGGCTCATAGGAAGAAGTCCGGTTGGCCACAATAAGGAGGCAAGTCTGGTTGGCTAAATCGGTCTAGATAGATCCACCCAGTGTCATTCTACCTGTCTAGGAGAGGCTTCAACATAAGCTAGAGTTGATGACAGATGGGATAGCTGACAAACTCCGAATGCGGCCTTATTAGCCCCTTCAAATGACACTCTTCAAGAGTTTAATTGAACTCGACACCAAATGGATCAACCATGCAAATATCAGCATCCACAACGAGCACCTTAATGAACATTGTATCGAAATGCGTAAAGGTACCAAGGAGGTTGCCTTTTTTTGGTTTGGTCAAATCAATTCCATCATCAATGTTGTAAAGCACACTCATTTCCTTATCATGAATGATATGCATGACTAACTCCACCTCGGCATCCTTCTTGCTCTTGTCAACATCATCATATGCGGGTTCCTCAAGATCAAGAACTCCAACGAACATGTCGTCATCATACACGTCATACACGGGCTCATCATACATAGACAAAGATGATTTTAACAACGGGTCTTCAAATCCTTCGAAGCTGGACTCGATCGACGGTGGGGTAGAAATTTAACGAGGCGACCCTTCAAACACATCTTCGTGGGTAGAACAGATCTTATCGTCTGAGATGCCCTCATCGTCGTCATTGGTTCATAACAATTTAGTTGGAATGAAAAATCTTGAAGCCGTCATGGTAGCATACTTGTCCCGTGGTCAAATGCCATCAAATTCCTAGGCAAGGGTGCCCAAGTCTTTCATTCATTGAAGCCTTGACAATTGTTGTTTAAGTCGGGCAATTTCTTGTCGAATATCTTCAATTACTGCTTCTTCTTGAATGGGTCACCATTGATTTAATTGAAGAGACAATTTAATGGGCTCTATCAGTTGTTGATTTACATACCAAGAACTATAAACTATTGTTCTTGGTGGAAGGAGTAAGTGGCAACAGCTTCTTGAATATTTTGGGAGAAGAAGAGGTTCAACGGCAGTAGTAATCGATGGCAAAGACAAAGCTGGGGAAGGACCTTGATTCCTACACCATCAAAGGAACCAATAAGATCATGCACTTGACAATGGATGTCTTTGCAGTGAATGACTATGTGTTGATGAGACCCTCGGACTCCGACAAGCCATTGTACGTCATGCGAGTGGAGAAAATTGAGGCGGATCACCGTAACAATGTGAAGGTGAAGGTTCGATGGTATTACTGATCGAAGGAGGCAATTGGTTGTTGATGGTAGTTCCATAGGGCCAAAGATATCTTTCTCTCCTATCACCATGACTTCCAGAGCGCTCACACTTTTGAAGGAAAATGTGTTGTTCACTCCTTCAAGAACTACACCAAGCTTAAAAATGTCGGAACAGAGGACTACTTATGCCGCTTTGATTCTGGTTCATAACAACACCTCAATGAAATATGGTTGTAGTTTTGCATTTCTTGGACGGATGTGAAAATAGGACATCAATATGACCAATTTGGGAGGCAGAAATTGTTGTTCTTGGTGGCTGACATCAACCATCTCGATGTTTGAATGAAGAACCGTAGCTAGCACGCTTCTTGTCGGCCTTGGTGAAAGATGAGCAGCGGCAGAACAAGAAGGTTGTTGGTTGTTGCAAAGGAGGATGCAGCGGCTGGTATAGGAGATGGAAAGTGACCACCACCTAGCTTTTTGTCCAGGATACAGAAAAAGAACAAGAACTTATCGGCTCTGATACCAAATGGCATCGGACAAGAGAGTCGACAACTCCTCATTGACGATCCGGTGATAGAGGCCAAGCATAACTCCAAGGACTCCTTGGGGAAAGAATCCATCACCTGAAATCAAATCTCAGGATACAGGATTCAAAACAACAAGGCAACACTGTCGTTGCCAGGTCTTAATTCCTGTATGAGAAAAGTGGAGGGTTGCGTCAGGTAGTCGACAGCCAGCGTAAAACTTGTCGAATAATCATGATAGGAATCTTTTAAAAAATTGTGTTAATGATAGAACGTCCCTTGGAAGCGACGCGCTGTATGACCTGAATACAGCGATAAATATGCAACGGCTGCTGCACCGGCGCCCGAGTGCAGTGTTAAATAGACAAGAGTTCCCACATCAAGGAAAGATGTGAGCAAAGAAGCTAATCCGTGAAACTAAAATTAGGATAGGAACTTGGAATATAAGCTCCCTAATAAAAAAATTAATTGAATTAATAGATATTATGTTTCATAGGAAGATAAATATTTTGTGCATTCAGAAAGCTAAATGGGTTGAAGAGAAGGCTGAAGACATTTATAGTTTAAGATATAAACTATTGTATTCAGGTAGGAGTCGTACAAGAAATGATATATGTATGATTATAAATAAGAGTTTAAAGGATAATGTTATAAAAATTAATAAAATTAGAGATAAAATTATAGCTTTAAAGATTGTTGTTGGTGCTAAGATTATTAATATTATAAATACTTATGCTCCTCAGATAGGTTTGGATATGGGTTTAAAATTAACTTTTGGAATCACTTAGAAGAATTAATATAAAAGATACCTCTTGAAGAAAGAGTTTTTGTTGGAGGCGATTTAAATGGACATGTTGATAGGGAAGTTGATGATTTAAAAGCATTCATGGTGGACATGGGTTTGGAATGTCTCGAGCCTCGTGAACTGTCGTCGTCACCCCGACATAGCCGATACAGCCGACGACATTGTCGTCGACCCTTGCACAAATCTAAAATTTCAAACCCTATCCTTGATGTGCTCTAACGCTTGCAGCACGACGAGTACCTATGTGCACTTTTCTTTGCATGATGGGAGGAAACTCATCATAGTGTTTGCAACGAGGCAGGTAATCCTCATACACATTTTTCTTGGCATGGCGGGGCAAAATTTAAGTACCCGGTGCTAACAAGGAAGCAATAATGTATTTCAAAAAGGTGCCTCTTGAAACTCTTGCATGCCTTTCTTAGTGTGGTGGGATTGAAGACTACGGCCACGGTGTCACATAATGCCGACCATGCACGTCTTTCTTGACGTTGCGGGAAGGCTATGACTCCCCAAATTTCTCCCAAATGGGGGATATGATAGGATACTGCTGAAATTCAGACTAAAATACACAAAATCTGAACAACAAGATGACCTAACTTAACAACAATACAGAAAACCTGATTGCAATAGGGAACTGGAAACTAATTTGTAAAATGCATAATTAACTTAAAAATATAAATCCTAAGATACAATTCAAGTCACTCAAACAAATACAAATCAACAAATAGGGGACTTGCGACGAACAATACCTTCAATGAACATAAATGATGATATTTAATCAATTCCAAGAAATGTCAATTTGCTGCAAAGAGTATAAACGTCTCCTACATGCAACAATGAAAAACTTGATATGTAAGCAATAGTCAGCCTGTAGATCGAAATGGCGACACTGGCAATTGATGAAGGACGATCCGTCATGCACACAATAAGTCATACTAAATCAATAGTAGACAACAAGCAATGAATGTTACATTACCCTGTAATTGACATCAATGTTTGGAATGCAATTGAAGTCGCTGAAGATGAGCATAATAAGCCACATGTGAATGATGATAATGGATATGATGCAAGTATAGTAATGCTCCCTACAAGCATGTCTAGAAGACAATAGTAGGCATATAAGTAGAAGGGATTATAATTGTATGTCTAGAAGACAATAGTAGGCATATAAGTAGAAGGGCTTATAATATGACAATTCACATGTAGACAATAATCAATAATCCATTGTGAACATCAACACATAAGAACAATTGTAGGAGACCTATCATGCAGTAGTCCATTATGGATGATGATAAGCAACATGCAGCAGATGTTAAATCATCCATGTTACAAACATGTTTTTGAATTATGATTTTGATGATAGCAAACAAATCTTGTTTCACTACGACTGCCTTTTTTCTACTGACTTTTCAGGACTCAAAGATCGGACGGAAATCGGAATCAGCTCAAGACTGGGTAGATTAGGATTGAGTCAGTCTGTATTTTTCTTTTTTCTTTCTTGAGTCAATTGTAATTATTTGAAGTGACTGATGTTAAGTAACCCTACAATCACACACTTGAGAGATTTAGAACTTATGTTTTTACTCACATCGTCCCGGATGATATTTATATCATCCAAGACGATCGAGCTCAAAACAGAAGATCTAATCAAGATTTCGTAGTTACGGCAGTCGTAATTAACCGATAGGCCTGGACGATACCTGTATCGGCCAGGACGATATGCTCAATGCATAAAGAACTTGCCGCCATGATCAATTTAGGTATTCTGTATTTTTGGAAATCGTCCAGGACGATCATGATATCGGCTTGGACGATATTACACAATTATGTCTAAATTGATCCAGGAATCAAGGAAGTAATTAAGGATAATTGATATGATCACATCATCTTGGACGATCGCAGGATCGGCCAGGACGATCTATTAAAAAACCCTTGGTTACTCCTGGCTGATTTGGATCGGACAGCTCAAATTCAGGGTGATGCTCTGAACGATTTTCCTCTGATTTGAACAGATCGGCTGGGACGATCGTGAGATCGTCCGGGACAATCAAACAAATTTTCAATCGTCCAATTTGCATTGGGGGCGATGGTCTGGCCGATCTTATGAGATTTGTACTGATCGGCCAGGACGATTTAAATATCGTCCTGGATGATAAAGTCGGCAACTTGCAATTAATGAGCCCCTTTGAAGCTCTTCTATTTAAGAGCTCTTGTTCAACATTTTTGAACATCCTTGGCTGCTGTCTTGACCTGAGAAAACCTGAAGGAGAGAGAGAGAGAAGATCTTGTGAGGGGGAGCTTGTGAGGGGATTCATAAGGGTTGCTCCAAGCATTGTTCAACTTCTTCTTCCCTAGAGTCTCTTGTCCTTGGAAGGGTTGGGAGAGGTAAGTTTCAGCAAGTGATCGTAGTTCTCTGCCTGCTTCAGGAGAAAGCAAAAGGAGTTGGGTTCTCTGCCATGTCGGGTGTGGCAAAAATGAGGTGGCAAAAATGAGGTGTTTTTGTGAGGGCTTCTCCGCCTAGCTGTGGGGGCTAAAGGTGAGTCACGTTGGTAGTGCAATACTCGGAGGGCGCCTCCGGGGAGTGCACATAGGTCAATTTGGCCGAACTAATATAAACCCTTGTGTTCTTATTTTTACTGCTTCCGTATTTATTTTCTTCCGCACTTGTTTTTTGTGGTGATTTGGTTTGTGATGATCGTTCTTTTTACTTAAAGAAATTTTTAAATACCAATTCACCCCCCCCCCCCCACTCTTGGTTAGCCTCGGGCCAGTTCTATATGGCTTAACATCCCTAACGAACTTTCAAGTGGTATCAGAGCCCAATTCATAAAAATTAAGTTTGAAAACTTTTTGAATTTTAATCCATGGCTAACTTTGGGAATCGTAATATACCGGAAAGGTATTCTATTACCAGACCACTTTTGTTTGATAATATTCCATTTGATTTTTGGAAAACTCGCATGTCTACATTTTTACAATCTACTGATTATCGCATGTGGATGCTTGTTAAGGATGGTTACACACCTCCAATTGGTAAACTTAACGGCATTACTGTTCCACTTCCTTTTACTGAATGGACTTTAGATGATAGGGATTTGGCTCAATTAAATGCAAAATTTCTTAATTGCTTTTTCTGTGTTTAAAATCAGAAGACTACATGCGTGTTTCCACTTGCAAAACTGGTAAAGAAATTTGAGATAAATTGTGTATCACTTATGAAGGCACTAATGAAGTTAAGCAATCCCGTTTGAATATTCTCTTGCATAACTATTAACTTTTTCGTATGAAATCTCATGAATCAATTTCTGAAATGTATACGAGATTTACTCAGTTTGTTACTTCTTTGCATGCCTTAGGAAGAGAACTTTCAAACTATGAAAAAGTGAACAAGATTTTGAGATGCTTGCCTTCGTCTTTTGATGCTAAAATCACTGCAATCACTGAATCTAAAGATTTGAATACGTATTCTATTAACAACTTACTTGGCTCACTCATTGCTTACGAGCAAGGAGTGAATCAAAGAAATCTTGATGCAGGTGAGAAAAGAAAGGAGAAAACGGTGGCACTGAAGGCACACAAATCGGACTATGATTCTTCCGGGTCTGAGAGCGATGACATTGCCTTTATCACAAGGCAATTCAAAAGCTTTCTAAGGAAGAAGCAAAAACATCATCAAAATTGGAGAAAAGGTAAAAATAATAAATATTCTAAAAGATCTTCTGATGTTGTTTGCTTTGAATGCAGGAAGCCTGGATATGTCAGAGCGGATTGTCTTACACTTCAAGATCACTCAAGCAAAGAAAAGAGTGAGGAAAAAACCAAGTCTAGAAAGGACAAAAAGAGGCTTCAAAAGGCGTTTTGGGCGGATTCTGTATCTGATTCATCGGAGACTGAACCTGAAGATGAAACAAAAAACTTGTGCTTAATGGCAGAAGATCATATTGATCAAAGTGATGAAGAAAAGGTATGTAAACCAACTTATGATCAATTATTCGAAATTTGTGAGAAAATTCATACATCATACAAAAAACTTAAAAAGACTCATGCTAGTTTAAAGTTGGAACTTTCGAATTTACAAAAAGAATATGAAATTATTCTCAAAGATCATTCTACGATTGATTCAAATCACATAGCCCTACTTGATGAATTTAATGATTTAAACAGCATTCAGAATTAATTGATGAGCATGATGCATTAAAAGTGTCACACACCTCACTCAAATCTGATTTGGAAGAAATCTAAAGAAATAGAGCGCAACTTGAGGATGGATAATAGTGCTTTAGAAAATACTAACTTGAGGCTTAAAAATGAATTGGACTCAATTAAGAGAAATTGGATGACACCTACTTTTGATCTAAAGCCAAGACTTAGGAAGAGGCATTACAATCCAAACCATTTAAGAAATCCTTTTCCTAGTGTTAGATACTTTTCATGTGGCTTGCTAGGACACATCTCACACACTTGCACTGTTCACCGTAGTACACATTGGGTGTGGAGACAAAAATTGCATAATTCACAGCATAGCACACATGCATTACATTCTACTTTTCATGAGAAGGGACCCAAACATATTTGGGTTCCTAAATCTGACAGTTGTTGATTCTTGCAGGATTGCTCTCACCAAAGACCTCGTGAGAGCATAGGATACTTGGACAAATGGAGGCTCACAACTCATAACTGCTTAAACTTGCTGCTTAACAAATTCTTAAATTGCATTTTGATTATTGTTATGTTTTGTTTTTGTGATAGTTTTGTTTTAATTGTTCCAGTCGTTTTTACTATTATTTTCTTTATGATGATTTTTTCTTGTTCTTAAACTTTGGAGATTTATGGCCAATGATTAGCATTTCTAAATCGGTTAAAGGGAGAAAACACCGTTAATGGTTTCCCTCCCTCTAACCTCTTTTAGTGATATAGGTTTCTTTTTTAAACAAAAAGTCTATCTCATTTTAACAAATGATTTTTAAAATTAAGATCTTTTTTTTTCTTGCTACAATAGTCTATCTTATATATATGATCCAAAGTTCTTATATATCTTTCAAGTTAACTGAAATCTTGCTGTTGAACTTATCATATGATTTTGATTTTCGTTTTGTGATTTGTTCTTCCCTATGTTAGAGAGAGCTTCTCTTTTCTAATATCTAAAAGATATAATCACAACTAAGAACCTTTTTAAAGGTTTGTTAAATAGTTTTTAGCTTGCAAAAATAAAAAAATTGATCAATGATGCCAAATTGAAAAAGAAAAGTATAAACACGAAAGTGTATCAAAAATCAAAGATACTCAAAGAGCCAATCAAAGTGATAAGAGACATAAAATAAGCCCACTAAATGCAAGCTATCCTCTTTTTTCAAAATTTTTAAAACTTAGAAGGACTCATGGGTTATTTGATGTTTTTAAAGGCTTAATTTCAAATTCCATGATAGAGAAAAATTACTTTAGTATACTATTCTATAAGATATTTTATTTGTAATCAAGTTTTGAACGGATCTTCTTTTTATCCAATTTATTCTGAGTTAGACCTCTTGTTTTCAAAAGACAATTTTTATCCTAAAAGAAGTCTGAGCTAGGATAAACAGGATCGGATTTTCTACCATTTTCTAATTGTGACATTATTAACTCATTGATCTTTCAAATCTTTAAAATTTAATTTTTTTGGAAAAGTTGTCATATGCTTGCTTTGCTAAAAAAAAAAAAAAAATATATAAAATTAAAAACCAAAAACTTCATTTTTTTTTTTATTTTTTTTTTTGTTGTTTTTAGTTTGTATTTATTTTTTAAAGGTTTTCCATGATCATCTCCATCTTTTCTTGATTTTCAAATTCTTGTCACATCGTCCTGGCCGATACCTCTATCGTCATGGACGATATGATAATTTCTCTTCAAAATTTCATCTGCTGAACTTTTCTGAGCTTTCTGTAACTCATCGTCCCGAATGATCCTTTATCGTCCTGGCTGATATGATCGAACTCTGTTACAATCATTTTTTATCGTCGTGGCTGATATAATTTTCATCCTGGCCGATGCATTTATGGCCATCGTCCTGGCTGATACACCTGATCGTCTTGGACGATCCACGTGTCAGTACGTTTAAATCCTTAAAACTGACCCCGGACGATCCATTATTGGACAATCGTCCTGGCCGATCCACTGTTCGTCCTGGACGGCACAGATTTAAAATGTTTTAACTTCGGCCAGTACGATCAATTATTGTGCATCATCCTGGACGATACACCTAATCGGCCCGGATGATCTGCTTTTTCAACGGTCGTCTGGCTTGTCTCCTCGGGACGATCGCCTGTGTCTAATCGTCCTGGCCGATATCTGATCGGCCCGGACGATCGGACCGCCTTTTTGACCAATCGGCCTATACGCAATAATTGAACCAAATCGTCCTGGACGATTCTGCGATCGTCCTGGACGATGTGGCCGTTTCTTTAAATTCAGGTCATTCCAGCCATTGTTTTCACCTCAAAGCTTCTTCTTATCTCATTTTTACTAACTAATTTCTTGCTATGGCTGGTGGGAAGCGAGTCCGACAGGCTTCTAGAAGTTCCTCGAGAGCCACTCTAGACCCTCGATTCAGGGAAGTGGAGGATCAAGCAGCTTACCGTCGGTACAAGGAATACAGCATCACTCTCTCCAGGATAATCAATCCTGCCTACCTTTCATATTCGATACTAGATCTCTTCGCTCACACTTCTCTGCTTCATTCTTACTCTAGAAGTCCCTTTTACCTCCGAACTTCTGTTTGAATTTTTTGCAAATCTCCGAATAAATGCTGCCTACACTGCCCTAACCTCATATGTGAATCGACGCCCAGTCGAAATTACATATCAAGACTGTGCTGAACTGCTGCAGCTATCCACCACCGGGGATAAGCTGCATTTAATTGTCCTGATCCTGACTTCAACTGGTCCGCTGAAAATCACTTTCTACGCCAAACCAACTCTCCATTTCATGTTGGAGAGACTAGCTCTTTAGTCAAAAATGCTTGGACAATCCAACATGTCCTTCGCACCTCCATAATTCCAAAAGTCGGGGACCGAGTCCACATTACCCCGTTACTTTCTCTTACCACCTTTTACATCATGGCCCATAGAGATTTTAATGCTACTGATCTAATCTTTCGATACATTGATCATTTAACTACAATTCGTGATCCGGGTCATAAGAGAAAACCCAATCTAGCTTTGGGACACATCATCTCATATGTTCTTGAAACCAAATACAATCTTCAATATCCTGCTCACCCCAACCATCCGCCTCCCTGCTACTCAAACAATTTGTTCAATGTCCTTCACAGTACTCGTCTCCACCCAGGAGATGGGGAACCTCAGGGGGGCGAGGAGGAGGCTCCGGCTCCCGTTCCTGATCCTGTTCCTCTTTGCCAGCACTCACAGTTTGACCAGTTAGGGGAGATATTTGATCGTTGGGAGACCCATTTCGACGCTTACGTTGCTACACAGGAGTAGCAACATTCTGAGGACATGACCCGCTACGAGCAGCACCGCATAGAGGACTTAGCCCATTTTGACAGCTACATTACTCACCAGCAGCAACAGCAGTACGACCAGGACATAGCCTGGTTCAATGCTCAGTTTACTACGCTAGCTAGCTACTTTCAGCAGGCTCCACCACCTCCACCTCCATCTGATGATCAGGATCCCTCGTTTTTTTTAGTTTTAGTTTCTGTTTTCTGTGGATTGCTTTCTTTTTCTGCATTGTGTTTTTAAATGCTTTAGTTTTTATTTTTAGTTTCCTCCTCCTTTTTGAGATGTCAAAAGGGGGAGTAGTATGTTTGTACTTGCTCTTGTAGTATGTTTGTACTTGCTTTGTTCGAAAATTTGAAAGCTTGTTTAGTTTTGCATTACTGTTTTAGAATTGATTATCGATATGTTTGTCATCATAAAAAAGGGGGAGATTGTTACAAACAAGTTTTTTGGATTATGATTTTGATGATAGCAAACAAATCTTGTTTCACTACGACTGCCTTTTTTTCTACTGACTTTTCAGGACTCAAAGATCGGACAGAAATCAGAATCAGCTCAAGACTGGGTAGATTAGGATTGAGTCAGTCTGTAATTTTCTTTTTTCTTTCTTGAGTCAATTGTAATTTCTTGAAGTGACTGATGTTAAGTAACCCTACACAGTACACACACACACTTGAGAGATTTAGAACTTGTGTTTTTACTCACATCGTCCCGGACGATATTTTATATTGTCATGAACGATCGAGCTCAAAACAGAAGATCTAATCAGGATTTCGTAGTTAATGCAGCCGTAATTAACCGATCGGCCAGGACGATATGCTCAATACAGAAAGAACTTGCCGCCATGATCAATTTAGGTATTCTGTATTTTTGGAAATCGTCCAGGACGATCATGATATCGGCCTGGACGATATCACACAATTATGCCTAAATTGATTCAGAAATCAATGAAGTAATTAAGGATGATTGATACGATCACATCGTCCTGGACGATCGCAGGATTGGCTAGGACGATCTATTCAAAAACCCTTGGTTACTCCTGGCCAATTTGGATCGGACAGCTCAAATTCAGGGCGATGCACTAGACAATTTTCCTCTGATTTGAACTGATCGGCCGGGGACGATCGTGAGATCGTCCGGGACGATCAAGCAAATTTTCAATCGTCCAGTTTGCATTCAGGGCGATGCTCTGGCCGATCTTATGAGATTTGTACTGATCGGTCAGGACGATATTTATATCGTCCTGGACGATAAAGTCAGCAACTTGCAATTAATAAGCCCATTTGAAGTTCTTCTATTTAAGAGCACTTGTTCAACATTTTTTAACATCCTTGGCTGTTGTCTTGACCTAAGAAAACCTAAAGGAGAGAGAGAGAGAGGGAGAGAGAGAGGATCTTGTGAGGGGGAGCTTGTGAGGGGATTCACAATGGTTGCTCCAAGCATTGTTCCACTTCTTTTTCCCTAGAGTTTCTTGTCCTTGGAAGGGTTGGGAGAGGTAAGTTTCAGCAAGTGATCGTGGTTCTCTGCCTGCTTCAGGAGGAAGCAAAAGGAGTTGGGTTCTCTGTCTTGCCGAGTGGCAAAAAGGAGGTGTTTTTGTGAGGGCTTCTTCGCCAAGCTGTGGGGGCTAAAGGAGAGTCACGTTGGTAGTGCAATACTCGGAGGGCGCCTCCGGGGAGTGAACTTAGGTCGAGTTGACCGAACCACTATAAATCCTTGTGTTCTTGTTTTTACTGCTTCCGCATTTATTTTCTTCCGCGCTTGTTTTTTGTGGTAAATTTGGTTTGTGATAATCGTTCTTTTTGCTTAAACAAATTTTAAATGTCAATTCACCCCCCTCTTGGTTAGCCTCGGGCCAGTTCTATAGGGCTTAACGTCCCTAACAAACTTTCAATCCATACAACCAATAATCATGCAAATACATTGACTTCTTGCAAGTAAGGATCTAACAAATAAATGTACAAGGCTACTCTATATATGTGCATTGAGCGACTAGTTGCTAGCCAGCACACATCAAAAGAACCCAATCATGAATGTAGCTCAATTGGTAGTCCACTTCAACATGTAAATACCAGGGGATTCATATAATCAATAGCGATGCAACATCAGATGAATGCACTAATTTGAATGCAAGCAAAGAGGGTTGATATGACATATTTGTGGATAACAATAGTGGGTATCATGAGTAGAGCGGATCCCCTGTGGACACAAATATATACAACACCTACAAACAAGCAAAAGGTGCAAGCACCTACAGACCATTTTAGGAGATTTGTTGCACCCGATACATGCTGCTGACCAATAAGTGCAAGGAAATCAACAATAAATACATATCACTAGTGGTCAACATCAACATGCAGATGAGCACACTAGATGGGCACCTATAGCAATAATGATTGAAATGCCGCCAGTGTAGTAGAGCCCCTATAAGCATAGAAGCATGTTCACTCTACCAAAGCTGAAAGTTTTGTTGATCAAGTAAAACTAGGTCCTCCTATTAATAGTTTTGGAGTTCCAATAGTAATAGCTGGGATAAGGGCAATACTGTGTATCAAATACTAGAATGTCACTGAGACATCAAAGATGACCTCTTACTCTGTTCATGCTTCGAGGAGAATACCTTGTGACAAATTGAAGACAAGGTGAGCAAATAGTGCATTAGCCAAGCCTTCGATCTCATTAGCTTATGATAGCTCATTTATTACAAAACAACCTCATGTTGTTTAGATGTCCTTATCCAATCTAAGCAAGGATTAGATGACTTCTAGATCTAATCTCCTAAAGAATGAGAAAAGGGAGTATATATCATAACGATGAAGTACCTTATGACTACACCAAATGGTAACATTATGATTCACATGTAAGCAAAAGTAGTAAATCGATAGTAAAAAAAAGGGCTACTGAAGTGCAGCGCCGCGCCACCGGATTCGCAACATTCATACAAGCGGACAAAATGTGTCACAAAGCCCAAAATAAAACCTCACTCATTTGGCAGCAATAGTCACCTATACAGTCGACTACATCTAAAAATGCAAAACACCCATTTGCACTGCATGCAAATATTTAAAGAAATGCCCTCATATACAAATTGCAACAAGTATAATAATTCATTTAAACATACCATCCAGAATCACATGTTAATATGTTGGATATGCACGTGTTATAACTTACAGGATACTGGCATGTCATCTGACATTGCTATTGCATTTCAAAGTGACCTCTGGCATGCATTTGTAGGATCCGAGGATTTCATTCTAGCATGTTATTTGATATTGCTACTACACCCCAAAATAACATTCAATATGTATTTGTAAGATGTCGAAGGTTTCATTCTAGCGTATCATTCCAAAATTGCTGGTGCATGTTAAAATGACCTCCTACATGTATCGATAAGATGCAAAGGGTTTCATTCAAGCATGTCTTTTGGCATTGTAATTACACTCCAAAGTATCCTCCCGCGTGTATTTGCAATATGTAGAAGGTTTCACTCTAATATATCATTTGACACTACAATTATATTTCATAAATTGTATTATGCACACATATGAATGCATCATACAATATACATATAACATCATATGCCTTCATAGGCCCCAGCAAGCGTATTGTAGATACACATGTGACGTCTAAAGATGTTGCATGGATCAAAAAATAAATTTATATTCAAACTCAATCCTCTGCCGGCAAGTAGACAAACTTAACAATGTTTAATCAACGAAATAAAATTTCTCATACGCCCCGATGATGGCCGTGTAGATATAAATGTCAACCGAATGTATTAATTATTAAGAATCAACCAAAAGCACCAAGCCTATAATAAACTCGATCATATGTCGGCAAAGACAGATGACAAGGTTCAACTAATAAAACAAAATTGCCAAAACATCATGATGATGGACGTGTTGAATTTAAATCTCAACCGGATGGATTAATTCTCAAGAATCTACCAAAGGCACCAAGCCTACAAAGAACACAATCCTCTGTCGGCAAATAATACAGAATCGACAAGGTTAAATGAACAAAAATGAAAATAGCCCATAAACACTCCGATGATGGTCAGGTTAAATAAAAATATCAACCTAAGGGGTTAATTTTCATGAATCTATCGAAGGCACCAAGCCTATATAACGTACAAGATCCTCTGTAAGCAAATACGACAGAGTCGATCAGGTTCAACTAATTAAACAAAATTGTCCATACACCCCAATAATGACCGTGTTGACAGAAAATCTCAATCGGAATGGACCATAATCATTTTAAAATATATCCTACATGCTCATAAAAATTCAAAATTCTAAAATAATCACCCAAGATCAAAATATTTAAAATTAAAATAAATCGTCAAACAATTAAAGTAAATACCTATCCACCCTCTGCAATAATTTACGGAGGCAAATAATATAAAAACAACCTCAGCTCACAAAGAGCTAATATCTAGTCTAAAATATCATTAGGATTCATTCTCAATCTATCTCTTAGTAGTAAGGATGTGGCATGTATTCTCTAATCAGTGGTTTCTCTGCCAAATGGCATCAGATTAATGATTTTTCGGCTAAATGGCATCGCAGGTAAATGCTTATGACCAGGGCCCTCTGAACCGGGCGGTTTGCCGCAAAATGGCACCATTATATTACGATTATGCTAGAGCTCGTATGATTTCTAATGGTACTAAATCCTTGAGATATGAACAATAACACATGATCAATATGTCATAAAGGCCTCTAGTAGCTAAGGTGGATTCAAATTTGTCCTCTTAGACAAATATCCACCCCAGGTCTACAAGATAGCCTTGGACGAAGCAACCCATAGCTGCCGACAAAGATCCTTCTGTCAGGTTAGGTCGACCACCTCCTCTAACTAAGTAAACCAGGGACCACGATGGCACGGAATGACGAAACTATGGGATCTTGATCATGCTTATCATCACTCACCCCACTATCCGCTTTAACTCCAGGATTGTGAAATTTTCAATTTTAAATATTAAATTCTCACATACAAACCCCTACTACTACAATATGTCAAATACCACGTATCTCTACATATATTAGTTTAATTTAAATATTAAATTCTCACATACCAAACCCCTACTACTACAATATGTTTTTTTTTTTTATTTATATTATGAATTGTGCGTTTAGTTTAGTTTAAATGGGGATGAATGAATTTTTTGGACAATCTTAAGTTTAAATATATTTTTTTTTATTAGCTAACTTAATCCAAATAAAAGAATAAGCTGATTGAAGATTAAAATGCACTGATTGTTTGTCCCAAAAAAAGGGGGAAATTCTTATGTGTCAGAAAAATCTACTGAATTCACTATACAACTAAACTTTGCTTTTTTAACTAGTAATATTAGTAATCCCATGAAATCCATGGAATATAAAGAAGGCTAAAGCCCCCTCGACACATGCATTCAAGCTGGCGTAAATGGTCTTTCATTCTTCAGACTACAGCATCCAACAAAATAATCAGGATTTTCTTAATCATAATGCTCTTATAAATAAAGCATAATTGTCACATATTCAATTCGCTATTTTTATTTTGTCTGATTTTTGCTTAAATTGCACTCTTAACCTCTATTCTAAGAAAACATTGATAAATAGGGCATCAAATCAGTTACAGAAAAATTACTGCAAGGATATTACAGTTGAGGAGGTCATTTCTATTTAAAATTAATAGTAATATTATTTCAGGAATAGAACGACCAAAGGTGCAGCATTTGACTCTTCTAAACTTAGAGACAAACTAACCAATACGACAATTACATAAGATGTAAACCCTCCTAAATAAAATTCCTTTGAAATTTCTCTATGATATTAGCAATTTTTTACTTGCCATCCATAAATCAAAAATACATCTATTTATGAACATCAAGAGTTCAAATGATCCAAAGAGATAAGAAATGGCATATTAATGATGCTATATAACAGATTCGTCAAGTAATATGATTTGCCTATATCAATTAGATTCATTAAATTACTTGATGTAAGCTGTAAAATTATTCTTACTGTTGTAAAAATGAAAAAATAAAACATAAAAAGATAAATTCCCATTTTCAAATACACAGATAAGCCATACATTTTCCACACAAATCAAAAGTATAGCTCGTCATTTTATTCCAAAAAAGATGCCCTCCTTTCTTCATTTCCGCCACTAGAAATCGAATAGAAAGAAAAAGAGGAACAGGAAGAAGAAGAGCAGAAGGAGGAAGGTATGGGGTAGGAAGAACTCACCATCTCCCTCCTTATCAAGGAGGCAAAAGGCATCTCGGAACTCGGAAACCTCCTCCTCGGTGAGGAAATCCATGCCTCACTCTCGTCCAAAAGGAAGCCAGCAGGAAGGAGATCTACATAGGCCAAAACACAGCCCAACCATCCTTCCTTTTTGTAGCATTTTTCGGAGCTACCAAAGCTTCTTCTTCCAACGCCTCTAACTTGTGGATTCTCTCTCTCTCTCTCTCAAAAGAAATCCTCGAGCGATGTTTGAAGATTAGGTCGCCTTGTGAATTGGAATCCATGAACTTGTCTTAATCCAGCTTTAATCCATTGTTTATGAATTAATTATCTACCCAAATGATTGCGTTTCCATCAGCAGACGTTGCAATTTGAACCAGTCCGCAGCGAATTTTTATTAGCTCCGGAGACGTGACCTAGCTCTACATCCGGACCGAACTCCAATAAAATATCGCCACGTGCTCTTACTCTTTATCATGCGGCCCGATGACCCGACCCAGACCGAAACACAATATTAGTATGTATTAGCTGATTTGTACAGACCAGAGTATTGCTAGGTATTCCTCGGTAACGAGAAATACCATTCTCTCTGACTCCGGTCAGGTAGGGGGCTCGACGAATCCACATCGATGATCCGGTGACAGTCGCCGGACACCGCTCCAAGAACTTCTTGGAGGAAAGATCCACCACCTAAGAATCACTCTTAGGATACATGAAACACATGAGACTAAACTCAAATCATATTCATATCAAAAATCTCTCCTTATTACAAGACATTGGCCTATATTTAAAGACTTCGGGTAGTCACATAATAGGCTACATAAGAAATAGAGCTACACCAATCACTAACAAGAAAATACAATTTATTTAAAGGGACGCTCCTGTGTCATTCTACCAGGGTAGGAGGAAACTTTGAGCTAGTAGAAAGAGATCCGGTTGGCCACCATAAGGAGGTGGGTTTGATTGGCTAAACCGGTCTGGATAAATCCAACCAGTGTCAACACCACTGTAGAAACTATACTGGACTCTAGAACATGTCTCTTCACCGCTACCCAATTGTGGATTCCTACGACTTTCCTCTAAGGATGTAACCTTGTAAAACTCACATTGCAATGGACCAACAATATTTTTAAGAATATGATAGCAATCGAAGTAAACAACAATCTTGCAACATATCCCATCTTTTAAGTCACCTTCAGGCTTATCTCCATCTTCATAAAATAGCTTACTTGGAGCATTCCTCTTATCAGTGATGGCAAGCACATTTATTGCCTTAACAGGAGGAATATGCATGCATAACTCCGGCGGGGCATCCATCTTTCTCTGGTCATCGTCATACGTGGGCTTATCAACATCAAGAACTTCAAACATGTCGTCATCGTACACGTCATACACGGGTTCATCAAAGAATGGCAAAGACGACGATTTCAACAATGGATCTTCAATTTCTTCGAGGTTGAACTCGACCGAGGGTGGGGTGGAAGATATATGATCATCTGAAATGTCCTCTTCGTCGTCGTCGGTTCGTAAGTATTTAGTTGGAACGAACGATCTTGAAGCTGTCATGGGAGCATACTTGTTCTCATGGTCAAAAGCCATTAACATCTTGGGGAGTGCTCCTATATGTCCGCCGTTCAAGTCTTGACAATCGTCGTTTGAGTCAAAAAATTTCTTGTTGATGATCTTTAATTTTGGCTTCTTGAAATGGTTGTTGCAATGTCCATCGAGGAGGAACTATGACAGATTCCTAATCAACCAAATCTAATGAATCCATTATTCTCTGATCATGTTTGGTGCCTTTTGAGGAAGCATTGATTTGCTTCATATTTCCATTCAAATGTCTGTAAGCATCATGCCCATAATAATCAGATGTTTCCATTTTAATTGGGACGCTAGGCTTGGAACGAACACCAAATGCCCGCAAACAATTCCGAATTTCGGAACTAGGAAGCTCCACGCCTCCAGTTGCCGCACAGTCCGCCTCAGGCGAATTCGGCACCCGTCCGTGTCCGCTCAAGATTGCGTGCTTTTCGTCTCATGACCAAGAAGGCCCACGCGCGAGCCCTTCACACCCATGCCGAAGCCACCTCCGACTTCTTGCGTGAAAACCAACGGACAAGACACCTCCGGTTACCGTCTTCGCCCAGGTGCGTGTCCGCTTCACACAAACTGAACGTCCTTCTCTTGTTCGATCAACAAGAACCGCAAGATCAAGTCTCGGTCCCGTTCGCTCGTCCTTCTGCCTCTGACGACGACGCCTCGCGCGAACAATCTTCCTCGCGAAAACTGCGCCTCTGGCTTCAAGCGCCTGAACTAGCTACTCGCGCACACTTCCCGCGTGGCCTCCGGCTTCAAGCGCCTGAACAAAAGATAAGCGGCTGATTCACCACCACATATGAGGACGAGATGAACGTACACCTGGCTGAACCCGTCGGACCTTGGACGACCTCCGTCTTGGCTTCTTTCGCTAGGTTCTTCTCTTTACCACCTGAGATATTCTCAGGATACATAGCAAGAAGAGCCTATTGGCTCTGATACCAAATGACACCGGTCAGGTAGGGGGCTCGACGAATCCACGTCGATGATTCGGTGACGGTCGCCGGTTACCGCTCCAAGAACTTCTTGGAGGAAAGATCCACCACATAAGAATCACTCTTAGGATACAGGAAACACATGAGATTTAACTCAAATCATATTCATATCTAAAATCTCTCCTTATTACAAGACATTGGCCTATATTTATAAACTTCAGGTAGTCACATAATAGGCTACACAAGAAAAAGAGCTACACAAATCACTAACAAGAAAATACAATTTATTTAAAGGGACGCTCCTGCGTCACTGTCAAGACCAATACCTAGCAATACCGAGCAATACCTAGCAATACTGAGCAATACCCCGGTTTTGCTAGGTATTGCTTGGTATTGCTCGATATTGCTCGATATTGGTCTTGACATAGCAGTATTTCTTGTTATTGCCGAGCAATACCGAGCAATACGCGAACATAGCAATACCGGGTTTCCGTTCCGGGTCGGGTCGTCGGGCCGCGCGGTAAAGAGTAAGAGCACATGGTGACATTTTATTTGCGTCCAGATGTAGAGCTACGTCATGTGTCCGAACCTAATAAAAATTCATCCACAGCGGCCAATTTATAAAAAGGACTCTGCTTTAAATCTAAATTAGCTTAAAGAACGTATTAACAAATAAATTTAAAAAGAAACATACACGAAACTTATTTATTCAGTTTCAATTGAAACCGGAACTTTATTGTCCAGTTCCTAATTTACTTAAAATTTGAGAAGAAACTGAAATATAAAAGCATGGATTCTAAGGAAACCGGATTAATAAATTCCTATTTCTTTTAAAAAACAGGAATTTATTAATTCGATTTCTAAGAAACCTATTTAGATTATATTCTTTTACTTTATTATTTTATTTAATTAGATATTCTAAATGAATAAAAAAATAATCAGTAATTAATTTTTAAGAAGCAAACAATATTTCTAATTTTTAAGAAATAACATATTTAAATTTTATTTAATTTTGATTTTTTTTTATTTTTATTCAGATTTCTTTAGTTTTGAAATTAAATTTCTTTGTTTAAATATTTGATTTGATTTATGTTTAATTAATGGATTATTTTTATTTAATATCTTAAATTTATTTTTTTATCTTTTATTTATTTAAATTTTATTTTTAATTTAAATGTTATTATTTAAAATTGTAAATATTTAAATTATTTTATAAATTTTATAAAATGTAAATATAAAATATAAATAAAGGAAGAAAAAGATTTACATTTTATATTTTTTATTCATTAATTTTTCTTTTTTTTTATTTACATTGCTTCAAATTAAAAATTAGTGGTTTATTCAAATATATATATATATATATATATATATATATATATATATATATATATATATATATATATATATATATATATATATATATATATATATATATATATATATATATATATATATATATATATATATATATATATATATATATATATATATATATATATATATATATATATATGTATTTATTTATTTATTTCACTTAATTATTTTAATAAAATATAAACAAAAACTTTTTATGTAAATATTATAATGTTTTTACCTATTTAATATTTAAATTTTTTTAATATTTAAACTTATTTGTATATTTTGAAATTGAATTAAATTTTTTATTAAATATTTAAAAAACTAAATATTGTAAAAGAAGTTAATTTTTTTAAAATTAAACCAGTAATTTTTTATTTTTAAATTTTTTTATAAAAATTTCCCATAAGTTGAAAGTCAATTATTAATATAATTTATTAAATTGTTTATATTTGATATATAATCAAAAAATTAATTTGGAGACCATCTGAACTCCGATTCCAGTAAATTTATAGTCTAAATGAACGTCTCAAAAATACGAACTCAATGACACCAAATTCAACTCAATCCAAGCCCAAATGAGTCCAAATCAAAGACCTGAAGCCCATTTGAAAGGTTCAAATCATAATTTGGACTACCAAATGATTTCCAAACTTGACATGCTTATAATCGAATCGAGCGGCTCAACGAGACGAATCCAGCGAGCCCAAGATCAGCAAATTCTTATATCATTAAGACATTCAAATGAAATTATTAGAATTAAATTATTTATATTTATATTTATATTTATATTAAAATGTTTATTATAATATTATAATATAAAATTTTTAATATAATTTTTTACTAACCATAATTTAATATTATAAATTTTTAAAGTATTAAATATTTAAGAAAAAAATTTATATAAAGTTTAAAAAGATTATAAATATTTTAAAAATAATTTAAAAAGATTATAATCTAAAATGTTTTTTAATATAAACTTTTATCCAAAAATTTAAACATATTAATTATATTAAAAGTTATTAAATATTAACATTTCTATCTTAAAAATTGATAATCAAAAAATAATAATTAATATAAATATAAATGTTAAAAAGTATTTTATATAATGTAAATAATAGTTTTTTTAAAAAACCGAATGATGTAAATCCTGTTTCTTAAGAAACCTAATTACAAAATTCTGGTTTCTAAAAACTGGATTTCTATGCTCCGATTTTGCTCTTTTTAAAATTTTTTTAAAACACGATTCATCTGCATATTTATATATTAAACAAACTCATTTTTATAATTTGGCCGTCCACAGCTTAAAGGTGCCTGCCTCCCACTATTCTCTTTATATGCCCCATATTTTCTCTTTCTATTTCCTAATTGGGATTAATTTCATAATTATTAAATTTATTTGAGATAAATAAAATATATTATTAATTAATTAATTATTGTTTTATACTTAATATATCATCAAAAATCATATTGATCGGGCACAAATCTCGAGGCAAAATCGAGTGGGAAACTACAAAAATTAAATTCGGGATCACTTGAACTTTGATTTCATCAAACTTATAGTCAAACTGAGCGTCTTGGAAATACAAACTCAACGACACAAAATTCAACTCAATCCAAGCCTAAATGTGTCCAAATCAAGCACCTGAAGCGCTATTGGAAAGTTCAAACCACAATTTGTGTTACCAAACGGTTTCCAAATATGACATGCTTATAGTCGAATAGAGTGGCTCAATGAGACGAATCCAACGAGCTCAAGATCGCCAAATCCCAACATCATTAAGACCTTCAAATTTCTAACGAACGGAACACGATCAAGGGATTCAATATTTGTCATCCATCCAACCACTCCCTATATACCCATGATCTCTCATCTATTTACAGGCCATGTCACTCCAGAAATCTATAAATATACCTCTCATTTCTTTGAAGAGGGGACCAATACAATAAAAAGAAGAGAAGATAAGAAGATTAGGAGGGAAGAAACTCCTCCTCAACCACCATTTTCGGAATTATGCCCGACTTTCGAACGACTTCGGGATTCTGCCCTAACCGGGTCATCGCAAGGCCGCCGTTTTATGTGACCAAACCATCTAAGGCAACTTTCTCTAATCTTATCTTCTACTGGAGCTACTCCAACCTTTTCACGTATATGCTCATTTCGTATCCTATCTCTAAGGGTAAAGCCACTCATCCACCTGAGCATCCTCATCTCTGCCACACTTAACTTAGTATTATGCTTCTCTTTTAAAGGCCAACATTCGGCACCATAAAGCATTGCAGGCCTCACTACCATCTTATAGAATTTTCCCTTAAGTTTGAGGGGTACATTTTTATCACATAACAAGCCTGATGCATTCCTCCACTTCAACCATCCAACTTGTATTATGCTGATAATATCCCCATCTATTTCACCATCACTCTGAACAATAGATCCAAGATATCTAAAACGTGTACTCTTATTAATGACTTGATCCCCCAAAGTCACAATCCCCTCACTAGGTCTATTACTACTAAAATTACACTCCATATATTTCGTTTTAGATCTACTAAAGAGAAAACCTTTAGACTCTAAGGTTGACCTCCATAATTCAAGTTTACCTTCAACTCCCTCTCTAGTCTTATCAACAAGAAGAATATCATCAGCAAAAAAACATACACCAAGGTACATCCTCTTGCAAATGTCTAGTGAGAACATCCATGACTAAAGCAAAAAGATATGGGCTTAAGGCTGATCCTTGATGTAACCCAACCGAAATAGGGAAATACTTGGTCAATCCACCTTGTGTTTGAACACAAGTAATAGCTCCTGCATACATATCTTTAATGATTTGAATATAAGCATTATTTACTCCTTTCTTTTCAAGAACTCTCCATAGCACTTCTCTTGGAACTTTATCATATGCTTTTTCTAAATCAATAAATATCATATGTAGATCTTCCTTATTTTCTCTATATTTCTCCATCAAACCTCTTAATAAATGTATGGCTTCCATAGTCGACCTACATGGCATGAATCCAAATTGATTTTGAGAAACATTAGTATCACGCCGCAACCTATGCTCCATAACTCGCTCCTATAGTTTTAAAGTATGACACATTAACTTAATACCTCTATAATTCGCACAATCTTGTGCATCACCTTTATTCTTAAAAATATGAATTAACACAGTCATTCTCCACTCATCTGTCATCTTCTTAGTCTTCAAAATAGTATTAAAAAGTTTAGTAAGCCATGAAATTCCTTTATCTCCTAAGCATTTCCATACCTCTATTGGAATATCATCAGGTCCAACAGCTTTTCCACCCTTCATTTTCTTTAAAGCCTCTCTAACTTCAGTTTTACTAATATGGCGATAAAAACATAAATCTTTATTTTCATTTAGGGTGTTAGGGTCACTCATTTTGATGAACGCTTTGATAAAATTGAAACTCATCTACAACAGCAGGATGCACAGTACCAGCAGGATATGGGTTGGATGCGAGAGCAAATGGATGGTATAAGCTCAAACATGGCTATGATGAGTAGCTATTTTAACTTCTACAATATGCCACCCCATCTAGATCAGGGCCACTCTGAGCGATGTCTGTACTTCTTTATAATTTTCTCTACTTGATGTGATGTGATGTAATGTTAGCTGTTATGTTTTAATGTTGCTAGTTTATATTTTTAATATTTTAAAAAATATTATTATTGATATCTTGAATGCTCAATGTACTATCTTCTACCAATGATATCAATAAAAATTATCTTATCTTTCTTTTATCTGTTTGAAATGTGTATTAGCCTAAATGATCATGATCTTTCTAATTTTTTATCTTAAAACTGCTATATCTTGAATTGCAACTCAAAATAAAATTCATTAGAAAATTTAATTTTTCAAAATTTAAGGTGTGATTATAACTTGATCTAGTTAAAAATGTCAATCTCATGTCTCTTGTTAAACTAACAAAATTCTTATATTATTATTGCAATTATCATATTTTCTTATTCTTGTATTTCTCTTATCAATATAAATGTTACTCTACTTAGAGATAGAGAAATTTAAGATTTTATATTATTGATTCTGGAAAGATCAAGATTACTCTTAAAAATGTACAAATGTACAAAAATTAAAAGAATGTGCAATAGTTTGCAATGTGAAAAAGATGCACAAAATAAGCCTACAAATAAAAATATGCACAAAATTGTGCCACAAATCTTGTAAAGATACACAAAGCGTCATATGTGGTAGTTGATTCTTTCCCTAATCTTTCAATCTTTAAATTCAAATTAATCTTCTGTACGATTTTATTTAGTATTGAAATTTGAAATAAACAAATTTTATATTCATCTACTTTGCAATGATTTTTGTTGCGAATCTATTTTCATGGATTATAATTTTGATAATAGCAAACACTTTTATTTCTCTACGACTGCCTTACCTACTAATATTTTAGATCCACAAGACCAGACTGCAATTGGAACCAGCTCAAGATTGGGTAGACTAGGTCAGAGTCAGTTTGTACCTTTTTCCTTTCTTGAGTCTATTGTAATTGGTGTGGCTCATGATGCTACATAATCTTGCACACACACACCTTAGAAAATTTTCTTGAAATTACTAAATGCGCCAAAAGGGGGGTGAATTGGATGTTTAAAAACTTCTTTAATGAAAAAAATATATCTTTTTATAACTCTATGCGGAAGCGGATTTCATTTACAATAAAAAGATATATTATCAATTTCATCCACGCAAATAATCGAAATAAAAATAAATACGTAGATAAAGTGTAGAGAAAATTAAGGAAAGAACACACTGATTTATAGTGGTTCAATCAAATCATGACCTATGTCCACTCTCCGGAGGCACCCTCCGAGTATTACACTAAACCTTTAATGATTCTCCTTTAGCCCCACAACTATGCGGAGAAGCCCTTACAAAATTACTTCCACCTTCCCCGATGCGGTGGAGGAGCCGGGTTCTTTGACACCAATGAGATCGTCTTCTTTCCAAAGCTTCCTTTAAGACAAACCTTGAATCCGATGGTACTGAGGTGCAAGCTCGCCAGAGCAATCATGTGAAATCTCATTCACACTCACTTGAAACCCCCTCTAACTAGGGCTTCTTAGAAGACTTTTTACTTTTTATCTTTTTCCCATATTACAAACGGTTTGTTTTTACTCTTTTTTTTTTTTTACAGGAAGAGTTTTTAAGTTGGAGCATTCACACTTCAAATGTCCGAGTTTCCTACACCCAAAGCAAATTATGTCAAAAGAAAACTTAACATTTTTACAATTTTTACCTTTACTCTGCTTTTATTGATGTTCATGCTTCATGCTTGTGCTTTAATAGACTTTCAAATTTATTTGTTATCAATGTTATCTCCATTCTTTCATCATCTACTAAGCCATATTCATCAGTGTGTTTGGCTTTTAGCACAATAGTCTTCTCATCACCTGCATCCAAAAATCTTTGACTCACACTTTGCTCGTAGGCAATGAGTGAGCCAATTAGATTATCTATAGAATAAGCATTCAAATCTTTTGATTCACATATAGCCATGACTTTGGCATCAAATTTATCAAGTAAAGAACGAAGAATTTTACTAATTTTTTCAAAGTTTAAAAGTTCTCTACCTAAATCATGCAATGACATCACAATTAGATTAAATCTAGTAAACATGTCTAAGATAGTCTCATATGGTTTCATGTTGAAAAGTTCATAATGCATTAGAATATTCAATTTAGAATGTTTGACTTCACTAGTACCTTCATATGAAATGCATAATCTATCCCAAATTTCTTTCCAAGTAGTACATGTAGAGATTCTCTTGCAATCGTCAGAATTTAATGCACAAAAAAATAATTCAAATATTTAGCATTTAGTTGTGCATTGACTAGTTCTATTCTACTCCATTCAGTAAAAAGAATATTAATTTGACTCCATCTATTATATATGAAGGTATAGAATAGCCAGTTTGAATCATATGTCACATTTGATAATCAATTGATTGCAAAAAAATTGACATGCAAATTTTCCAAAAATTAAAAAAAATATATTTTTAAATAAAGGTGGTCGTGTAATATAATAGCCTTCCGCAATGTTACGATTTCTAAAATATGCCATAATCGATTTTTTCAAGATTTTCTAAAACACTATTTTTGAAACCCGCTCTGATGCCAATTGAAATTACTAGATACACCAAGAGGGGGGTGAATTAGATGTTTAAAAACTTATTTAATGAAAGGAAATATCTTTTTATAACTCTATGCGAAAGAGAATTTTATTTACAATAAAAAGATAGATTACCAATTTCATCCACGTAATTAATCGCAATAAAAATAAATATGGAAATAAAGTACAGAGAAAATAAAGGAAAGAACACATTGATTTATAGTGGTTTGGTCAAACCATGACCTATATCCACTCCCCGGAGGCACCCTCTGAGTATTACACTAAACCTTCAGTGATTCTCCTTTAGCCCCCACAGCTTGGCGGAGAAGCCCTTACAAAATCACTTCCACCTTCCCCGGTGCGGCGGAGGAGTTGGGTCCTTTGACACCAACGAGATCTTCTTCTTTCCAAAACTTCCTTCAAGATGAACCTTGAATCCGATGGTACAAAGGTGTAAGCTCGCCGGAGCAACCGTGTGAAATCTCTTTTACACTCCCTTGAAACCCCCTCCAAGGATCTTCTCCCTCTCTCAAACTCCACCCTTTCCTTTCTCCCTTTCAAATCCCATCTTCAAGTTTTCTCTAGAAAAATAAAGCTACAATGGCTGTTAAAGACTCTTATAAAGTCTTATAAGAGTGCTTAAATAGAGGGCTAAAAAAACCCTAAGTTATTCAAAGTAGCCGTTACAATCGTACGGTACGATTTCAAATTATACAGTACGATTTATATAGCATGCCTCATCCTGGTATGAAGGTGTACGAACAGTTCAAAATATAATAAATCATACAGTATGATCCTCAATGCTACTACTCGTACAGGATAATAGCCGGGACGATCTAATGTCATCTCTATACATCATATGATACGATATACATGGTACAGTACGAATGGTCAAAATCAAGGCATCGTCCAGGACGATCAGAATTCGTCTCTGTTCATCGTATAATACGAATGTGTTCGTACAGTATGATTTTCAATTAGTAATTAAGCCTTGATTTATTCCACTAATCATGGGTTAATTTAAGTAAGTATTTAAAATAAATCGTACAGTACGAAGTCCTTCGTACAGTACGAACGACTTAGAAAAATTTACTTAAGTTAATTTGACTACAAGGGTTTTGGATTTGGAACACATCGTACATTACAATAGTATTTGTATGGTACGATCTATTCACAGAGATCGTTTTACAAGCTCATATCATACATTATGAAATAAAGTCGTACAGTACAATCACCGGAGAAAGAAAATCAATATTTTTTGCTCCCTTTGTGTGTGCACGGTCACCATTCTAACATACATCATTACAAGGCTTGATTTAAGAAAAGAAAATTACAGACTCATTTAATACAATCAATTTCGCACAATCTTGAGCCTTGAAACTTTAAAGAATAGTGTATGGTGTACCTGAAATATTAGTCAACATAGAAATAAAATATGCACTACAAATACTAGGAGAAATAAAAGATTAATAAATATTATTTGTTATCATCAAAATCATAAACTCGGAAGCCTGAGTTGCAACATTTTTTATTATTCCCTAGAGTTTATTGTTTTTTGTAACATCACCCAGGATGATATTTATATCGGTCTGGATGATCGGTCCAAAAATAGAAACCCTAATTAGGGCATCCTTGTTAGGGCAGCAATATTAAGCACATCGTCCTGAACGATTTTGTATCGGCCAGGATGATAGGCTCAAAACAGAAAGAATCAGCCGCTAAATTTATTTAGGAATTAGTTATTTTTGGACATTATCCAAGGCATCGTCCAGGGTATCATCCTGGATAATCCAGCCCAATTTTGCCTAAATTAATCTGGTATTTAAGAAAAGCAATTAAGACTTGATTGCATGATCAAATCATCTTGGATGATAGCATGATCATCCTGGACGATATGCTGGACAATATGGGATGATATGCTAGATGATATGAACAAATTTCTTCTAATCGTCTCAGATCGTCCTGGCTGATTAGGCTAATTTTGCACTGATTGTACATGACGATATTATTATCATCCTGGACGATAATGTCGGCAAGTTGAAATTAATGAGCTTGTTTTGAGCTCTTATATTTATGCTTTGTCAAGGTACTTTGTAAGTGTCTTTGGCATCAATTATAGATTCGTTCTTTTGAGGGAAACTTGAAGAGAGTGCTTGAAAGGAAGTGAGGAAAGGGTGAAGTTTGAGAGAGGGAGAAGATCCTGTGAGGGGGGACTCAAGGGAGTGTGGAGGGGGATTACACACAGTTGCTCCGGCAAACTTGCACCTTAGTACTGTCAGATTCAAGGCTTTTCTTGAGGGAAGTTCACAGAAGACGAAGATCTCTTTGGTGTCAAATGACCCAGCGACTCCGCCACACCGGGAAAGGTGGAAGTTATTTTGTAAGGGCATCTCTGCCTAGCTGTGAGGGCTAAAGGAGAGACACTTAGTTAGTGTAATACTCAAATGGTGCCTCCGAGGAGTGGACATAGGTCAATGTTTGACCGAACCACTATAAATCTGGTGTGTTCTTTCATTTATTATTTTTGTATTTAATTTTTGCATTGTGTTTTCTTTGTGGTGAATTTTTGTTTGGTTTGAGTTTTGTTTAAAGATATTTAAAATATCAATTCACCTCTCTCTTAATTAGCTTTGGGCCAGTTCATAAGGGGGCTAACATCCCTAACGAACTTTCAATTTTGGTTATCTCAATTGTCTAAATTGACTCATGATTTTGATATTTTTTCTCTTATCTATGTTATATCTCTTCTTAAATCTTATGAATCATTCTATTTCTTTAATGTTCTTTAATTTTATTTGCAAAATATATCTCAATCTCTTTCAAAGGATCAATTATTAAATGATTATCATATGACTTATAGTATTTCTTTAGTTGTTCTTTTTCTTCTTCTCTTTTTGCTATTGTCAAAAAGGGGGAGAAAATATTGTTCGTATGTTCATAACGTTGCATTTAGTTTTATTGTTGTTTATTTTTGTTTTATTGATTTTTTAGGGCTTTGTGTTTAAGTGATTGTTTAAATTTTTTTAAAAAAAATTTATGTTCAAATACCCCTTATTCTCACATGCATATCAATTCAGGGGGAGTTTAGGAGATACTTAAGAACTTTAAAATTTTACAAACAATAATTATTTTGCCATCATAAAAAAGGAGGAGATTGTTAAGAGAGTTACTACTTAGCTTTTGCATGTCTTATAATCTTGCAACCTGTATAATTTTGATGATTCCAAATATTATTGTTCTTAATTATTATTTTCTCCTAACATTTTTTAGAAGAATTATTTTTACTCTTGTGTGGACTAATATTTCAGGATAATCGTACTCCAGACTAATGAAGACTTCAAATCAAATTTAGCATATCATATTTTGTAAATTGAAGTATGTATTTTTTATTTTATTGAGTCTGAGAGAGTGTGATTGTAATTGAGCAATCTAGCACACACACACACTAAAGGAGGTCTGTAAAAAGTCAAAATTTTCTTTTACTGATCGTACAGGACGAACCATGTTCGTACGGGACGAACCATGTTCATACGGGATGATCAGGTCAGTTTTACCCCTTATAGAGTAATGGAACGAACAGAGAAGGGAGAAAATTTTCTAAGTCTTGTTCATCTAGACGAAGTGTACCGTTCATCCCAGGATGATGCTCTCTGGACGCGTTCGGTTGCACGATATTCATGTGCGTCCCAGGATGATGCTCTCTGGATGCCTTCGTCCAGACGATCATTACGTTCGTCCCAGGATGATGCTCTTTGGACGCATTTGTTTGCACGATATTCACATGCGTCCCAGGACGATGCTCTTTGGATGCCTTCGTCCAGACGATAATTATGTTCGTCCCAGGACGATTCTTTATGGTCTGGAAACATAAGAGTCATTCAGTTTTTTGTAAAAATGAATTATGGAAATAACCGTTCATACCGGACGAACATGGTTCGTACGAGACGATGATCGGGTACGAAGTTATTTCGACCAATGCACATTGGGGTTCGTACATAATAGTTTTTACACTGTTCGTATGTACGAATTTTTATCGTACGGGACGATCAAGTACGTACATAATTGAAAAATTGCATTTTTGGATGATTTTTCATGTCTTTCATATAAAAGGTCCAATGTAAACTGTACTTTAATCTTTTTGGTCATTGGTCTTCGTGCTTACTAAAAGAAGAGTGAAGGAGAGAGTGTTTGAAGGAGAGTTCTTATCATTGGAGCGTGAATGATTCACTTTGGCACTCAAACGTAAGGATCTCAATTTTGTGAATTGTGATTACTTCACTCTTTTCTCTTGTCCTTCTAAATTTCTCGTGAGAAGATCTTTCAAGGAGATCTGGTACTCTGCAGACTCTTGGTGAAGTGTAAAAGGATGAAATGTTCTCTGCCGACACTCGGTGAAGTGTGAAATGATGAAAGGTTCTCTGCCTACACGTGGAGAGTGTGAACAGCGAAAAGGTTATCTACCTACACTTGGAGAGTGTGAACAGCGGAAAGGATCTCTGCCTACACTTGGAGGGTGTAGAAGGACGACGGTTCTCTACCGCACCGAGTAGTGGTGGAAAAGTGTTTTGTGAAGGCTTCTCCGCCTTGCTGTGGGGGAAAAAGGAGAGAGACTATTGATATTAGTGCAATACTCGGAGGGTGCCTCCGGGGAGTGGATGTAAGTCATGTTTGATAGAACCACTATAAATCTTATGTATAAACCGCCAGTATTAACTGAATTTCATGTAGTGATGTCTTTTATTTTCCGCTGTTTTTTTACTTTATTGTTTCTATGGTTAATATATATGTGCTTGAAAAATCCTTAAAAATTTTCCTTTATAAGTTTTATTTAGGTTTAAAATTTAAGAAGGCCTAAATTTTTTAAATTACCAATTCACCCCCCATCTCGGTTAGCCGCTGGGATATAAGATTAGGTCTAACAATCTAACTTATAATTAACAAGTTTCAACATCAACAACAACCCTAAAATATAATACTAATTATAAAATGAAAATTGTAAAAAAAAAAAAAAAAAAAAAAAAAAAAAAAAAAAAAAAACACTAAATCAAATGCATTATAATATTCAAAACTTAGTTCTATCAAGCTGCCTTATTATTGTGTGCATGATTGATATAAAATAAAATGATTAATTTACTTGTGAATTTTTTAGAGACATTCTCTTTATGCATAATTATATCATGAAACTATAACAAAAATATAAAAAATATAGTATTTTTGCCACACTTCTTTATTAAATCAAAATTATACATATTATGTAAATTATATAAAATATTATTATTAGTAGTATTATTATTAAAACAATATGTACATATTGTTTTAATATGTAAATCATATAAAATATTATAATTAGTATAATTATTATGAGATAAATATTTATATTATGATATTTTTCATGTGTCACTAAATTTTGTATGAGGTAAGCCATATGCCATGAAATAAATGAAGAGAAATGGCAAGGCTGCTTGCGTCATCATATTAATTATTAAATAAGGAAAGGTTCCCTTAATGCACAGCATCTTGCTTGTAACCAGCGAGATCAGATGGAGACTTATGGTTAACACCACAAGGAGATGGAACATTTCATTAATAATATAAAATATAAAAGGGTTATGCATGTGGGCACGATGGACATATATGTTGTAACAAGAAAAAGTATTTAGCATTATCATTTGCGCACTTTAATTAATAAAGATAAGCTTAAATAATGATCATTAATAAAATAATTAAAAGGCTCCTCAATTCGGCTTTATTAATCCTTTTTAGATTTTTGAGCAGATTTTAAACTATTTTTTTGTGGGTATTCCACATGGCCTCTTTCAGCTCTTGTTATGTTTTGCTTTGGAGATTCCAGCTCTTGTTCTCCATTTCAGTCTGGTTTTTGCTCCTAACGAGCCTATGGAGGCCGTTAGTGAGGCTATGAAACAGATCCAACTACCATTACTGAGAGCTGCTCGATCTTCAGGTTAAACTGCATTATGGCAGGTTGATGAGTGACTAATTAAGGCTTCATTTAAGATGACTGTTTAATGGTTCTTAAAACAGCCTTTTAGCGCAAAAATTTAAAAAGCTGCTTTAATAAGCAATAAAAAAAGTCGTCACAAACGAAACCTAAGTTATGATTTGAGTAATTCAAATTATAAACTAAGCTCTTTTGACCCATATTGTCTTCGTAGATCTCGTGATCTTGAGTTTCCATATCTCATTCCCATAAAACTTTGTGATAAAGTATTTTTGTTATGCATGTAATTGAATCACGACTACGGCCTGCAGGAAGCATCCCAAGCGGGATTTCGTTTACTGTTTACAATGGGAGTTCTGATCACGGGTCAATTTCGGGTCTTTCTCAGATTTTCGAGACAATCCGAACCCGCCCGAGTTTTTAAACAGGTCGGTTTAGGATCACAGGTCGGTTTTTGGCCGTGTCAAATAATGACGCCTCTAGTCCCCAATAAGAGGCAAAATTTGTGCAGATAAAAAAACAATGGCATATTCCAGTTATGCTGTTAGTTGTCAAACATATCATTAAGTAGAAATATATTAAATATTTATCATACATTTCAGTCAAAATATTTGATGTCAAACTCTCTGGTATGCATCCACATGCTTGTGATCAACTACTCATCAGACAAATGTAGAAGTGAAGAGATTTAGCCATTATTAAATCTGAATAAACAACTAATACAAAATTTATCAGCATTATGATTAAGGAGAGGTACAAAGTTTACAACTTCAAACTCAATGCTTGCAAATCAACATCAAAATGCACAGAAAGATCAAATTCTTTTTTATAATTAAGGTGACCCCAAAACACATTCCCAATTTGTGACCCCAAAACACATTCAAAATTCACCAAAATTAAGGTGATGAAGAAAGAGAAGATGAAATGCCTTTTTTGGGTCCATTGCAAAAACTTTATAATATATATAGCTAAGATGATATTAAAAATGCATATGATTTGGGAGTGTAACAATTTTTTTTTTTTGTTAAATGGATTAGTTAAATGATAGAATTTTCTATTGTGTTTTCTTCTCACCAGAATTGAAGAAATAAGCATTAAGAATTTTTTTTTTAAAATCCACTTTTTAAATTAAATATTGTTTTTCAAGAAAATGCCATTTAAGAATTTCTTAATAAAAGAGGAAAATATAAATTTTGTTTATTCTTCTAATGTTCTATTTATGACCATCATATTCCCAACCCACTCGACTATTCATAGGACAACAATATTTATAGAGGTTGTTTTGTTTGAAGTAAAGTGGATGTAAAACATTTCAAATATAAGAGTTTTGAAAATATTGATGTTTAGTTTGAAGCAAAATGAATGCATCACCCTTTTTTTTAATGAACTCCAAACTCTACTTATATGTTATTTGCAATGTCTTGAAAAGTTAATCAATTTTGCTAAGTTCTGAATACACCACAAGCCACTGCCAATGTCACCACCCACCCATAACCCCCCCCCCCCCCCCCCCACACACACACACACACACATACACACACAAAATTCATGTCATCACCCATCGTTACCCACCATCTGTTGTTATTGCTAGTTGCTAGTAGGGCTATTAATTATTGACCTTACTTTATAACCTGACCCAAACCCAATCAAAAAATTCAAATTTCGGTCAACCTATTTAACAAATGGGTTTAGTATAGTTCAGTTTGCAACTTTGACCAGTTTGAAAAATTTGGTCGGATCCGGGTCAACCTGTTAACCTAAATTTGACTCAAGCCTCATCCGACCTCACTAGTTCGCCCAGTCACGCCCACGTAGGCTCCTTGCCCTGCACTTTCCCACTAGCGTAGTGGCGCTCATGATGCTCACACTCGAACCCATTCAATCACACGCACGACACTCACATGCATCTTCTTTGCCGCATAGTCGCACTCACGGTAAAGCCACCTCACCCTCACTCGCTCGTGCAGTCTTGCACGCAGGCGCTCACTCATACAATCTTGCACGCGGGCACTCGCTCACTTGCACGTGAATAAGCACCCATGTGCCCTCTCCCTCTCCCTCTCCCTCTCGCGAGTCATAATGTCCCACCCTTGCCCGTAGTCTACCTCATCCTCGCTCGCACGTGCAGTCTTGCACGTAAGCACTCACTCACTTGCACGTGCACACGCACCCATGTGCCCTCTCCCTCTCCCTCTCATGAGTCATAATGTCCCACCCTTGCTGGCAGTCGCGCAGTCTAGCATGTGGCATGCGCTATGTTAAGATAGTTGCTATTTGCATGCTTTATATTTTTGCAACTTATAAAGTTTTGATGATTCTAAACATTATTGTTCAAATGTGTAGTTATCTCCTAACATTTTTTTAGAAGAATTGTATTTGCTCTTGTGTGTACTGACATTTCAGGAAAAACAAACTCCAGACTACGAATACTTCAAATTAAATTCAGCATGCGATATTTTGTATAATTTGAAGCTTACACTTTTCTTAGAAATCAAATTGAAAGGGAGTGATTGTATTTTGAGTGAATAAAAACATACACACACATAAAGAGATCATATAAAATTTATACTGATCGTACAGGACGATTTCCAGTTCGTACTGGACGATCAGACAGTTATCTCCTATAGAGCATATGGAACGAATAGGAACTTGCTCGAAAATTTTTTCTAAGTCCTATTCGTCCAGGACGAAATAAATTATCGTCCAGGACGATTGGCTCTCTGGAAAATTTTTGTCTAGAAGAAATTAAATTATCGTCCGTGGCGACCGGTTCTCTGGAAATATTTCGTCCAGACGAAATTAAATATCGTCCAGGACGATCGGGTCTCTGGAAAATTTTCGTCCAGACAAAATTAAATTATCGTCCGTGGCGATTGGTCCTCTGGAAAATTTTCGTCCAGACGAAATAAATTATCATCCAGGACGATCGGTCCTCTGTAAAAATTTCGTCCAGACGAATAAATTTTCGTCCAAATGATACACCGACTTAGAACAGTTTTCAGCAGTTTCTAGAACCGACCTTGCAATAACCGTTCGTACTGGACGAACCTAGTTCGTACAGGACGATCAGCTGTACGAAGACATTTCGTACACATATTCAAATAGGGTCGTTTCAGATCATTTAAGTAAAATCGTCCAGAACGATCCACGATCGTACAGGAAGATCCACTGCGTACAGAATTGAATACTTGCAGTTTTTGGGCGGTTTTTCTTGTCTTTTGTATAAATAGTCCAAATTAGACTGCCACCCAATCTTTTTGTCATTTGATCTTCGTGCCTCTTGAGAGAATAGCCAAGGAGAGAGTGAAAGAGAGCATTCAAGGGAGGATTCCTACCACTGGAGCGAGAAGGCTTCATTTGGAGTTCAAAGGTAAGATTCTCTACTTGTGAATTGAGATTACTTCACTCTTTTCCTTCTTCCTTCTAGATTCTTGTGAGAAGATCTGTCAAGGAGATCCGGTTCTCTACCGACACTTGAAGAGTGTGAACAGCCGAAGGGTTCTCTGCCCACACTAGGAGAGTGTGAAAGGACGAAGGGTTCTCTGCCCACATTAGGAGAGTGTGAAAGGATGAAGGGTTCGCTGCCCACTCTAGGAGCGTGTGAAAGGACGAAGGGTTCTCTATCCACACTAGGAGAGTGTGAAAGGACGAAGGGTTCTCTGCCCACTCTAGGAGAGTGTGAAAGGACGAAGGGTTCTCTGCCCACACTGGGGATAGTGTGAAAGGACGGACGGTTCTCTGCCAACACTGGGTATTGTGTAAAAGGACGGACGGTTCTCTGCCGCACCGGGGAGTGGTGAAAAGAGTGTGTTGTAAAGGCTTCTCCGTCTTGCTGTGGGTGCAAAAGGAGAGTCACTATTCGTATTAGTGCAATACTCAAAGGGTGCCTCTGGGGAGTGGATGTAGGTCTGGTTATAGACCAAACCACTATAAATCTGGTGTCATTTACTTTACTGTTTTTTACGTTTCCGCACTTTCTATTTCAGTTTTTTTAAAAACTCTGTGGTTGAAAAACCTTTTTCTACAAAATTTAAAAGAGATTTTATTTCAGTTCAATAATTTTCAAAAAAGGTCTTAAATTTTAACTTTTTTTTTTAAACTACCAATTCACCCCCCTCTTGGTAGCCTTGGGACATTCACTTAGGCTTAACAACCTAATTACTAGACTCAACAAGTGGTACCAGAGCTCCGTTTCAAAATCATAAGTTTGAACTACTTTTTGATTAACGTAGATGGCTACTTTCGGAAACCGAAACACACCTGAGGGTTACTCTATCACTAGACCTCCACTGTTTGACAATATTCTTTTTGATTTTTGAAAAACACGCATGTCTACTTTCTTACAGTCACTTGATTATCGCATGTGGATGTTAGTCTAGGATGGCTACACAAAACCACTAGATTAGTTGATGGAGTAATGATAGAAATACCTTTTACTGATTGGACTGTAGAAGAACGTGACTTAGCACAATTAAATGCCAAATGTTTAAACAGTTTCTTTTGTGCTTTAAAATCAGAAGACTACATGTGGGTCTCCACTTGCAAAAGCGGAAAGGACATATGGGATAGACTTTGTATAACTTATGAAGGGACAAATGAGGTTAAACAATCAAGGCTCAATATCTTGTTACATGACTATGAATTGTTTCGCATGAAACCTAATGAATCTATTTCCAACATGTACACAAGATTTACACAAATTGTCACTTCTTTGCATGCACTTGGTAGGGAATTAACTAATGCTGAAATGGTCAATAAGATTCTTCGTTGTTTACCTACTGCTTATGATGCAAAAAATACTGCAATTATAGAGTCTAAAGATTTAAACATTTATTCTATTGACAATCTTCTTGGTTCACTCATTGCTTATGAGCAAGGAGTAAGTCAAAGGAAGATTGATGCAGGTGAACCACGAAAGGAGAAGAATATAGCACTAAAAGTGGAAGAGTCAGAGAGTGAACACTCACAACCTGAGGATGAAGATGATGTTGCACTAATGACTAGACAATTCAGAAGCTTTTTAAAGAGGAAGCAGAAGAAACGTCAGCTATGGAATAGAGGTAAGTTTAACAGAAATGGCAAGGTTTCTAATGAAGTGATTTATTATGAATGCAGGAAACCAGGTCATATCAAGACTGACTTCCCAAAACTCAAAGCCACTCCTGGTAAGGAGAAGATGGAGGAGAAACCTATGGTAAAGAAGGGCAAGAAGAAGTTTCAAAGAGCTTTCTAGGCGGACTCAGCTTCAGACTCATATGAGACAGAAAAAGAAGAAGAAGTCACTAATCTTTGCTTGATGGCAGACAATGTGGATCACTCAGATCAAGAAGAGGTATGTGACTTATCCTATGATGAATTATTTGAAATTTCTGAACACATGCATGATGCATATAGGAAAATGAAAAAGATGCATGCTAGTTTAAGTTTAGAATTTGAAGAGCTCAAGAAGGAACATGAAATCCTTAGGAAAGACCATGCTTTAATAGATGACAACCACATGAAACTATTTGATGAATATGATGACTTGAATAAGAATTTTAAAAATCTAAAGTCATCCTATACTGATCTTGAAAAGGAATTTAAAAATTTTAAGGATGAATCTGAGAGCAAAGCATATAGAATCAATTATACCAATCGAATCTTGAAAGATATGAATTCATTTTACAAACTAACAATAAGAGCTCTCAAAGATAATAGGAAACCCCCCAGACTTGAAGATTTTACAAATCCTAAATATTATCCTAAATTCATGAAATCCCTTAGAAGACAATCACATGGAAGAAAACTTAAGAATATTTTTCCTAATGTTAAATGTAATAATTATGGATTTTTGGGACATATAGCTCACACCTGTACCTTGATGATGAAATCTAATTTGGTGTGGAGACCTAAGATGCATAAACCTAGACATATCATACATGCATCTGATTATAAATTGCTAAAGGTGAACCCAAACTTGTTTGGGTTCCCAGGTCTAACATTTGATATTTTTGCAGGATTGCTCTCACACAAGACCTCGTGGGAGCATATGGTACCTGGATAGCGGATGTTCAAAGCATATGACTGGAGACACTACACAATTCATATCGCTAGAAGCCAGGAATGGAGGCAAGGTTACACTTGGAGATAATACCACAAAGAAAGTGGTTGGATCAGGTATGATTGGTAATTTCAAAAACTTTTTTATAGACAATGTGTTATTGGTTGAAGGCTTAAAGCATAATTTGTTAAGTATAAGTCAGCTATGTGACAAGGGTTATAATGTGAAATTTTTACCTACTAGCTGCATATTAAGCCTAAATGGGAAAGAAGTTTTAAATGGAAAAAGGGTAAACAATGTTTACATGCTAGATTTGAATTCATTTCATACTCCTATTGCTTTCTGTTTGAAAACTGTTTCTGATGAATCTTGGCTTTGGCATAGGAGACTTTGTCATTCTAGTATGAAAAATCTTAGGAGAATTACCCAAAAGAATTTAGTAAGAGGTATACCAAAATTAGACTTTACTAAGGACCATCTTTGTGATGCATGTCAATTAGGAAAACAAGTGAAGTCCTCTTTTAAGTCCAATAATGATCTTAGAACTAGTAAACCATTGGAAATTCTTCACATGGATCTTTTTGGACCAGTAGGAACTGTAAGTCTAGGAGGGAAGGTATACGGATTTGTTATTGTGGATGATTTCTCTAGATTCACTTGGGTTAGATTTCTTTTTCATAAAAGTGAATCATTTGAGGAATTCAGAAATTTTTCAACTTGGATTCAGAGAAAACTAGGATGTGAAATAATGTCTATACAAAGTGATCATGGAGGAGAATTTGAAAATGAAAGATTTGAAAATTTTTTGTAAAGAAAAAGGGATAGATCACAACTTTTTTGCACCTAGAACCCCTCAACAAAATAGGGTAGTTGAAAGGAAAAACAGAACATTAATAGAAGCCGCCAGAGCAATGTTGGCAGAATACTCTCTTCCTAAATATTTTTGGGCTGAGGCGGTTAATACTGCATGTTATGTTCTGAATAGGGTGAATGTGAGATCGAATTTAAATAAAACACCCTATGAGTTACTAAAAGGTAGAAAACCAAATTTGTCTCATTTGCATGTTTTTGGTTGCAAAGTGTTCATTCATAACAATGGAAAATCTGCCTTAGGAAAATTTGATCCAAAATCAGATGAAGGAATTTTTGTTGGATATTCAAGTGTTGGAAAATCTTATAAGGTATTCAACAAAAGAACTTTAGTTATTGAAGAAACCACACATGTTATATTTGATGAATCTGGAAATTTAGAAGAGCCAAATATTGTTGAAGAAGAAATTGAGGAAAACTCCCAAAAGATTGATAGATTAAATTTGGAAGAAAATGTGGAAGAAAACTTTGAAAGAGAAAACCCTTTGCCTAGAGATTTGAGATTTTCTAAAAACCACCCAAGAGAATTGATTATAGGAGAACCTAGTGAGGGTGTTAGAACTAGGCGTGGATTAAATAAGGAAGTCAATCATTCAGCCTTTATTTCAACCATAGAACCCACTAATATTGATCAGGCACTTTCTGATGAATTTTGGATATTGGCCATGCAAGAAGAGTTAAATCAATTTGTAAGAAATAAAGTTTGGGAATTAACTACAAGGCCAAAAGATCAAAGTGTTGTTGGAACAAAGTGGGGTGTTCAAAAATAAAATGAATGACTCAGGAGTAGTCATTAGAAATAAGGCTAGATTAGTTGCTAAGGGGTATAATCAAATTGAAGGAATTGATTTTGAGGAGACCTTTGCCCCTGTAGTAAGACTTGAAGCAATTAGGGTTTTACTTGCCTTTGCCTGTTTTAAAAGTTTTAAATTGTTTCAAATGGATGTCAAAAGTGCCTTTTTGAATGGTGTTATTGAAGAAGATGTTTATGTAGAACAACCTCCAGGATTTGAAAATTCAAAATACCCAAATCATGTTTTTAAGTTAAAAAAGGCATTATATGGATTGAAACAGGCACCTAGGGCTTGGTATGAGAGATTAAGCACTTTCCTACTTGAAAGATCTTTTGAAAAAGGAAGTGTGGATACAACTCTCTTCTTAAAGAAATTTGAAAAGGAAATACTCATTGTTCAAATTTATGTGGATGATATCATCTTTGAATCTTCAAATAAAAATCTTTATGATGATTTTTCTAATACAATGAGTAGTGAATTTGAAATGAGTCTAATGGGAGATTTAAATTACTTTCTAGGTTTTAGCATCAAGCAACTTGAGGAAGGGACATTTCTTAGTCAAACCAAATATATTAAGGACATCCTCAAGAAATATGAAATGGACAATGCTAAACCTGTTAGTACACCAATGAGTTCCTCAGTTCAGTTAGATAAGGACCTTAAGGGAAAATCTGTTGATCAAAAAAAATATAGAGGGATTATTGGATCTTTACTTTACTTGACTACTAACCGACCATATATTATGTTCAGTGTTTGCTTATGTGCTAGATTCCAATCAGATCCAAAAGAATCACATTTGACAGCAGTGAAAAGGATTTTAAGATACTTACTAGGAACTCAAAACTTAGGAATTTGGTATCTTAAGTTTAGCTCTTCATTTGAAATTATTGATTATTCAGATTCTGACTTTGCAGGCTGTAGAGTGGATAGGAAAAGCACTTCTGGAACATGTCAATTCATTGGAAATTCATTAGTTTCTTGGTCCAGTAGAAAACAAAATTCAGTAGCCCTATCTACTGCAGAAGCAGAATACATTGCATTAGGAAGTTGTGTGGCACAAGTACTTTGATTAAAACAACAGTTGATTGATTTAGGATTATATGTAGGCACTATTCCAATTTATTGTGACAATACTAGTGCTATTTGCATTTCCAAAAATCCTATTCAACATTCTAAAACCAAAGACATAGATATAAGACATTATTTCATAAGGGATCATGTATCCAAAGGAGAAATTGAACTCACACATGTTTCAACTGAAAATCAACTTGCAGACATTTTTATAAAACCTTTAGCCCTTGATACCTTCAGTACTTTAAGAACAAGGCTAGGTGTTATTGATTTAAATGCCTAAACAAAATGTCTTTGCAACATTGATGTTTATGTTTTTATTTTGTTTTTGATTTTGTGAATCTTTGTGTGTTTTGAATGAATTTATTTTTGAGTGTAAGTTTTTTTATTGTATGTTTTCTTTTTTTAAGTTTGGTTTGATTTTCTTAAATTAAAATTCAAAAATTAAAAAATTGGAGGAAATCGTCCAGGACGACTTTTGGTTCGTACTGGACGATGTGAGATAAATTGGTTTGTGTGCATTTTAACCGTTTTGAGAGCAGTTTTTAATTAGATCGTCTGTATGATATTACAATCGTCCAGGATGAAATTTTTCCTTTTCTCAAACGTCGGGACGATTGAATGCAGCGGTTGAGTGGATAAGACAGTTTTTAATATGGATTTCGTCTGTACGAAATTTTGGTTCGTCCAGACGAACAGATGTCGTTTCAGTGTAGGGGATGATTTTCAAGAGACATTTAAACGAGTTATTTTTAGATCGTCTGTACGAACTTTTGTTCGTATGTACGATTGGTTAAGTCAAAAGTCTGTACGAAGGGACGCATCGTAAGTTGTGTTGATTACGAAAAGCCGTTACATTTTGGACGAATTTGATCGTCTGTACGAAATATTTTCGTCCAGACGAACGATGATTTTCGTCCAGGACGAACCTTTTTCGTCCAGGACGAACGTATCATTTTCTTTAAATATGAAGGCTTTCCAACTCAATAGTCACACCTTCAAACTTCTCTTTCAATCCCTTTCTACTTCAAATTGTCAATGGCCTCCTCAAGCAAAAGACAAAAGGTGTTAGCAAAGAAGCCGAATAGGAATGCCTCGGAAAACTTCCTTTCTAAGGCGAATGAGGAATCCTTTCCTCGTTTTGCTTCTGCCAAAATAACTCCATCTCGCATTTTAATCCAAAGCGAGATAAACTATAAGGTAATGCACCTTTTTGCCTCAACCCAATTCCATTTCATACTTTCTCTCGTCCACTTCTACAACAAACAAACCTTCCACTACTTTCTAGCCAACATGAGTTTTAACTCGGACCACTCTTCCATTAGTTCCTTTCTATTCAAGCAAAAAGTAGAAATCACCAAGCATGACATTGGTGCATTTCTAAACCTAAGGACTGAAGGATATAGAGCTCACACCCTTATGACCGAAAACACATTCAGATGGGATGAAGTCAATAATGCGATTAGAAAGAATAGTTTAAACTATCATGTTGCTAGAGTCTCTGGGATGACCAAGAATGCCCGTATCATCCAGTATATCCTCCGTTCTTCAATCATTCCTAAAGCTGGTGATAGGATCAATATTACCCCTCTCCTTTCTGTTCTAATTTTTTTGATTATAGATTGTCACCCTATCGACGAAGCCCAACTTATCATAGATCATATCTATGGGCTTTCAGAAATAGGACATGCTGAACAGAAACGAAAAAGGAATATTTCTTTGGGACATTTAATTACTTACATTTTGGAAAAGAAATATAATTTGGTTCATCCTGATGACGAATATGAATAGCCAGTTTATTATAATGATGCTTCCTTCAGATTGCTCTTCAGGGAGGAAAAAGAAAAAGAAAAAGCACATGCCAGTGCTTCAGAAGAAGAAGAAGAAGAAGGAGCGCAAACCTCTGCACCTCAGTCAGATTATCAGAATCTGATTGAGAGATTTGATAGATTAGAGACTCATATTGATCAAAGGTTTGATCAATTTGATGCTCAACTTATGCAGCAACAACAAGACATTGATATCATTAGAAATGAAGTACATGATATCAATACCAATATAATGTTGATGGCCTCCTACTTCAATCTTTTCGGTGGCATTCCTCCTCCTCCTCCTCCAGAACAGTAGAGATGAATTTCTGTGTCTTTGTTGTACTCGTGTTGTGTTTTTATGTTTTGTTGTGTTAGTTACTCATGTTTTTATGTTTTGTTGTGTTAGTGTTTATGCTAAGTGTTTGTTTGTCTTTTCTTTTAAGTTGTGTTTAGATATTGTGAAATGTGTAATCCTTTCATAAATATCAATGCATTTCGTACTTATTTCAAAGTTGATTTATTTTTTTTGAAATGTGATTAATTTTTATGAATTTTATTAGTATTATTTAATCTTCATAGTGCTTAAATTAGATTGTAATTTGAGATTATCTACATTAGAAAATCTAGTCTTTCTTAATTTAAAAGTTGTTTATAACTTGTTGTAATTAGAACTTTTAAAATTCATGTCTATTCATTTAGACTATATAAAAGTTAATATTATTATTGCAATTTAGATGTTTTCTTATTTTGTATTTCCTTGCATAAATAATATTTATGCACTTAGAAATATTTGAAATTTTAGATTATTGATTTTGGAAAGAATTGGTCTCAATTACTCTTGAAAATTGTACAAAAAGTACAAAAATCAAAAGGAATGCGCAAAGGTTCGCAAATATGAAAAAGAGGCACAAAATCAGCCCAATATCAAAAGATGCACAAAAATGTTCCCAAAATTTTTGAAAAAGATGCTCAAAGCGCCACATGTGGTAATTCTCTTCTTTCCAAATTCTTTCAATTTCTTAATTCAAATTGATCTTATGTTCATTTATATTCTATTGAAATTTGAAATATCAAATTTTTCTTCATCTCTCTTGTAATGATTTTCTATATTGAAATGTCTAAATTGGATCATGTATTTGATAAATTCTTCTTACTTATAATGTTATATCACTTTTTAAATTTCATAAATTTCTATGATTGACCTAATGTTTTTAGTTTAAAATTGCATACCTTATGTCAATCACCATTTAGATTAAATCTTCAAATGAATTTCATACAATTATTTACATTTTTCATCTATTTCTTCTTCACTTTTTGTTGTTGTCAAAAAGGGGGAGAGAGAGTTGTGTTTGTATGTGTTTGTAAGTTTTATTTTCTCTTGTTTATTTTTTTTACATGGTTCAAAATGCCTCCTTATTTTCATGCATTCATCAATTCAGGGGGAGTTTAGGAGATTTATTTAAATTGAAACCATACAAACAATAATTGTTTTGCCATCATCAAAAAGGGGGAGATTGTTAAGATAGTTGCTATTTGCATGCTTTACATTTTTGTAACTTATAAAGTTTTGATGATTCCAAACATTATTGTTCAAATGTGTAGTTATCTCCTAACATTTTTTTTAGAAGAATTGTATTTGCTCTTGTGTGTACTGACATTTCAGGAAAAATGAACTCCATACTACGAATACTTCAAATAAAATTCAGCACGCGATATTTTGTATAATTTGAAGCTTGCACTTTTCTTAGAAATCAAATTGAAAGGGAGTAATTGTATTTTGAGTGAATAAAAATATACACACACATAAGGAGATCATATAAAATTTATACTGATCGTACAGGACGATTTCCAGTTCGTACTGGATGATCAGACAGTTATCTCCTATAGAGCATATGGAAAAAATAGGAACTTGCTCAAAAAATTTTTCTAAGTCCTATTCGTCCAGGACGATTGGCTCTCTGGAAAATTTTCATCTAGACGAAATTAAATTATCGTCCGTGGCGACCGGCTCTCTGGAAATATTTCGTCCAGACGAAATTAAATATCGTCCAGGACGATCGGGTCTCTGGAAAATTTTCATCCATACGAAATTAAATTATCGTCCGTGGCGATTGGTCCTCTGTAAAATTTTCGTCCAGACGAAATAAATTATCGTCCAGGACGATCGGTCCTCTGTAAAAATTTTGTCCAGACGAATTAATTTTCGTCCAAACGATACACCGACTTAGAACAGTTTTCAGCAGTTTCTAGAACCGACCTTGCAATAACCGTTCGTACTGGATGAACCTAGTTCGTACAGGACGATCAGCTGTACGAAGACATTTCGTACACATATTCAAATAGGGTCGTTTCAGATCGTTTAAGTAAAATCGTCCAGGACGATCCACGATCGTACAGGACGATCCACTGCGTACAGAATTGAATACTTGCAGTTTTTGGGCGGTTTTTCTTGTCTTTTGAATAAATAGTCCAAATTAGACTGCCACCCAATCTTTTTGTCATTTGATTTTCGTGCCTCTTGAGAGAATAGCCAAGGAGAGAGTGAAAGAGAGCATTCAAGGGAGGATTCCTACCACTGGAGCGAGAAGGCTTCATTTGGAGTTCAAAGGTAAGATTCTCTACTTGTGAATTGGGATTACTTCACTCTTTTCCTTCTTCCTTCTAGATTCTTGTGAGAAGATCTATCAAGGAGATCCGGTTCTCTGCTGACACTTGAAGAGTATGAACAGCCGAAGGGTACTCTGCCCACACTAGGAGAGTGTGAAAGGACAAAGGGTTCTCATCCCACACTAGGAGAGTGTGAAAGGATGAAGGGTTCTCTGCCCACTCTAGGAGAGTGTAAAAGGACGAAGGGTTCTCTGCCCACACTAGGAGAGTGTGAAAGGACGAAGGGTTCTCTGCCCACTCTAGGAGAGTGTGAAAGGACGAAGGGTTCTCTGCCCACACTGGGGATAGAGTTAAAGGACGGATGGTTCTCTGCCAACACTGGGTATTGTGTAAAAGGACGGACGGTTCTCTGCCGCACCGGGGAGTGGTGAAAAGAGTGTGTTGTAAAGGCTTCTCCGCATTGCTGTGGGTGCAAAAGGAGAGTCACTATTGGTATTAGTGCAATACTCAGAGGGTACCTCTGGGGAGTTGATGTAGGTCTGGTTATAGACCGAACCACTATAAATCTGGTGTCATTTACTTTACTATTTTTTACGTTTCCGCACTTTCTATTTCAATTTTTTGTAAAAACTCTGTGGTTGAAAAACCTTTTTCTACAAAATTTAAAAGAGATTTTATTTCGGTTCAATAATTTTCAAAAAGAGGTCTTAAATTTTAACTTTGTTTTTTAAACTACCAATTCACCCCCCTCTTGGTAGCTTTGGGACATTCACTTAGGCTTAACAACCTAATTACTAGACTCAACATGCTAGACGCTTGACTGTTGCGCTCTCGCACCCATGGATTAGCGAGTCAAAATTTGTCAACCCAGTAACAAAACAAGTTAGGTTTGTGTCTAGCTTTAGGACTCGTTTACTAAACTGAATTGAATTTAGGTAAGCTGAATTGGACATAATCAATTTTGGGCTCGACTCTAACCTGACCCGAATACCCATTTTGACACCCCTAGCTGTCAGCCACCATCATCACAATAAGTGGCGTTAGTAAGGTGGGTGTCGCAGCTCCAAATCAAAATTTATATATATATATATATATATATATATATATATATATACCCATTTTTATCCCTCTCACACAATCCCTTGATGGAGAAGGAAGAATGAAAAGAGGAGGAGAGGAGAAAATGAAGAGAGAACAAAGAGAAAAGGGTTAAGAGACGAAAGCTTGGGTTTCATCCATCATGCCAGTTAAGAGATTCCTAAAAGTGATTTTATAAAAAGTTATGAATAAAAATGTATTTTTTTAGGTTTTATGACATTTTCACTATATAATTTTTAAAATATTATTGTATGTTTATTAGGGTTTACGAGCCTAAATATGATAAGAAGTTGAATTTTTATTGTTTGATTTTTTTATGTTTATTTTTGTGTATGTTAAACAAATGAGGTATATTTGTTTTCATAAAAGTTCCATAAAAACCTTATAATATCATTTTAGATATTCCTATCAAAATATAAATGAAACGGAAATGTGCAGTGAGTAGCTTTTTGTACCTGTAATGTGGCTTACAGTTAGAAGTTCTGATAATTCGTGCATCATCATGATTATTTATTAAAGTCATAAGGAGCTACCATTGCATTCAATTTGCATAATTTATGACATGACATTAGAGAAGTTCTGATTTCTAAAATAAGGTAAGTATATTATCTGAAATGATGCAAGGGCCTTGTATGTTCTATTATGACCCCATCTATCTCATGTGGATGTGAAAGAGATTCTAGCCCTATTTGATGAAAGTGGGTGTGAGATATTACTTTATTCTCATGTAATATATGGCCTATATTTTGACTTAGTTAAATAATAATTCATGAATTATTATAAGTCAAATTTAAAGACATTCTTCACAATAATATAGATATTATTGTATTTAATTATAATAATTTTCCCCAAATTTTAGGTGTGGTATAGAAAATTGACATCTATCAGTAGAAAGTAAGATTTTTGGGAATGTAAAATGTCCATTTTATAAATCGTTTTCATCGTATCATTTTAGACATGCTTAGACAATTTATGAATATTTTAATAATTTTTAGAGATCCTAATTTGAAGAAATAAAAGAACTTATATGAATTTTATGATAAATATTGAATAAATAGAATAATTATATTTATATCCTTATATTATTTTATTATAAATATCAGTCTCCATTGCAAAACTTATAATTTTGTCATTAGTCATTTTTCCCCAAAACAGAGAAGCAAAAAATTAAAATGAGAAGAAAGGAGAGGAGAGAGAAAATAAAACTTAGGGTTTGGAGGTCATAGAGCAATTTTTACCAGTCTACCATGTTGTGAAATCCATTTTTCTCAAGTTTTAAAGGATGCAAGTTTTAAAGTGGGGTATTAATTTTCCTTCTTCATTTTTTTAGCTTCTTCCTTCGTGCTCTTGGATCTGTCTGGTCTAAATATCCAAATGAAAAGAACTCCTCCCTGAAGGAGTATTTCTTTTCTCTTTGGACTTACAATTTACCCAAATTTAAATCTTCAAATGGAAGGAACTCTCCCTCAAGAGATCTCCTTCCTCTTTGGATTCTAATGGTGATAAGATTAAGAGTGAGTTGCATAAGGTCTTTGCCTTCGAGGATGATGATGTTGAGGTTCTGTAGTGTTTCTTTGTTGTTAGTTGTATCTCTTATATGATTTAGTGATTATTGCATATACCATGAGTTGGTGTTTTCATATGATGTATGTAATATGTTTAGTGACATAACAAGGAGATGTTGATATACTTTTTTTTTCTTATATGTATATGAAATTTGTTTAATTTCATTTTAATCTGGATGATAAGAAATATTTTAGTAGACTCATTTAGCTTGAGCGAATGTGATTAGAGACATCCTCTTAGAATGTTTGATCTACTTGAAGTTGTTAGTCAAAATATTGCTTGATGATCAAAGTAAGGTCAAATCATCCATTTATTGAGATCCAATTAAGATTATATATTTCTTGTTAGTTTTTTTTTTATTGCCATTTTTTTTATCTTTTTTAAAAGAAAGCGAAAATATGTTATAACTCATTGCCAAGATGTTCATTATAGGGAATCCATTCCAACATGAGTATCTAAAATATTATTGCTCATGATGAAAGTATTCATTAGGGTTGTACTTTTCTTAGTTAAAGCCATTCATAATGGCGTTTTACTTAATTCTTCCTTAGAAAATGGATAAACTGGAGAGCTAAAATGATTATAGCCTATCAATCAGTTCAATAAATTCGAACAGTTTCATCACTGTCCATCAATACATGTGACAGGATGCCCAGACATAAGAAGAGCCTGTAAGCACACATAGGAAAGGTGGCTTGAATTCGCACTAAATATTAATCATTCATTAAAGCATAACAAATTACAGAAAAATAATTCAACTTGTTAATCTAATTAAAAGCTCCTTTGTATATGTAAACATATTCAATTTTCTTCTTTTACCTGCATGCATGCCTCATACGTCAGCTCACTATCAAATAGCTCTGTTTTTTATAAGGAATTATAGAGAACTTCATAACCTTCTTAAGCAAGCTGACCAAATAATTTATAATCCTTTATAATCCTTGGGAAACAATTCCGTCCACTCATGACTGTATATAATCCTTCCTATGCTGCTCTTCAAATACTACCACTAGAGACACTTCATGATCTTCTTTTAAAGCTTCAAGAATTTCTTCTCCTTCATTTATTACATGTTATTTCCCTTCATCAATATTCTCCCTTATTTGAGCTAGTTTTTCAAATGATGCCAGTAAACTCCTCAGCTTTGTGATTTTATTATTTCACGCCTATACTTATTTAGTCATTTACTTAGCTCTTGTTGACTCAGTACTGTCAAACATAGAGTCTTTTACATATTTGCACCTTTTGCTCTACTGCTTTTCACTTCTCCTCTACATGACTAATGTGATAACTCATGTTGTATGAAGAATCTTCAGACCTGCAAGTTAGTGAAAATATACAGAAGCCGAAAGAGGAAGATGATGATATGAGCAGAAAGGTTTTACTCTATATTTCTGTGTACTGTAGCACAAGTATTACATTCTACTTATAATGCCTTGCCAAGAGTATGGATGGTGTAGATGTGTAGCAGGCATCCTACGGTTTCAATTACTAGTCGTACAGAATCTGTTAGTAAACACAGTAGTGGAGTTGAATCGTATATTAAGCTAATGAGTAGTTTTATATAGGTCTGTTTAACACCCCCCCCCCCTGTTAACCCCCCCCCCCCCCCCCCCCCCTAAAGTTGATGATGGCTCTAGAATTGTCAACTTGGACCGAAGTAGTTGATACCTAGTGGTAGATAGCGATTTGGTGAATATATTAGCTATTTGATCAAGAGAAGCAATGTGGTGAACAGTGACATGTTTCCCTTTAATGCAATCACGTATGAAATGATAATCGACCTCAATATGTTTTGTCTTTTCACCAATGCAATAGCAGACACGTTGTCACAAAATATGGGGGTTGGCTGAGAGGTTAAAATTTGAATATCTATGAGGAGTTGACGCATCCATAGTGCATCACTAGCAAGTGTAGCTAAGGCACGATATTCCACCTCGGTTGAGGAACGAGCAATCTTGCATATTAGCAGTCCAATCGAGTCCACATAAGCACGAAGAGTCAATGTGCTAGCTACAATAGGAAACGTATAGTCTGCAGTTCCTTTCAAATATCGTAGGACTCTTTGAAGATGATTGTAGTGAATTAGATATAGTTGATGCATATGTTGGCATAAGTAATTTACTACAAAGGCCACATCCGATCTTTTGATTTTCACATACTGTAGAGAGCCAACAAGTTGTTTGTAGAGTTGAGGATGTGGATACAGTTGCGACGCAGGTCCAGGTGCAGGAAGTTTTGAGGGCAGCGGGCTGGGGGATGGTTTGCAATGCAACATACCTGCTTTGTTGAGGAGTTTGGTAATGTACCGTGATTGGCAAAGAAGAAGTCTATCATGCTGAGAGGACACTTGAATTCCCAAGAAATAAGAAACTGGACTGAGATTTCGCATACAAAAATGCGAATTGAGATTGGTTAACAAGTGTTCTATGGCTGTTTGATCGTTTCCCGTGAGCAGTAAGTCATCTATGCACTACAGGAAAAACGTCATTTTCCGGCAGACATTTTCGCCAGAAAATTGGCCAAAATCCGTCAGAAATAAGCATTTCCGGCGAAAATATTTTCGCCGGTTTAACTCGTGTCGTTAAAGATCTTCCGGCGTAAAATAATATGCCGGAAACATTTCCGGTGTAATTCCGACGGATTTTCCGCTGGAAAAAATTGATGGCGGATTTTTTTTCATCCGGAAAGTAAAGAAAATTCAAAAAAAAAAAAAAAAAAAATCCAAAGCTAATCGGCTCACCTAGCCAGCTCGTCCGCTGCACCCAATTTCCACTCCGGTCTAGTAGCCCGTCCGCCAGCAGTGAGCCCGCTCGCCGCCAGCCCGCGTAAGATCTCGCCGCGTCCCGCCCCCGCGTGAATGACTTCGGTGGGGTTCGAACCCCGCCCACTCTGAAGATAAGCTTCCTAGCGCCATCTGCCATCTATTCCTTAAACCAAAGTATGTTTAAACTTAGACTTTTTTTTTATTTACCTTATAACTGATAAAGTATTATTTTTTAATTAGTTAATTAAATTAGTAAATTTAATTTAACAAAATCTGTTTAATTAAATTAGTTAGTTAATCTTTATTGTAATTAAAAAATTTAATTTTACAATGAATTATTAAATTAGTTAATTTAATTTAACAATAAATTATTAAATTATTTAACTTAATTTAACAAAATAAATAATTATAAAAAATTATTATAATTTAAGTTTTAATTTAAATCATTTAATTTTTTCTTATTAAATAATTAAATTATAATTTAAGTTATTTTTATAATTTAATTTGCTAATAAGTATTAAAATATAACTTAATTTTTTTAAATTTCCGTCGGAAATCCGTCAGAAAGTCCGCCGGAAATGTTGTTGGAAAAATCCGTCGAAAAACCAGTCAAAAAAATGTGTCGGAAATTTGACAAACAAATCCGTCGGAAATTCCGCCGGAATTTGTGACGAATTTATTTCCGCTGGAAATTACGTCGGAAATGAGCTGTTTTGCTGTAGTGATGTATGCTAGAAGGTATATATGAGTCTGATCCTTATGATAAAGAAATAATGCTAGACCAGCTTTACTTTGAACAAATCCATATGTAATGGGTGAGTAGAGAACAAGGAGAACCATTGACGCAGGGATTGTTTGAGCCCGTAGATGGATTTGCGTAGACGACATACAAAATGCGGAACTTGCGGATCTTGAAAACCAGGTGGTTTCTTCATAAATACTAGTTCGTCAAGTGTACCATGTAAAAAGGCATTTGAGACATCTAGATGCAAAGTAGACCACTGATAGGTGATTGCCACTGTCAATTAATAGAAGACGAATGGTAAGGAATTTTTCCATAGGGCTAAAGGTATCAGTATAGTCAGTACCAAATTCTTGTTTAAAATTCTGTGCCACCAGACAAGCTTTGTGACGAGCAAAGGTACCATCCTGATTGAATTTGGATTTGTACAACAGTGAGGTGGAACAAGAGTCTAGGTACCCTGTTGGACTAATGCCTCAAATTCAATGGGCATAGCAGCTCTCCGTACTGGATGCTTATTGGCTTCAGAAAAAGTGGTGGGGGTTGACGGTACAACCGTGTGATGTAAATCAAACACCTATTTTGGTTTTAAGTGTCCAGTTTGCTGACGAGTCACCATATGGTGACGAGGAGGAGGGAGTTGTGGAAGAGAATTTGATGGTAATGTCAAGTGTTCTGATGGGGAGGAGACCAGGGTATTGCTTATAAGCGGTGGAGAAGGAGAATGAGTCTCATGGATTGACTCAGATGTTTGGGAAGAGTTAGTATGTTGGGAAGTTGATGAAGAATGGACTGTAACAGGATTTGGTAACAGTGTGAGTGGGTGAGATGTTATAGATGGTAGAGTATTTATGGGAGTGGGTGATTGAATCTTTTTAAATGGAAAAAGCTGTTCAAAAAATTGAACATGATGAGATATATGAATTTTATTAGTAAGGGGATCAAGGCATTTATAGCCTTTGGACTGAGCAGTGTAGCCGAGAAACACACAGGCGAGGGAAAGTGGTTGAAGTTTATGATGATAGATAGTAGGTATCCATGGATAACATAAGCAACCAAAGACTCAGAGCTACTCATATGTAGGTGGGCGATTATATAGTTTTTGATAAGGAGAGATGTTGTTCAATGAAGCAGAAGGCAATTTGTTTATTAAATAGGTTGCAGTGAGTAATGTGTCAACCCAATACTTTTGAGGCACATAAGCATGAAAGAGTAAAGCCCGCATTGTCTCTAGGAGGTGACGGTGTTTTCTTTTTGCTACACCATTTTGTTGAGGTGTATATGAACAAGTAAGGAGATGTAGAATACCAAATAACTATAAGGTAGATTGAAATTGGTGGTTAAGGAATTCTCCACCACGATCAGATTGAAGCTTTTTAATGGGAGATTGAAATCGCTTTTCTACCATCACTTAATTAAGAAAGTGTGTAAAGCCTCAGATTTTAATTTCAAGGGATATACCCAATAGTATCTGGTAAAGTCATCAACAAACATAAGATAATATTTAAAGTATTGAGATGACAAAATTAGGGAGGGACCCATACATCAGTATGCACTAATTCAAGACATTTAGAAGTTCTTGGTACAACTAAATTGAAAGACAGTCTATGACTCTTTGCGTGAGCACAAGAATCGCAAAGAGGTTCAAAATTTTTAGAAGAAAACATTGAAGGAAGTAGTTTCTGAGTAGCTGCATATGGATGTCCGAGCGATGGTGCCATGAGCCTATAGAAATGGGAGTGCTGAGAAAAGCAGTATGTGAATTTGGAGTAGGCAAGGGCGTGGAGGGGACGGGGAGCTTAATAGGGTACAACCCATGATGACTGGACCCCTGAAGTAGTGTCCAATGAGTCTTGGAATCTTTGATGACAAAACCATTAGCATGAAATAAAATATAGCAAGGATTGTCATGAGTTAAGCGATGCACAGAAAGTAGATTATGAGTTAGGTGTGGGACATGAAGAATGTAAGGTAGTACAAGCTTACTTGTTGGAGTGGGCAAGATGCCTTATCCAGAATGAGTTATAGGGAGCTAATGTCCATTTCTGACTTGAACATGGGAGGTTTCGACATATGGCTGAGAGGAATGCAATTGTGATACATCGAATGTTAGGTGACTAGATGCCCTTGAATCCAGAAACCAATCAGCGAAGGTCTGCTTGTCATGAGCAAGGAAAGCATGCGATTGAGTTGGTTGATATGAAAAATTTCCCCTATGCCAACAGGAAGATGTGGACCTCCGAAAGAGCACTGCTCGTGGGGTTTGAATGCAAAGGGTACGGCCACACTATCCCGTAGGACAAAATGATCGTAGGCCTTTACACTTGACACGAACAGGCCATTTGGAAGAGACAGATTAGATCATGCATACGACTAACCATTGAGGATAGTAGCTCTCGCCGGCGCACCCCGATGGGTAGTAATATACACGACCTGATCACAGTCACGGGTTTCCCCCACCCAATACATCAGCTCGGATGGGGTTTTATTAGAAGTGGGGAAAAATTTCCCATGGGCGCAAGCCCCCGTGGTTAATTACACTCTATGCTGGAGCCTGAGAAAACTCTCGATTAAGGATCATATATTATCCTTCCTAAAGTGGGATTGACACAAGGGTGTAGACTAAGAAGTCCTACTCAAAGGGAAGAAAGGTCCAAAGGGCTGAATTGACATGCGAGATTCACACCGGCATTCGGAGAGTCTAGGGTACTAAAAAAAACTAGAGAAAATAAAAGTTAGGTAATCGAGACATACGTGAGAGAAAAGATGGAGGTGGCGTCATCCTGCGACGCACATAAGTAGGATTTATAGTCCCTGAAAAGAAGGGACCTACCCACTATTTAGGCATACTACAAGACCGAGTGTAGTAGCCTCGAATCCTAAATCTTAGTTAGGTTTAATGTTCTACGCACACTAAAACCCGTGTCCTAACTAATGTAGTGCAGAATCTGGACTTATCTCGGCCTGGATTGAGGTGCTAACTAACCACCTAATTGCTTTAAAACCATATTGTCAAGTCAATTATGAGAGATGGGTGTGTGGTACAGTTTTTGGAAATAGGACCGACATATAAAGAGTTTCCTAATTGGTCATAGACTTATGTTAGTAGATGCTTCTAACTAATGCAATTAAAATTTTATTTTAATTAATTTCTAATGCAATGCATGCTAGTTGGAGGGTCAAATCATGAATGCTTTGGATTTTAAAAACAGGCTTATTAGAAAATAATTTTTAAAAGGAGACTAGACTTCCCCAGGTCCGACACCTCATCCTCATAGACCAGATTATCCGGACTCTACCTGTAGGCAGGAAAGTGTCTCATAAGAAGGGGAGAGAAGAATGCATTAATATGCATGCGACCCTGGACGATTCCGATAGTTCCCTAAATTCATTAGATTTTTATGTTATTTAAATATTAAAATTTAAATATTAGTTATGAGTAAAAAAGTATTTTTTAGTCCTTAAAGAGCCTAATGATATCTAGACAAAAACAAAAGCGGCATGCAAGAAAGAAACCTAAAAAAATTAGGCAATTTCTACTACGCAAGCAAAGTAAACACATTAATATAAATCAACTAATCAAGTAAATATCCATAGACCAACTGCCCTTTAATTACAACCCAGGGTCTGTAGAAAATAAAGTGACCGGGCACCACTGTCAACAACCCGAATTTTTAAGCCTATGACAGACGCAAATGACTTTGAGTGGGATATTGGGTCTTCAAATCTTCAACTCTTCGGTCTTCTTTGGATTTGTTCACCTTGGACTCCTTTGATCTCTCCTCCTTGGACTCTTTGTATCTCTCCTCCTTAGACTCCTTGGAACTCTCCTCCTTGGACTCCTTGGATCCGTTGTGGCTTGAATATCCAAACGAAGACAATCTCCCTTGAAAAGGGGTATTGCCTTTTCTCTTTGGATATCTAAAGCCATCCAGCTTGATCTTCCAAATGGAAAAAGACTCTCCCCTATGAGGATGCCTTCTTCTTTTGGAATTCGAGTTGGATAAGAATATCCACACTCAAAGATACTTTCACAACTCTTAATAATTATTACAAATATTACATTAAGTAGTAAACAGGAAATCTAAAGTCACATGCATGGTTATCCTAATAAAATCCCAAGCATTTATAATCATTCTTAAGCAGTTTATATATAAGGAAAATAAATCAACACAGCCAAGCTTGGCCATGCTCTTAATTATGAGGGCTAAGCGGTCCACTAGTAGAACCTGTAGCAGTTATAATTATTTTATTTAGCCTCATTTATTTAGGGGGGCTGAGCAAGCACCTGCATAAAACAACATTAGAAATTATAACATTAGCCCCCATTTTAGCATTACATGAGCATGGCCACCTGTAAGAAGAATAATATATATGTATAGTGTTCCTAACCTAATGATAGATCTATCGCTCATCACAATAATTCTCAGAGTGCAGCAAAAGTAAGCAAACACATCAATAATTTCACAATAGCATGCAATAAAAAACTATGAAAATCCTGGCACACAGCAGAAAAGAAAATATCGGCCTAGCCTAAGTCTAGAAGTGGTGCCCTAGCAAATAATTTTATGTGTGTGTAAGGCTTGTGCGGCTTTGGATAGGTTCTATATAGGATAGTTAATTAAAATTGTCTAGAGTTCAGGTTTGTTGAGGGCCAGAAAAGGAAACTTTAATTAAAGTCCAAATATTAATGGATTAGGATCCATTTTAGTTAATTTAGTTTGTTGATTACTTATTAATGCTTAGGGTAATGATATTTAAACTTTAAATTGTATTAGCCAATTTTGGAAAGTCATGGGTCCTCCTAGGTACTAGGCTGAGGGGGTCCAAAAGGTAACTATATGAAATAGGTTAGGTTTGGAATTTCTAATAGTTTAGGTAAATACTAGACCTTAAGTTGAGTAGTTATACATGTAGTTTGTTGGATTTGGAGTTTCCTATGCAAAGATATGAATTTTATAAGTTTCGATCCTTAAATTGTAGACTGAGCTTGACCGGAGAGTTGACTTTTTAATTTAAGTTAGTTTCTGGAATCCTAATATTTTTTGATAAATATTAGTCCCTAATTTAAGTTGAATTCAATTGACTTTTCCCAATTTGAAATTTTTTACAATTAGTTATGAATTTCTAAAGGTTGGGTAATTAAGAGAATTATCTAAATTATCTAGTTAAGGGTTGATTTTATGATTTTGATCCAAATTAGCTTCAAACATATTGGAATTACCCCCAAAGGTCAGGAATGACCTGAGAAAGTGTTCCCAAGTGTTTGGAGAAAATTTGGGATTTTTAATAATTTTTAATAATTTATTAGGGGCAAAAAAGGCAATTTCCACCTAAGGTCAAATTAGGGCTCAGTTTAAGAGCAAACTAAGGAGCCATATTTATCTCAGATTAGGGGCTAGTTCTAAAAAATTTGAGGTATGGAGGGCATTTTCTGAGCAAAAATGAATTTATTATAATTTTTAGAAGGCATCGAGGCCTAATTAATAGGTTAAATTAGGGTTGGTTAATTAAGGGGTCTAAAAAGCCCTAAAAATTTCTAGAAAATTCTGGGGGATTTATTATGTCACAAAGTTTAAGTGTTGAAGTTTTCATGTGAATTAGTGATCTATCCTAGCTCATAAAAATTTTCTAAGTTCGCTAGACGGGTCCTTAATTATTATCTTTAGGGTGTCACTACATTATATGAGTTTAAAATAAAGTTTTATGCTAACCCTCAAGGTAATAATGCATGGGAATATACAAACAAAGTAAACACGCCATATCCTTAGATCTAGGAGAGCCTAAACTAAGTGGTGGTGCATCCTACACATGCAAACTATGACAAAAGAAAAGTAAGTACACCTAATGAAGGGATTAGTGAATGATTAGGACCTAATCACTCACTAATCCACTCCCCCATGATTGCTCTTCACACATACAATCCATGCTTAAGATTTCATAAAGAGTGGATCAACCAAAATTATGATTTAAAATATATGTAATTTTAAAATAATTTAAATTACTTATAAATATAGAGATTTTGGGAAAATAAGGTAATTAAAAATAAATAAATTTGTAATAAATAAATATATGGGAAACCCACTAACCACCCTAACAAGGTTTTAAAAAGGGTTTGAAAATAATTTTTAATATGAAAATAATTATTATAATAATCATTTAAATAATATTTAAATAATCAAATAATAATATAATACAAAAATATACTAGAACAATGAAAATTAGTCTCTGAAAATAATTTTAAATTAAAATAAATATTTTTCTAAAAATTTCAAGGTATTATACGTCAAATCCCATTTTAAAATGAATTAGTTATGAATTATTGAAGTTTAAAATACAACAACAACAACAACATCAAGCCTTTATCCCACTACGTGGGGTCGGCTACATGAATCCTTTTTCTCCATTGTGTCCTATTAAAAGTCAAATTCTCGTTTAAATCTAATAAAGAAAGGTCATTCCTAATATTTTCTAACCAAGTCTTTTTAGGTCTACCCCTACCTTTCTTAACATTAGTCAAATCTAATACCTCTACTCTCCTAACCGGGTCATCGCAAGGCCGCCGTTTTATGTGACCAAACCATCTAAGGCGACTTTCTCTAATCTTATCTTCTACTGGAGCTACTCCAGCCTTTTCATGTATATGCTCATTTCGTATCCTATCTCTAAGGGTAAAGCCACTCATCCACCTGAGCATCCTCATCTCTACCACACTTAACTTAGTATTATGCTTCTCTTTTAAAGGCCAACATTCGGCACCATAAAGCATTGCAGGCCTCACTACCATCTTATAGAAATTTTCCCTTAAGTTTGAGGGGTACATTTCTATCACATAACAAGCCCGATGCATTCCTCCACTTCAACCATCCAACTTGAATTCTGCTGATAATATCCCCATCTATTTCACCATCACTCTGAATAATAGATCCAAGATATCTAAAACGTGTACTCTTATTAATGACTTGATCGCCCAAAGTCACAATCCCCTCACTAGGTCTATTACTACTAAAATTACACTCCATATATTCCGTTTTAGATCTACTCAAGAGAAAACCTTTAGACTCTAAGGTTGACCTCCATAATTCAAGTTTACCTTCAACTCCCTCTCTAGTCTTATCAACAAGAAGAATATCATCAGCAAAAAGCATATACCAAGGTACATCCTCTTGCAAATGTCTAGTGATAACATCCATGACTAAAGTAAAAAGATATGGGCTTAAGGCTGATCCTTGATGTAACCCAACCGAAATAGGAAAATACTTGGTCAATCTACCTTGTGATTGAACACAAGTAATAGCTCCTGCATACATATCTTTAATGATTTGAATATAAGCATTATTGACTCCTTTCTTTTCAAGAACTCTCCATAGCACTTCTCTTGGAACTTTATCATATGTTTTTTCTAAATCAATAAATATCATATGTAGATCCTCCTTATTTTCTCTATATTTCTCCATCAAACCTCTTAATAAATGTATGGCTTCCATAGTCGACCTACCCGGCATGAATCCAAATTGATTTTGAGAAACATTAGTATCACGCCGCAACCTATGCTCCAAAACTCGCTCCCATAGTTTTAAAGTATGACACATTAACTTAATACCTCTATAATTCGCACAATCTTGTACATCACCTTTATTCTTAAAAATAGGAATTAACACACTCATTCTCCACTCATCTGGCATCTTCTTAGTCTTCAAAATAGTATTAAAAAGTTTAGTAAGCCATGAAATTCCTTCATCTCCTAAGCATTTCCACACCTCTATTGGCATATCATCAGGTCCAACAGCTTTTCCACCCTTCATTTTCTTTAAAGCCTTTCTAACTTCAGTTTTACTAATACGCCGATAAAAACATAAATCTTTATTTTCATCTAGGGTGCTAAGGTCACTATAGTCAATCTTATTTTCACAATCTTCATTAAAAAGTTTAGCAAAATATCTCATCCATCTTTGTTGAATATCATCTTCTAAGAAAAGTATTTTTTGATCTTCATATTTAATACACTTCACTTGAACTAAATCCTTACTACTCCTATCTCTTTGTTTGGCTAACTTATACATATATCTTTCTCCCTCTTTAGTATCTAATCTGTTATATTGAAGTTTAAAATAATTAAGGGTAATTTTAAAATAATTTATATTAAAAAAATATTTATAAAATAAAATTAAATTAAGTAATAAGAGTTTTTAAAATTTAATTTTATTTAATAAAATAATAATAATGATAATATTTTTAAAATAATAATAATAATAATACTAGTTTTAAAATAGGACTATTGATAATAATAATAATAATAATAATAATAATAATAATAATAATAGAGATAATTAAAAAAAATAATTAAAATAATTATAATATCATTAACAATAATAAAATTATATTTTTTTAATAATAATAATAATAATTATAATAATAATGACAATAATTATAACAATGAAAATAGTTTTTTAAAATAATAATCAAAGAAAATAATAATAATAATAATAACAATAACAAAATAATTTTAAAATAATAATTATTATAAGTAACTATAATTAAAATGAGGATAATAATAATATAATAATAATCATTATTATAAATAAAATAATAATATAATTTTTTAAAATAGATATCTTACTTTTTTTAAATAATATAAATATATTATATATTTTTTATTAAAAATAATTTTAAATTGAATAGAATTCAAATACGAGCAATTTGATATATTGTACGTGAAAAACGGATCGAAAATGAATTTTCTATAATTATTTAAAGCAAAAATAGGTTTTAAAATAATTAAAATATTTATTTTATTTAAAATCGGCGACGGGACCCGTAGGGATAACACGTGGCCTCCTCGGATTGGATCCCGCGGTCGCGGCACGCATTTTCCAATCATGGCCAATGATTGCGCCGTCGGCACAATCATTAGAGCATGATTGACGGCGGCAGTCTATACTTAGCCAAGTACGTGGCAGACGGATGCCATCGGATCACCCGCGGATCACCCGCGGTACGGGTTTAACATCTCGGATGAAGCCACGTGGGAGAATTGACCGCAGACGCTAACCGCGCGGTCGATCTAGGCCGCGGAACAGCTGGATCACGATCGTTGATCGACAGATCAACAGTCCGAACTTCTCCAGCCGAACGGATATCTGAGTCCGAAACCGTAAACAAATAATGGGCTCATTCTTACAAACGGCTGAATGGAATTTTATGAAATTCTAGGCACACATAGTAGACATGAAGAGCATCAATGGGGAATAAAAATCTAGGTCTAAAATGTACTTATTAAAAAAGTTAAATAACCGAAGTGTTGTGACCTATCCTAAGGGTTTTCAAGCGATTCACCATTCGATCTTCAAATCTTTGACATGGTTGAGCTTGTAGACTATCCTCGTACGTTTTCCTAATTGAAACCATGAACAAATGAGCTCTGGATTGTCGTGGATCGATCTTGGGATGATTCAAGCCTTAGGTCGTCGGAATCTCACCGCTGGTGAGGTTTCACCTCTTGTTTGAGTTGGGGAATGTGGAGGGAGATCGTGGGAGTGCACTCACAAAATCTCAAAGCCTACAGAGGTCTCTAGAAGGAGAAAGAGCGAAAATGTCCTTCTCAATAACCCTAAAAGCATTATTTATACTCTAATACTCATGATCAACTATTAGGATCAATCCTAGGGCTAATTAGGAGGTGATCAAGCTTGATTAGCATGGGATCCAACCAAGGGGAGTATTAAGAAGGCTTAAAATCCATTAATTAAGCCCGATTTGACCTAAAAAGGCTAAGTTTGACCAAGTCAAGGCTTGGGTTGACCAAGCCATGACTTAACCTAGTCAATTGGGTCAAATAGGTCCAAGGTGTGATGGATTCAAGCCAGGGATGGGTCTGAATTTGATTTGAAACCAGAGGAAGGAATCTGGGTCAATTTGGGTCAACCCTGGTTGACCTGGTCAACTAGGTTGACCCAAGATCTGGGTCTGAGCTCAATAGACTTGGCTTGACTCTCTAAACCCATTGGGATGGGTCCTGGGGTCTAGCCTGGTCAGATTTGACTGGGTCAACTCCTTGACCTAGTATGGGAGAAAAAGTAGGTCAACAGCAAAAGCAGAGTGTCCTGGTTTTAGACAAATTTGACATCCAATATTTGAAGTGGATCGATGGCCCCCTCCATGAGCAGAGGGATTAGATGCTACACGACCTCCACGTGCATTGTTAAATCGTCCTTAAGAGCATCCCCTGCCGCGGCCTCGGAATGCAGCAAGAGAAAATGAGGAATCATTGTGATTGGAAGGTATCTGATCGGTACCTTGATCTGTGGTGATATTAACTTCTTCACAGCACAATAAGGAGTAGAGCTCATCCAGATTAATCGTATGCTTTTTTAGTCCTTATAGCAGTTTTAAAGGCATTGTAGGATGAAGGTAATCCGTTCAACGTATATAGCACAATATCTTCACATTAATATTAAACTGGTGGCTTGAATGGAATCTACTCAATGCTTAATTTCTGATAAATAATGTACCATTATCTTGTCCTTCTTTTTTAGTAGATGAAGGTCATTTTTAAGCTGTAAGATTTTAGATCTATTTGTAGATTGTAAATGACGATCTAGCCAGATGTCTTGGCAAGTGTCCAACGTCAGGACATAAGGAAGGAGTGCATATGAAATGGTTAAGAAAAGAGCTAACACCAGGTTTTGATCAACAAGCATCTAAGTGTTGTATGCAATGTTGATAGGAGTGATATTGTTGGGAAGCAAGATCTGCTTAGGGGGTTTTGGGTTTGAGCCGTCTAAATACCCGGTGAATCCGTTGGCCACAAAAAGTTTATAGATATGAGATCGCCATATGGGGTGATTGTCTGCTATTAGCCGCACATTCAGAACCGTCTTTACATTCGACATAAGGAACTTCAACTGAGCGGGAATGAGGACTTCCACTATTATCTGCGATAGCTCAGTGGAAGCTGTAGATGAAGATTCATTTCCAGCCATGCTAAAATGAAGATAGGAGATATTAGAGAACCTGCTGTAATAGCATGAAGAATCTTCAGACCTGCAAGTTAGTGAAAATATATAGAAGTCGAAAGAGGAAGATGACAATATGAGCAGAAAGGTTTTACTCTATATTTCTGTGTACTGTAACACAAGTATTACATTCTACTGATAATGCCTTGCCAATAGTATGGATGGTGTAGATGTGTCGTAGACATCCTACGGTTCCAATTACCAGCCGTACAGAATCTGTTAGTAAACAGAGTAATGGAGTTGAACCGTATATTGAGCTAATGAGTGGTTTTAGACAGGTCTGTTAACACTGTATTCATCATTATGAGTTGTAATACTAAGAGTCGATTCATGTTTCTTATTCTCCTTTCTTGCATGATAGGCTTGTGTTGTAACAACCATGGACCGAATGGCATTTACAAAAACTTTGCTGGAGAGTTTATTGTCTTCATCCAACATTCTCTTAACAACTTTTCACATGTCAACAAAATGTTTGTCTTAGAGATGATTAAATAAGGAAGTATCATAATAATTTGAGGATTCTTTTTTAATGAGACAGATGAACTTTGATAGTCATGAAAATTCTCTCATATCTATCATGATTTCTTAAATCCATTCAATTTCCTTTCAAATATCCTCAGAACATTTCTATTTTCTTTTCCTCAAACATCAATTTTCTTGTAAGTGTTGTAATTGCAACAGGGGCAACCCCATAACCCAAACAAGGGTAAAAAATCCCTTTTGCCTCTCTTAAAAAGTCACTTTTGTCCCTAGCTTACACAATATTCTTTCCATATGCCCCCAACAGCCACACCTCACTGCTTGCAGGCACCACACGGTCATGACTCGTGAATGCAAAAGCTCTTGCACCAAACTCGAACCCTTCTCTTCTTCCTACTTCTCTTACTAATCTTCCTCCTCTTCTGGCTCTGACTGCCAATGGCATCTCCGATGGCCAATCGCGGCTCTATTTCTCTGTGTTTGGTTTGCAAATCTCTAATTGGGTTCAAAAAAAAGTTTAGTGGAATTATGGAAGGCTTGAAAAGAAGGGTTTTGCAAATCTCTAACGGCCAATCGCAACTCCTCTAGTTCTCTTTTTATGTATTTTTCTAATTGTATTTCATGAGAATATTCATAAGTGATTTCATTTAGTTCTAATGATTTCTTTCATATTTTTCATGGCAATTTAATTACACCTTTTTTTCTTCATCTTTCTTGCGGAACCTTTTGCAATTGGGGGTAGAGATAATTAGTGCAAAATAAGCCTGTAGGATTAGATTAATAAACAACAATTATGATTTTTTTATGGCTGAAAACACGATGATGATTTTAACAAAAATATTTTGTTTGCATTTGGAAGTATTTTGTAACTAAATTGCTATAAAATCTTACATATTTTTCTTAATTTGTTGAACAAAATTATCTAATTTATGTTAAAAGAGTTTAGAGAACTTTTATTATTGATGCAAAATTAAGATTTAAAATAAGAGTGGCCAAATATGTTAGAAAATAGATACGAACTATATGAAAGGTTTTTGAAAATTTAAATTTTTTGAAAATATTTTTCACAAATTCAAAAGTGATTACTAAGTATTGTAATTGCAACATTTATAATAGTGAATGAGGTCTTTATCATTACAGTGGAGGTTGGTTGATTTGACTGAGCTACTAAAAGCTGTTTTATATCTTTCATACTCTTAGTTTATTTATTTGAATTAAGGTGATGCATAGGAGTGTGCAAATTATAGAGGAATTAAATTAAATTGTCATACTTTAAAACTATGGGAGCAAGTTATGGAGCATAGGTTGAGGCGTGATACTAATGTTTCTTAAAATCAATTTGGATTCATGCCGGGTATGTCTACTATGGCAGCCATACATTTATTGAGAGGTTTGATGGAGAAATATAGAGAGAAAAAGGAGGATCTACATATGATATTTATTGATTTAGAGAAAGCATATGATAAAGTTTTAAGAGAAGTGCTGTGGAGAGTTCTTGAAAAGGAAGGAGTTAATAATGCTTACATTCAAATCATTAAAGATATGTATGCAAGAGCTATTACTTGTGTTCAAACACAAGGTGGTTTGACCAAGTATTTTCCTATTTCGGTTGGATTACATCAAGGATCAGCCTTAAGTCCATATCTTTTTGCTTTAGTCATGGATGTTCTCACTAGACATTTGCAAGAGGATGTACCTTGGTGCATGCTTTTTGCTGATGATATTCTTCTTGTTGATAAGACTAGAGAGAGAGTTGAAGGTAAACTTGAATTATGGAGGTCAACTTTAGAGTCTAAAGGTTTTCGCTTGAGTAGATCTAAAACTGAATATATGGAGTGTAATTTTAGTGGCAATAGACCTAGTGAGGGGATTGTGACTTTGGGCGATCAAGTCATTAATAAGAGTACACGTTTTAGATATCTTGGATATATTGTTCAGAGTGATGGTTAAATTGATGGGGACATTATCAACATAATTCAAGTTGGATGGTTGAAGTGGAGGAATGCATTGGGCTTATTGTGCAATAGAAAAGTCCCCCTCAAACTTAAGGGAAAATTCTATAAGATGGTGGTGAGACCTGCAATGCTTTATGGTGCCGAATGTTGGGCATTAAAAGAGAAGCATAATACTAAGTTAAGTGTTGCAGAGATGAGGATGCTTAGGTTGATGAGTGGCTTGAACCTTAGAGATAAGATACGAAATGAGCATATAAGTGAAAAGGTTGGAGTAGCTCCAGTGGAAGATAAGATTAGAGAGATTCGCCTTAAATGGTTTAAATGGAGGCCTTCCGATGACTTGATTAGGAAAGTTGATGTATTAGATTTTGCTTATGTTAAGAAAGGTAGAGGTAGACCTAAAAAGACTTGGTTAGAAAATATTAGAAATGATCTTTATTTATTAGATTTAGATGAGAATTTGACTTTTAACCAGACACAATGGCGAAAAGGATTCATGTAGCCGACCCCATGTAGTGGGACAAAGGCTTGATGTTGTTGTTGTTGTAAGGTTTTGTTTGAGACAGCTTTCTTTTTGCTTCTTAAAGCAGTTTTTAAATATAAAAAAAAATATTTGTATTAAAAAATTATTTTAAGAAGTTGAAAGAAAGCCGTCCATAATGAAGTCTAACTCTCTCTCATATGCAAATATGGTAATTTAGTAATATGATTTATTGGCATGCATTCGGGTTTATTTTTTGATCAACTGTCTCTCTCATATTGCAAATATCATATTCTTGTACTCTGATTTATTTGAATCTGATCATGTTTGCCCAGTAAACTTCTTCTAGATTAGTTGGATTATCTTCTTATTCATAATGAATGATATGATCTAAGACTGTATTATAATATAGTAAAAACATCCATCTCATTGCAACATTTTTAACATCACCAAAATCATTCTAATAGCATTGAAATAAGCCCAAATTAGCCAACAAAAATGGATCTTTTTCATCTCAATATATCATCCTCAAGAATAATGAAATGATATGGATTTTTTCACGGAGACATCTTCGAAGGTTGGTGTGAGTATTGTATCAGCCATTTGGCCTCTTCACACTATAGACATAACATATAAGATATATGATCATGTTGAATGCCCTTTTGAGCGATGCATTTATTTTATATAGACATAAAATTTTTACAATTCACGTAGCATCCATATTATGAGAAGAAGAATATTTAATGTTTAAAATCATGGTATGTTGCCATCATTTATCAGGGACCTCATATTTAAAAATTTAAATATTTAAAGCTTTAAAATAATAAACTTTATTATCGACTGCAAAATTTACTAGTAATTGGCCTCTCACAACTTCGTTATTATTGGCCACCTCCTTATCATAGATCGTATAATCTGAAATTTACATTTTCTTAAGTTTTTTGAATTTTATCTTCATATCCCTGTGTTCAAGGGTAATAATTAAAAAAAAAACATAAATTTACCCATGTAACACATCAAACATAGTATTTTCAGTCAGTCATAACACTAACGTTTTGTTTGAGATAATTTCTTATTGCTTTTTAAAGTAGCATTACAGTTAAAAAAAAAATAGATAAAAAATTATTTTGAAAGTAGTAAAAAGATTTATCTCAACTAAAGCTTAAGACATTTTTGTGGGATATATAAACCTATATTCTTACCCTATTTTTTTACCTAAGTAAAATTGATTAAATTATTTTCTTACATGGTCCACCAGTTTCAACTTTTGGTCTATTTCAAATTTATTAAAATAAGGATTCATCTAAATTGGTTAAGGAAGGAGAATTATTTAAGGAAAAACCAAAATTGTGTTGGGCTGTCCATTTTTGTCAGATAATTTTATTAAATCATATCTGATAATATTAGGATATATTTAATTATTTTTTAGAGTATTCATAATTCATATAAATATCAATACTTAATATTTTTAGTTTTATTTTTTATATCAAAATAAAAAAAATTATGAGCATAAATATTTTAAAATTATGATACATATATCATAAAAATAATTATAAACACCTTTATTATTATTATTTTTTGCTACTTCATGTAAATTTAACATCATAGATGAATTAATTGAACATATGATTTTAATTTTTAAATCTCAGATCTCATGATTAAAAAAAAAAAAGAATTATAATAAAAAAATATATCATGAAATCCTATCACCATCCATTCATAAAGTTTCCATCAAAGAGAGGGTAAGAAGGTCAAAGCATCATGACTACCTTTGTTATTTTCCTCGATTTTCTTTGTCCTTTTGTTTTTATCAACCTAACAAATTGGGATTATTTGAAGGAGCCCTACACTCCACCAGAGGACAGATGGAGAGTCTTGGATGTATTATATGGAGGGCTCCTTGCAAGTCACTACTCAAATGCCTTCCATTGTGAGAAGGACAAAATAGCAACAGTGCATTCTTGGAAGATAGTGAACATGAAGAATATGGAAGGAAGCCTTATTCCAATCTAACAATAACAAGACAAATAATCCCCTAGATAAAATTAAAAACATCAAGACAAAATCACAAAGTATCCAATCAATTGTTGTTGATGTCATAGTAAAAAATTAAAGGTATCATGTTCATATAATATGAAATATTCTATGTAAATAAGATAATTTTATTGAATTGAATAATTGAATTACAAGAATATGCACATATTATAATTAAATTTTGTAAGTAGACACATATTTTGAACAAATTATTATCTAAATTGATCATATGTCAATTAATTTAGAGTGACATTTAACCTTCAAGAAATTTTGCAAAATTTTAATAATGCAAGGCTTTAATCCTCACCATCCATTTTGATATAGATTGACAAGAATGAGATTAACAATCATTTCTCATGAATACTAGATACAAATAAGATATATTATTTTCCAACAGTGAGGACTAAGATAGGCTTTAATCTATAAAACATCAAATAATGTATATCAATGCTCCATAGAAGGCAAAAAACCTTGACACAATGTTGTTAATCTTCTATCAAAAAGCCTCCATAGGAGATGTGAAGAAACTTGAAGAAGAAAGAAGAGATCCTCACTTTGGGCAACCTTGTGAATCCCTTACAACAAATTTCCTTTACTTGATCTCTCACACTTCACTCTTACAATCTCTCCCAAACACTCACACTCAATGGCCACTCTCTTGAGAAATTCATAGCAAAGGTTCTTAATTCAGTTTCTCAGACTCTTTATATAGGCAAGACATGAAAAACCATCCAAAAACTAAAAAAAAATTAAGTAAACTGTCATCCAATCATATGGTACGATCGATAATCATACGGTACGAACAGTTCAAAAATCAAGGCTTTGTGTAATACAAACTGGGATGAACATAATTTCATACAATGTAAGTCATTTGTATGATCTGACTTTGTACTGTACTAACTATCCAAAAAATGGATAAGTTTGTTTGATACAATACAATACGAATGAAATTTCATAATATGTCAGTCATCTGTATGAATTAAGATCGTATTGCATAAATTATTCAATAATGAACAAGTTTATCTGGTATGAAATGGTATGAAAGGAATTTTGTACTCTATCAGTCGTTTGTACGAGTTATGATCGTATTGTACGAACTGTTAAAAAATGAACAAGTTTGTCTGGTACGATATGGTATGAAAAGAATTTCATACTATGTTAGTCGTCTGTACAAGTTAAGATCGTACTGTATGAAATGTTTAAAAATGAATAAGTTTGTCTAGTATGATATTATATGAAAGGAATTTTGTACTATGTCTGTCGTCTGTATGACCTAACATTGTATTGTACAACTAGTTCAAATAATTCAAGCCATGAATTGATTGACTACGTTTGGTGGAAAAACTAAGTCATATCGTACAATACAATTAAATATAGTATATTATGATAAGTATTAAAAATTTAAGTTTTAACTATCTCTCTCCCCCTATGTGTGTGCTCACAATTTTCTAATTAAAATCACATTCGCTCAGACTCAATAAATAAAAAATAGAGATATATAGACTCTCTTACATGAAATCCTATTATACTTTGTCTTGAAGTCTTCAGCAATTTAGAGTATGATTTTCCTAAAATGTTAGTACACACTAAAGCAAGCAAATAAAAATATCCAAGATTATGCTAGGAGAAATAATAAAATTGTCAGCACAATAATTAGTTTTGTTATCATCAAAACCTAAAGCTAAATCTTGATTCCAGGGTCGCAACAGTTATATTCCTATTTTTTTATTAAATTACTTGTATTTTTCATTCACTAAAGTTAATAAAATAATTGTGATTGAGGATTGCCACATGGACATAGATTTCTTAAGAACTCGAACCACAAAAATCATTGTGTTTTTGTTATGTTCTTTCTAAAACTTATGATGAATAGATATTTCTAGCTATAAATTAGTTTTGTTATTGTTTACATATAGTTAATTGTGAATCTCGATCTGATTATTGTTATGATTTGGTTAAAGAAAGATTATCTATCTTATAACTAATTATCAAAATTATTCATGTGCATTTATGTCTCTACATTTTCAATTTTAAATCAAATTATTAATGAATTTATATTTAAACTATGTTCTAGGAATATTTACAAATTTATTAAAAACTAAAGATCTAGATATCTCTCATTTTTTGCAATAATTTCGTATTGTAGCCTATTTAATTTTTCAAGAATTTGTAAAAATGTTTGTCATGAAGTTTGGCATAGAGAAGGTTGATGGAAGTAATGGTTTCAACTTATGGAAAATGAAATTAGAAGCAAATTTATAACACAAAATACATTATTTCTGGAATCAAAATTTCCTACATCTATGTTTAATCAGTAAAAGGTCAATATACAGAAAAAAGGCTTTTAATTTGATCATTTTGTGTGTAACAAATCAGGCTTAGAGGAAAATTTCTCATGTAAAAATTATGTCAGAATTATGGAGGAAGTATAAACAGAAATCTCTACCTAATCAAATATATTTAAAAGTGAAATTCTTTGGATATAGAATGGATGAGTGAAGTCCATTGATAATATTTTATATTAATTTAATAAGTTCATCTTGGATATTAAAAATCTAGAAGTTAATATTAAGGATGAATTGTGGACCTCCGAAAGGACACCGCTATGCTGCAGGATTGCAGAGGGGTATACGACCACACCTACCTCGAGGGATAGAGACGATTGTAGGCCTCCGTGCTCCTCGCAAATGGGCCAATGGGAGGGCAAATTAAAGCATTCATATGACTAACCATTGAGGATAGAGGCTTTCGCCAGCGCATCCCGATGGGTAGTAATATACATGACCTGATCAAAACAACATATTCCCCCCCCCCCCCCCCCGATACATCAGCTCAAGTGGGGTTTATAAAATGTAGAATTCAATTTCCCATGGGTGCAAGCACCAGTGGTTAATCACATCTCAGGCCAGAGCCCGAAAAGACTCTCGATTAAGGATCCTATATTATCCTTCCAAAACGGATTGACACAAGTGTGAAGACTAGGAAATCCTACTCAAAAGAAAAGAGAGGTCAAATTTAGCTTAGTCAACATGCAGGATTCATACCAGCATTCGGAAGGACTAAGACACTAAGGAGAAACTGGAGAAAAGAAAATCAAGCATTTAACACATACATGAGAGAAAGATGGAGGTGGCCTACCCACTATTTAGGCATACTACAAGACCAAATGTAGATAAGTAGGCATACTAATGATACCAAAAATTAAGATGTAGATAAGTAGGATTTATTGTCCCTGAAGGGAAATGACCTACCCACTATTTAGGCATACTACAAGACCAAATGTAGTAGCCTTGAATCATAAATCTAAATTGGGTTTAGTATTCTACGAGCAACACTAACACCCGTGTCCTAACTAATGCAGTGAAAAACCTAGACTTACCCCGACCTGGATTGGGGATCCAACTAACCACCTAATCTATTTAGAACTATGCCATCCAACCTTTTATGAAAGATAGATGGGTGGATTAGTTTTTGGAAGTTGAGGCTGACATCTAGAGAGTTTCCTGATTTGCCTTATACTTATGTAGGGCAAATGCTCCTAGAGCTAATGCAATTAAAATTTTATTTTTAGTTGATTTCTAATGCAATGCATGCTAGTTGAAGATCTAAATCATGCATGCCTTAGAATTTAAAAACATGCTTATAGAAAATAATTTTTAGAAAAGATTGGGCCTCCCCAGATCTGACACTTCATCCTCATAGGCTAGATTATCCGGAGTTTACTCGTAGGCGGGGAGGAGTCTTATCAAAAGGAGAGAGAAATGCAGCATTATGCATGCAACCCGGGACAATTTCGGTAGTTTCCTGATCATTAAGTTTCTAAATTATTTAAACCTTAAATATTAAATTTTAATTACGAGTAAAGAAATTTTTAGTCCTTAAAGAGCTTAACGAAATCCAAGCTAAAATAAAAGCGACATGCAAGTCACCAATAAAATAAGAAAAGCAAGCAACCCTAGAGGAACACATCATAAATAAAATACATCAAAATAAACAAACTAATTAATAAATGCCCATAGGCTAACTGTCCTTAATTATAACCCAGGGTCTGCAAAAAAGTAAAGTGGCCGGGAATATAAGCGATTTGATATATTGTAAGTAATTTTAGGATAAAAAATTAAATTTTTATGATTTAAATAAGTTAAAATAGCTTTAAAACTATTTAAAATAAATAGAGAACAAAGAAAAACCCACGGGATGCCACTTGGCGTCCTTTGGTTGGACGCGCGGTCCCAGGGCAATCATTGGTGGCGGCGCAATCATTGCACTGCCGACCAATGATTGCGGCATGATTGTCGTAATCAGTACCTGCAGACAAGATCCACTAATCCACATCGGCGGAACTTGGACGCCGTCAAATCACCCTCCATTTCAAACGAACGACTATGATCAAGCCGCACGAATAACTCAGCGGGAGATCAGACCGTGGGATGGATCCTGAAGGCAATCCGACAGGATCTAGACTGCTCATCACCTGATCAATGGTCTAGGGTTCATCTAATGCATGCAAGCCTTAAATCGAAACCCTAAAAGGATAATGGATTCGTTCTCACAAATGATACGATGGAATTTGATAAAATTTTAAACACATGGCTTAATCGAAGGCGGTCGAGTCTAATTCGACTAAATACAAGCTGAGTCGAGCTTGAACTAGACTTAATTGGGCTTGATTAAATCGATCAAAGGCCCTCGAGGACACTGGAACAAAAATTGAGGTCAACAAGAACATAAAGCAAGTATGTTATTAATTCTCTGCCCAAATATTTAAAAAATTTCTAAGAAAATTTAAAATATGAAAGAAAGCCTATAGCAGCGGGTGAATCCAGAATGCTATTTCTTCAAAGATCTTGGACATGAAAAACTCTAAAAAGAACTACCAAAGAGAAGGTTTACATGTTCGTGGTAGATCTCATAAGTAAGGCAATGTTTTTAAGAAAGGGAAATCAAATAGTAGAAGTAAATCAACTTTTAAGAAAAATTATAAAAATTCTAAGTGTTGGCCGTGTAATAAAGCTGGTTACATAAAAAGATTTTATCCTAAAATGGTGTCAAAAGAAAAATCTCAATCTCAAGAGGATGCAACAGCTATCGGAGAGAATTATGATAGTGCTAATGTTCTTACAGTTGGTAATTATTGGAATTCTAAGGAAAATATTCTTGATTAAGATTACACTTATCACATGAGTTTTATTAGAGAATGGTTTACTTATTATCAAAGTCAAAAAAGAGGAAAAGTCTTACTAGGAAATAATAAAGTTTTTGGTGTTGTTGATATTGGATCAATTGCAATTAAATTACATGATGATCGAGAATTCTCAATTAGGTATGACATGCATGTTCTTGATTTAAAGAAAAAATTAATTTCTCTTGAGAATTTGTATGACTCTAGGCATGTTTTTAACTTTGAGAAAGGTTTGCTAAGAACTTCAAAAAGTGCTCTTATTGTCAAACAAAACTTAGAACATAATGGGCTTTTTGCTACAAGATGTATAATGGTAGGTGAAACCAGATTGGAAATTATGGATTGGAAAATAACCAGATTTGATACATCTAAGTATTTTTGGTTGTATAGCTTACACTCATAAAAAAAAAAAAAAGTTGGAGCCTTGATCAATTAAATGTGTGTTTTCATGTTATCCTACATGTGATAAAGGGTATAGATTATGGGATTTGAATTCTCTTGGTGTCAAAATCATAGTCAACCAAGATGTTATTTTTAATGAAGATAGATTATATATTTTTAAGTCAGAAAATATATAAATAAACCCATCCAACTGAAAATAAAAACAATTTTGATAAAGACTATATTGAGTTTGAAATGGAGCCTCATAAGCACACAAACCAAGGAAGCGATAATCCACAAAAGTTTATTATTCCACATTAAAAAATGAAAATAATATCTTATGATAATGTTGATAATTTACTTTAATGTGATATAGAAAGAAAGAACTTTAAGCATCTATTGAAATATGGATATGCAGAATTGATTGAATATTTTATGTTGTTAGCACTTGAATATAAAGAGCTTGAACCTTTAAGTTATAAAGAAAATATTTATATCAAAGATTTAGTAAGGTGAATTCAAGAAATGCAAGAACATGATTCTCTAATTAAGAATAACACTTAGATTCTTGTTGATAGAGAAGAGAATCAAAAGGCTGTCTTGTGCAAGTGGGTTTATAAAATTGAAAAAGAAAAAAACTAAAAGTAAACCAAATAAATATAAGGTTAGATTGGTTGTCAGGGATTACACTCAAAAGGAATGTGTAGACTATACTATTTCTAAATTGTTGACAAGCACAAATCAATACAAATATTGATGAGCTTAGTGGCTTTCTCTAATTGGGAATTAGAACAAGTTGAAGTTAAGATTTTTTTTTTTGTATGGTGAATTAGATAGAAAATTCTAATGGCTCAACCATAGGGATTTGTTATAATAAATAAGAAAGATTAATTTTTCTTCTTAAGAAATCATTATATATGAATACAAATAAACTCCAAAATAGTGGCACAAATAGTTTGATACATTCATGTTGACTATATATTTCAAAAGGAGTTGTTAGGATAGATGCTTTAATTTTCTTACTTTGACAGACAAAAAATTAATTTGTTTAGTGATATACTTTGATGATATGTTGTTACCATAAAAGTCATAATGGAAATTCACAAGCTTAAATAAGTTCTAAAGTTTGAATTTAATATAAAGGACTTTGGTGAAGAAAAGAAGAGTAGAAATCTTGAGAGATCATAGAAAAAAATAATCATGTTTGTCTCAGTAAAGTTATCTTCAAAAGGTTCTTAAAAGATCTTCAATTTTAGTTTAAAAAATAGTTAGTTTGCCTGGTGGGAGTTAGTTTAAGATATATGCAACTGAATATCCAAATTCAAATGAAGACAAGGAAAGATGTAGAAAATTTCTTATACTAGTGCCATTAGGTATCTTATGTATGCTATAGTTTGTTCTAGGCTAGATATTGCTTTCCCTGTCAATGTTTTGAGAAGACATATGTATAGTACAAGTTTAGGGCATTGGAAGGCAATTAAATGATTATTAAGGTATATTCACGGAACTTTGGATATGGGTATTTATTTTATATAAGGTATTTTTGTTGTTGACATTACAAATTTTTTTGACTCAAATTTAAATAATGATTTAGATAGAAAAATATCTACTATAGGCTATATGTTTACGGGTTTTGATAGTCCTATCAGTTGAAAATCTAATTTGCAGTCTAGTATGATATTATCCTCAACATAAGACAAGTAAATTGTAGCGACAGAGGCTATGAAAGAATCAGTTTGGTTACAAGATATACTAATTGAGCTTGTTATACATCACAATGTCATCACAGTTCATACAGACAGTATGGATAATTTACATTTGTATAAATCCAGTGTTTTAAGAAAGAACAAAGCATGTGGTGTATTGAAGCTTACAGAAGTGTCAACAAATGACAATCTAGCATACATTGAAACAAAGATATATAGTTCCTCTTAACAAATATAGTCATTGTAATTGTCTAAATTTGCTAAATATGTGTAAGTAAATTTGGTTTTTTTGGACAATTTCTTGATGTTAATTCTTTTATTTTAAATTAATGTGGAAAATTGATATAAGTGATTATATATATATATATATATATATATATATATATATATATATATATATATATATATATATATATATATATATATATATATAAGTGAGATATTCCTATTGCAACTTAGGAATATAGCTTGAGAATGTGTTTTTATATTATAACAAAATATTATTGTTTTGTTAATTTTATCATATCTCCTAGCATGTACTGAACATTTTCTGTTTGTTGTTTATGTGTACTAAAATTTCAGGGAAATCATACTCAAGAATGTTGAATATTTCAAGATAGAGTAGATTAGAGTTTCATGTAATGAAGTCTGTAATATTTATTTTTCTTAAGTATAGAGAGTGTAATTGTAATTGGATAGCCATGCACACACACATTGAAGGAGACAGTCAAAACTTAAAATTTTAAAACTAATCATACTGGATAATTTATCATATTTTTTCTCCAAAATGAAGTTAATCAAATCATGTCTTTTATTTTTGTACTATTCATATTGTACGATGTTAATTCATATATATGATTGATAAAGTATTAAATCGGGTACGTGCTAGTCCATCCCAAATAAATTCATTTATTTTTTTATTATTCATATTGTACGATGTAAATTCATATAGATGATTAACAAAGTATTAAATAGAGTCATCTATATTTCTACAAAATAAAGCATGATTTGTGTTAACTTTTTGTACTATACGATGTCAGTTCATACAAATGACTAATAGAGTACGAACAAAGGTTTGTATAAGATCATACCAAATGAATAGGTTCAGTTTTGAACTGTTCGTGCAGTATGATGTTAGTTAATGTAGATTACTGACTGGATATGAAATAAAGTTCATACAAGATCATACCTGAATTTTTAAATTGTTTATACAGATGATCTATAATCTTACTATATGATCTAAAGTCAGTTCACTTGTAATTTTTTTATTTTTTTTGGACTATTTTTCTTGTGTTTTCTATTTTAACTCAAGCTCACAAGTTTATGCTTTTTGATGATAACAAATATTATAGCTAACATCCTATTATCTACTTATATTTATAATATATTTTTATTTGTATTTGTACTAACTTTTCAGAAATACCATGCACCATCCAACAAAGATTCAAGGTTCAAGATTGGGTAGAATATATTATATTATAATAATTTTTGTAATATTCACTGATGTATTTTTAATTTCATGACTAAAGTACTGTAAGGGTGTTTGCTTGCTTGGTGACAATGCATAGACACACACACACACTCAGAGGGAGTGAGATTGAGTCAAAACTAAAAGCTTACATTTTTAATTAATCTTACTATATAAGTTATATTATACTATACAATTAGCTCATCTAACTAATCATACTAGATGATTTAGATCATCTGGGATGTTTAATTATGATCATAAAAAATAGTCGCCAATCATAATTTATGTAAGATTTCGAATTTTATTTTTTGTTCTAATTATCCAATATGATATATATATGCATCGTACTGGATGAACTATGATAATCATGCCTAAATTAATCCAATGATTATGGGATTAATTATGGAAAACTTACTCTATTAGATCGTACAGGATAATCTTAAGATATAATGGACAATCTTTAATATTTTATGGGACAACCCTCAATCGTTCCAGATGAAATATCATAATTTTTCTCTAATCATCCATGATGATCCGTAATATCATATTGGACAATCTATATAAATTTAAATTGATCGTACTGGACTATCATGAGATCATCCAGGACTATCAGGTCAAATTCTACACATCATATTGTACGATGTTTGGTGCAAGAATTGAGTTTTTAGGATTTTCTAAAGCCCTCTATTTAAGTTCATCATACTGAATAATCTTGCAATCATAGTGGATGATCTTTGTGCTAGAATTGATTTTTAGAGTTTTTTTAAATCCCTCCATTTAAGCTTTGTCAAGGCACTTGATAAGTGTCTTTGTTCTTCTGAAGAAAACTTGAAGAGAGAACTTAAAAGGGAGAGAAAAAAAGATAGAGTTTGAGAGGGAGAAGATCCTTGGAGGGTGTTTCAAGGTAGGGTGGAGGGGATTTCATACGGTTGCTTCAGCGAGCTTGCACCTTAGTACCATAAGATTCAAGGTTCATCTTGAGGGAAGTTTTGGAAAGAAGAAGATCTCTTTGATGTCAAAGGACCCGGCTACTCTACCATACCAAGGAAGGTGAAAGTGATTTTGTAAGGCCTTCTTTGCCTAGATCTAGGGGCTAAAAGAGAGTCACTAAATATTTATTGCTATACTCGAAAGGTGCCTCCGAGGAGTGAACGTAGGTATGGTTTGACCAAATCACTATAGATCTGGTGTGTTCTTTTTTATTTTATTTTTTCCACACTTTATTTTTTACATTTATTTTTGGATATAACTGCTTGGTTGAAAATCTGTGATTGATATTAAGATTTATTGATTATCTATTTTCAGATGCTGAAAAACTTTAAGAAGGAGATTCTTTTCTTTTTATTGAAAGAAAATTTTTAATATCCAATTCACCCCCCTCTTGGTTAGCCTCGGGACTAATTCTTTAAGGTTTAACACCCATCATAAACTTTCAAGTGGTATCAGAGTGGGATTCATAAAATAAAATTTTAGAAAACTTCTTAATTTTAAGCCATGACTAACTTTGAAAATCGTAGCATTGTGAAAGACTTTTCAATCATGCGACCATCTTTAGTTAAAAATATATCTTTTAATTTTTAGAGAATATGCATGTCTATTTTTAACAATCAATTAATTATCGAATGTGGCATATGATTTAAATTAGTTATTCTATACCATCATGTTTATAGATGGAGTTAAAACTGATATTCATTTTGCTGAATGGAGTAAAATAAATCAAATTAATGCTCAATTGAATGCTAAATGCTTAATTTTTTTTTTGTGCTTTAAATTCTAAAGATGGTATATTAATATTTACATGCACTAATGGCAAGGAAATTTGGGATAAATTATATAATACATATGAAGGTACTAGTGAAGTCAAGCAATCGAGGTTTAATATTTTAATGCATGATTATGAATTATTTTGCATGAAATCTTACGAGACTATTCTAGTGATGTATATTAAATTTACTTAAATAGCGACATCATTACACACTTTAGGTAAAGAACTTTCAAACTTTAAAAAGTCAATAAAATTATATCTTTTTTATTTGATAAGTTTGATGCCAAAGTCATTGCTATTTGTAAATTGAAAAATATGAATGAATATCCTATTGATAATCTGAATGACTCACTCATTGCTTACAAGCAAAGTTTTAGTCAAAAACTATTGGATACAAGTGAAACTATAATATAAAAAGCTAAAGACATGGATGAAAACGACTTAGTAGATGTTGAGAGTAAAGAGATAGCTTCAAATACAAATAAATTTGAAATCTATTAAAGCACAAGAATCAACATCACAAAAGTAAAATAAAGGTAAAAATGGTAAGAATGTTAAAATTTCTTCTGATGTTATTTATTTTAGTTGTAGAAAATTTGGACATATTAAAAATCAGTGCCCTAAGGTAAAAAATCTTCCAACCAAAAAATAGTAAAAATAAGCAAAATGTAAGAAGGGCAAATGTGATAAAAAGTAAAAAATCTCCTAGGCAGACATAATTTCTGAATCATTAGACCAAGAGCAAGGAAATGAGGTATAAAAATTTTGTTTTTGTGTTTAAGTGTTATAGTCGATGCATGAGTATATATATATATATATATATATATATATATATATATATATATATATATATATATATATATATATATATATATATATATATATATATATATATATATATATATATATATATATATATATATATATATATATATATATATATATATATATATATATATATATATATATATATATATATAGTTCGTTATAAATGTTTTCTGTGATGTTTTTAATATTTTTTTGTTTGCTTTTGTGATTTATCTCGGATCTATACTCACAAATCATTTTTCTCATTGTATTTGCATAAGAGAATCAATTCACTTCTCTCATTTTTTTAAATGAAAATTTTACCTTAAAAATAAGTAAGTAGTGATTAACTTCTTTTAATCAGTTAAAAGAAAAAATATCAATGATTATCTTTCTTCCTCTAACTCTTTTAGTGGTGTATTTTTTTTTGGAGCAAAATCTATTTCAAATTTAAAGTTGGACTTTGAAATTAAGATCTATTATATATTCTTACAGTAATCTATCTCAAATGAATAATGCTCATGTTGACCTCATTTTTGTATGAGGTCACTAGGGACCCATCTAGACTCCAGATCAATCCTGACCCTACATCAATCTAGACTCTAGATCCTAGGATCTATCTTGACCTTAGGATTCTTTCATATCAATCTAAAACCTAGGATTCTCCTAGATCCAGACCTTAGGATCTATTCTAGATCCTAGGATCCTTCTAGATTCCAGGCCCTAGGATCTACTCTAGACCCTAGGATTCTTCCAGACAAATTTCAGACCTTAGGATCTACTCTAGACCTTAGGACTTTTCTAGATTTCAGATCTTAGGATTTATTCTAAACCCTAAGATTCTCCTAGATTTCAAACCCTATGATTTTCTTAGGCCTTAGGAGCTGCTTGGACCTTAGATCAATCCAGACCTTGAGATTACTTTAGATCTCAGATCAATCCAGACTTCAAATAAATCCTGATCTTAAGCAAATCTAGATTTCAATTAAATTCAAGCTTCAATCAAAATCCAGACCTTAAATCATTTTAAACTTTAAGCAAATCCAGACTTTAAATCTATCAAAATCTCTATATCTAGTTCAAACCTTGATTTTGTCTTTAATCAAGCTTTAATCTTATCATATCAGTTATGATCATTTAAATGATTATGAATGATATAGATAATTCAAAATTCAGATCAAATCCAAAGAACTAGACCCAAATGCTAAGTCTTAAGACCCTGTCCTAAAGACCTTTTCCAGTGAATTTTTAAAACACTTCAAACTTAATCAAATGACCTCCGATTCAGAGTCTGTCAGTTGCATACTGATGAGACATGTCTATGGAGGCAACTCTCCAAATTTGAGCCCATTCTGAGGTCTCTAACCCCAGAAACTTAATCAATATTCATAGGCTGTAAAATCTTCAAATATTTACAGCCTATGCCACTGGACCTGCCACCTAGTGGATCCAGACCTTAGAGCCTCCTCCGAAGCCTCTAATCACTTTCAAACATTTAATCCTGACATATTAAACATTAAACTGTATTTTGGTTGACCCACTTTGACCCCCAGTTGACCAGGGGTCAAAATCACCAAAATACCCCTTAGGGGCTTAAATATTGATTTCCAACCAAACGACCTCCGAATTGCTTGGAACCACTTCCAGCAAGTTTCAAATATCAAACCAAACCTGGTTGACCCAAATCCAGACCCTGGGTCAACCTGGTTGACCAAGTCAACCTAGGTTGACCAAACAGGCCCTTAGGGGTCAAAAAGGGTATTTTGATCGAATTGACCTCCCCAGACTTTGGGATCACCTTCAATGGTCTCCAAATACCTTTTCAAACCTGTTCAGCCCAGACTCACCCTTTGGGTCAACTTGGTTGACTCAGTCAACCTAGGTTGACCAAATCAACTCAAGATTCAAATCCCAATCAAAATCCAATTCAATTAAGCTTTTCAAATGTTAGAGACCCTTCAATCTCATGCTTTGGACCTCTCTAAGTCTAGCATGAGTCAAATCATGGTCTAGTTGACCAAGTCAATTCATATACTTGGTCAAATATCCAAAGTTTTAATCAAACCACCATGCATTCTCATTTGAACCCTCAAGATTTCACTCAAACAGCTCTTAAAACCCTACTCCATGCCACCTAGCTGCCACCTTAGCTAGACTTAACCTGTTGACTGGTCAAACCAGTCAACAAATTGTCAAAGAGTCATTAAGTGAGTTAAATCCTTAATGACATGGCATATATTTGAAGCCCTTTTAATCCCAGCTGTTCAAACAATTTCTAGAATATTCTAAAGGCTGTTCTTAGCCCTTGGATTGGGATCCAACGGCTCTCAATCCTCCCATATGCTCAAGTGGGGACCAAGAGAGGCTTTCCACCTCGCTGTCCTTCTCCCAGCCTTTCCAACTGCTCCAGGCCACGTGGAAGCATCCTAGATAGCCCCTAGGTCGATCAAGACCGTCCCTTTGGCTTGGAGAAGGTTGAATAGGGTAAAACCCTTTGGCTTGAGTTTAATCTTTAATGAGATCAAACCGCGTGAAGCCGTCCACAGCTGACGCGTGGCAGACCGCCGCCGCGCGTTCTCGAGCGGCCACGTGGCATTTCCGCCGGCATTACCTGTTAATCAGGGTTTTAATTAAAGATTAAAACCATTTAATTACCAGAACCTTCAAAAAAATATTAAAAATTAAATACTTTTCAGAAAATTAAGTATTATATATCAGATTGTTCATATTTTCAAGACCTTTAATTTAAAAATAAAATTACTTTAAAATAAGCTATATATTTTGAGTAATTTTAAAAATTGATTGTTTGACCATTTTCATTATTATTCGATTAAAATAAATCCAAACTTTCAAAAAAAAATTATTTTTAAATTATTTTTAAATAATCAGAGGATCTCTCATTGATATATTAAAATAATTTTGATAATATTTTTAATTATCTTATTTTAAAATATATATTTATGTATGTATGATTTTATCTTTATATATATACATATATAGGTCTATTTTAAAACCTATTTTAAAACTATATGAATTTAAATCTTTACCTTTGAGAAATCCACCTTGAAACTTTAAATATTGACTGAATATGGATGAATAGAATTAATGGGGGTGATTAGTGAACAATCGTATTTTAATTGTTCACTAATCTAGTCTTTAATTATGTGTTTTGTGTTAATCTATGCATGTTTAGGGTACTCACACTCGCACTTAGTCTAAGGCTCTCCTAGATTTAGGATTTGATTGTTATTCTATGTGCTTATGTCATATTTGTCCAAGGGTTAGTCAAAACTTCAATTCAAACCTATTAAACTTAGTGTCACTAAGGACAACAATTAAGGACTTTGATTAGATAACTTAGAAAATACATTGTGATTAGGATACACCTTGTTTGAACTTGAAACTTGAACATTTCAAACATAGTGACATTCTCAGCCTTAGGGAAAATTTTCACTGGTTTTATAGGTCATTAAGCCCACCTAATTAATTTTCCTAAGTTTAAACCTTAATTAAGCCTTTAAACCTTCCAGAAATTGTAATAAATCCAATTTAAATCCAAAAATTATGTTTAACCCCTCTAACTGACCAGTTTTGAATCCTTAACCAACGAAAATTAAAACAAATTTTAATCGACAGCAAGTTAAACCTTAATTGAATTTTAAGTGAAATTGAATATTTAATTAAAATAATTAATTAATAATAATTAAAAAATTCCAAAAATTTCCCAAACACTTGGAAATCTCTCCCTAGGTCATTCCTGACCTTTGGAGTTGATTTCAAGGAGTTGGGAGCTCATTTGGAGCAAAATCCCAAAAAGGCCCTTTAATTAAACAATTTTAAAAATTCAATAAATACATAAATTTCAAACATTCATAACTAATTCAAGAAAAACCCAAATTGAACAAAATCACTTACATTCAACTCATAATAATGACTAATATTTATTAAAAATATTAAACTTCCAGAAAAGCATTAAATTCAAAAAGTCAACAAATTAGTCAACTCTATGTCAAAACTAGTTCAAAACTTCAAACCTTCGTAATAAAATGTAGAAAAATCCGATTTCAACGAACTTACCTTCTAACTGATCGTAGCAAGGTCTAGTATTTTAATAAAATACAAACTTTCCAGAATTTGAGCTTAATCAAAAAGTCAACTTTTGACCCTTTAATTAAATGATTAAAATATTCAGAAAATTCATAAAACTCAAAATTCACTTTAAAACTCCAGAAATGTTTAATTAACCTCAAAATCAGTAATCAACCAACCTTAATTAAAATTCATTAATTTTCAAACCTTAATCGAATCAAATTACTTAACTATACCGGGTACCACTGGGTAACCCAGGCCTACGATGCTATTAAATTAGCCCCAAGGAAGGTGAAATAAACTTCACGGCCTCGGTGTGAAACAAAGGTGGTATTCAATCAATAATTAAGAATCAATCTTAAAATTGACTTCAAACTATTAATACTTAAACTTTAATTAAATTTCCCTTAAGCCTATCAACCAATTGAACCTTAATCTACTTTAATTAATGATCCTATTTAGGACATATCAAAACCACACAGCCTACCTCACACACTTTAGATGGTTTGCTAGGATAACCGACTCTAGTTCTAGGCTAGGCCGGTGTTTACTTTCTCGCTGTGTGCCGGATTTTCGAGTTTTCACTGCATGCTATTTGTTAGTTTAGAATTGATTGATTGTTTATTTATTTACTGCAATCTGTTGAGCACTTTAAATTTCGAATATATTAATTGCTTGAGATTCATATATCAACTGCTTGAGATCAAATATTAACTGCTTGGGACTGTATATACAACTGTTGATTATTAGGATAACCCTGTAGGATCGAGTCTAGATTTTTTTTTTAATTTTGATTAATGTAAATTTGATTTGATTTGTGTTGTAATTTCAAGTGATTTGAGATGGGGTAACATCCAATTTGGAATCCAAATAGGAAGGGACATCCCTCAGGGGAGTGTCCCTATCCATTTGGAGCTCCAAATTAGGATGGTTTTGAAATATCCAAAGAGAAAATATAACACTCCGTTCAAGGGGGAGTTTCTTTCATTTGGATATCCGGACCCGACGATCCAAGAAGCAGCAGAAGGACGAAGAAGTGGATAACGAGAAGACCCATTCTCAAAGTCACTTGAGTCTTAGGATTAGAAATCCGGGTTGTAGTTAGTGGTGCTCGGCCACTTTACTTTTCTGCAATTCTGGATGTAATAATAAGTGGCACTTGCCATATGGACTTTTAATTTGAGCATTTAATTTGATTGATTTATTTAATTGATTGTGCAGTAGAACTACCTATTTTTTATAGTCTTTTTACGTGCATGCCGATTTTGATTTGACCTGGAGTATGATTTTAGGCTCTTAAGGACTTAATAAAACTTTTTCTACTTAAATTAAATTAAAACATTTAGGCTCATATAGAAATTCTAACGAATTTAAGAAGTAAGCCCGGGACCGCCGGGAGTCCTCATTTCATAGCCTTAATTCAAATTCAATCTTTTAATCGAGTCGATCAGCATGCATTAGATTAATAACGAATTAAATATTTAATTGCATTAGCTTAAGCATTAAACCCAACATAAGTCAAAGGGGCCAATTAGGATCCGCTCTAGATGTCGGCCCCGTTCTCAAAAAACCTTTCTTAAACAACATCCCTACCCATTCTAACATTAAATGACTTGATACATGATTTTAAAGCGCCTAGGTGGTTTAGCTGGCTCCCCAATCCAGGCCGGGGTAAGTCCAGATATGCATTGCACTAGCTAGGCTCGGGTCACTTTTTAGTACCCAATTTAGATTTAGGTTCCGAGGCTGGCTCGGGCCATAAGACCTCAACCTCCGGGATTTGAATCTCGCTTTCTAATAAAATTGATCATTCAAATTAAAGAATCTATTTCAATCAAATTCGAGCCCAACAATTAGGATAGGCTGGGGTGTTTCTGAAGTAATTCAGAATCTCAAAACACCTCCTACTTTTCTCCCTTTGGATTCGAAAATAAGTCTTCAATTTTGACCCAATCCCATTTGAATTTCTAACCCTTTATCTCCTTTGACATACAACTTTGAAATCTTAAATGAAATTTATATCGTTATTTTAATCGAGAGTTTTCGTAGGAAAATCTCTAATTTTCTTACGATGTAATTAACTACGAGGGCTTGCGCTCGTAGGAGATTTAGAAACCCGGATTTAATTTTTAAAAATTAAAGTTTTCAAAAATCTCTAATTAATTATTCTTGGGAAAAATATAACGATCATTATCGTCATTCTCAAGTGATCGAAAATAATTGATATCTTCTTTCTTTGGAGAAATATATCAATTATTATCGTAATTTTGATTATGAAATTAATAATCTTCCATCCAAGTTAGCATAGTCAAATAATCTTGAGTTTGACTACGATAATTTGGGTAGTTTTAATGTTTTGAAATTTGGACCAATTAGTGAACAATATCTTCTCCGTTTGAGATGATATATTATTCCTAATGTTGCGTTGGATTTCAAAACTAAAGTTCAAAATTTAATCTTCCCAAAAATAATTAAATATTTTCCAAAATTATATATATACTTAAATCTAAGATTTTTTTTTTTAATCAAAACAGCTCAAAGTCCTTAAATCTCTTTCAACTTTTTTTTTAATCATGTTGTTGCATTTATCATATGAATATGATTCTAATTGGTGGTTTATTCTTTCTTATATTTGAGAATGAGTTTTTTTTTCTATTATATCTGAAAGATATTATCACTACTGAGAGTTTTTAAAAGTTTTAAAAGGGAGCTAGCTCACAAAAATCATAAAAGGCATAAAATGAGCCCAAAATAAAATTAAAAAGACGCACAATGATCGCTAAATAATTAAAAGATACACAAAGTGTTTCAAAAAATTAAAATATATAGAAAGTGCGCCAAATAACTAATAAGAGGAACAAAATCAGCCCATTAACTTCTTTCTCTTTCAAATATTTAAATCTTAGAATAATTTATGTGCTACGTGATATCTTCAAAAATCGTGATTTTAGTCGATTATTTTACAATATTATTCTATTAGATATTTTTTTGAAATGAAATTTGAACATATCACTTTTTTATCTTAATTAAATTTTTGTTTTAAATAAGAACTTTAACTTGTAAAGAGCCTGAGTTAGGGTTAATAAAATTCAAATTTTTAACATTTCTAGATCTTAGTGTGGTCAATTCATTTCTTACTATATTTTTAAATAAAATCAAGATGTAAAGTTTTATTTAAAAAGAATTTATTGAAATTAATTGATTTTTCTTAAACATCAGAACCACCTCAACCATATCAGAGTTTATTATGCGTTTTATTTTATTATTTATGTGTTTACCTTCTTTTTGACAATGTCAAAGGGGAATAATGTATTTATTTGATTGCATTTGTTCATCTTGTCTTTGCATTAGTTTATATATTATTTAGATTATAAAAGTATTTTTTTAATTTTGTTTAATTTTTTTTTTAATTTTGAAAAGGGAGTGATTGTAATTGAGTGAATAAAATCTCACACACATACACACAAATAAGGAGATCTTGAAATTCTAAACTGATCGTACAGGACGATATTTATCGTACTGGACGATCTGTCAGTTATCCCCTATAGAGCACTTGGAACGAATAGGAACTTGCTTTGAAAAATTTTTCTAAGTCCTATTCGTCCAGGACGAAATTTATCATCGTCCCAGGCGATGGGTTCTCTGGATAATTTTTCGTCCAGACGAATTTTGACCATCGTACGAGGCGATGGGTTCACTGGAAACATTTCGTACAGACGAAAAATTTATATCGTACAGGACGATCCGCTCTCTGGAAAATTTTTCGTCCGAACGAAAACAAATCATCGTCCCAGGCGATGGGTTCACTGGACAATTTTCGTCCAGACGAAATAAACAATCGTCCAGGACGATCGGTTTTATGGAAAATTTCGTCCAGACGATCACATTTTCGTTCAAACGATCAACCGACTTAGAACAGTTTTCAGCAGTTTCTAGAACCGACCTTGTAATAACCGTTCGTACTGGACGAACCAAGTTCGTACAGGACGATCAGCTGTACGAAGTCAGTTCGTACACATATACAATATGGGTCGTTTCAGATCGTTTAAGTAAAATCGTCCAGGACGATCCAGGATCGTACAGGACGATCCACTGCGTACAGAATTGAAAATTTGCAGTTTTTGGGCGGTTTCACTTGTCTTTTATATAAATAGTCCAAATCAGACTGCCACCCAATCTTTTTGTCATTTGATCTTCGTGCCTCTTGGGAGAATAGCTAAGGAGAGAGTGGAAGAGAGCATTTTAAGAAGGATTCCTACCACTGGAGCGAGAAGGCTTCACTTGGATTGCTAAGGTAAGAATCTCTACTTGTGAAATTGGATTTCTTCACTCTTTCTCTTTCTTCCTTCTAGATACTTGTGAGAAGATCTGTCAAGGAGATCCGGTTCTCTGCCGACACTTGGAGAGTGTGAACAGCCGAAGGGTTCTCTGCCCCACACTAGGAGAGTGTGAAAGGACGAAGGGTTCTCTGCCCACACTTGGAGGGTGTGAAAGGACGAAGGGTTCTCTGCCCACACTTGGAGGGTGTGAAAGGACGAAGGTTCTCTGCCAACACTGGGTTTTGTGTAAAAGGACGGACGGTTCTCTACCGCACCGGGGAGTGGTGAAAAGAGTGTGTTGTAAGGGCTTCTCCGCCTTGCTGTGGGTGCAAAAAGGAGAGTCACTATTGGTATTAGTGCAATACTCAGAGGGCGCCTCTGAGGAGTGGATGTAGGTCTGGTTATAGACCGAACCACTATAAATCTGGTGTCATTTACTTTTTAGCTTTTACGTTTCCGCATTTTAAATTTCAGTTTTAAACAACTCTGTGGTTGAAAAACATTTTTCTACTAACTTTAAAAGAAAATTTCATTTCGGTTAAACTTTATTATTAAGAGGTTTTAAATTTTTAAAAACTACCAATTCACCCCCCTCTTGGTAGCCTTGGGACATTTACTTAGGCTTAACAACCTAATTACTGGACTCAACAAGTGGTATCAGAGCTGAGTTTCAAAATCATAAGTTTGAACTACTTTTTGATTAACGTAGATGGCTACATTTGGAAACCGAAACACACCTGAGGGTTACTCTATCACTAGACCTCCACTGTTTGACAATATTCCTTTTGATTTTTGGAAAACACGCATGTCTACTTTCTTACAGTCACTTGATTATCGCATGTGGATGCTAGTCCAGGAAGGTTACACAAAACCAACTAGATTAGTTGATGGAATTAGGGTAGATACACCCTATGTAGATTGGACTATAGAAGAACGTGACTTAGCACAATTAAATGCGAAATGTTTAAATAGTTTCTTTTGTGCTTTAAAATCTGAAGACTACATGCGAGTTTCCACTTGTAAAAGCGGAAAAGACATATGGGATAGACTTTGTATTACTTATGAAGGGACAAATGAGGTTAAGCAATCAAGACTCAATATCTTGTTACATGACTACGAATTATTTCGCATGAAACCTAATGAATCTATATCTGACATGTACACAAGATTCACTCAAATTGTCACCTCTTTGCATGCACTTGGTAGGGAATTAACTAATGCTGAAATGGTTAATAAGATTCTTCGTTGTTTACCTACTGCATACGATGCTAAAATTACTGCAATTACAGAGTCAAAAGATCTGAACATTTATTCTATTGACAATCTTCTTGGTTCACTCATTGCTTACGAGCAAGGAGTAAGTCAAAGAAAGATTGATGCAGGTGAACCAAGAAAGGAAAAGAATCTTGCATTAAATGTGGAAGAGTCAGAAAGTGAACACTCACAACCTGAGGATGAAGAAGATATAGCACTGATGACTAGACAATTCAGAAGCTTTTTAAAGAGGAAGCAGAAGAGACGCCAGCAATGGAATAGAGGTAAGTATAACAAAAATGGCAGGGTTTCTAATGAAGTGATTTGTTATGAATGCAGGAAACCAGGTCATATAAAAACTGATTGTCCAAAACTTAAAGCCACTCCTAGCAAGGAGAAGATAGAAGAGAAACCAATGGTAAAGAAGGGCAAGAAGAAGTTTCAAAAGGCTTTTTGGGCGGACTCAGCTTCAGACTCATCTGAGACTGAAAACGAAGAAGAAGTCACCAACCTTTGCTTGATGGCAGATAAAGCTGAACAATCAGATCAAGAAGAGGTATGTGATTTAACCTATGATGAACTGTTTGAAGTTTCTGAACACATGCATGATGCATATAGGAAAACTAAAAAGATGCATTCTAGTTTAGTTTTAGAATTGGAAGAGCTTAATAAGGAACACGAAATCCTTAGGAAAGATCATGCTTTAATTGATAGCAACCACATGAAACTACTTGATGAATATGATGACTTGAATAAAAATTTTGAAAATTTAAAATCATCCTATGCTGAACTTGAAAAAGAATTTGAGAAATTTAAGGATGAATCTGAGCACAAGACATATAGAATCAATTATACAAATCGAATCTTGAAGGATATGAATTCATTTTACAAACTTACTATAAGAGCTCTTGAGGATAAAAGGATTCCCCCTGAACTTGAAGATTTTACAAATCCTAAATATTATCCTAAATTCATGAAATCCCTTAGAAGACAATCATATGAAAGAAAACATAGGAATATTTTTCCTAATGTTAAATGTAACAATTGTGGATTTTTGGGACATATATCTCACACCTGCACTTCAAAGATGAAACATAATTTGGTGTGGAGAACTAAGATGCATAAACCTAGACATATCACACATGCATCTGATTATAAATTTCATAAAGGTGAACCCAAACTAGTTTGGGTTCCCAGGTCTAACATTTGAGAATTTTGCAGGAATACTCTCACACAAGACCTCGTGAGAGTATATGGTACCTGGACAGCGGATGTTCTAAGCACATGACTGGAGATACTGCTCAATTCATAACGCTGGAAACCAGGAATGGAGGCAAGGTTACACTTGGAGATAATACCACAAAAAAGGTGGTTGGATCAGGTATGATTGGAAATTTGAAAAACTTTTTCATAGATAATGTTTTATTAGTTGAAGGCTTAAAACATAATTTGCTTAGCATAAGTCAGCTATGTGATAAGGGCTATAATGTAAAATTTTTACCTACTAGCTGCATAATTAGCCTAAATGGAAAAATTGTTTTAAATGGAAAAAGGGTGAACAATGTCTACATGCTAGATTTAAATTGTATTCAATCTCCTACTGCTTTTTGTTTGAAAACTGTTTCTGATGAATCATGGCTTTGGCATAGGAGACTTTGTCATTCTAGTATGAAAAATCTTAGAAGACTTACCCAAAAGAATTTGGTTAGAGGAATACCTAAACTAGACTTTACTAAGGACCACTTATGTGATGCATGTCAATTAGGAAAACAAGTGAAGTCCTCTTTTAAGTCCAATAAAGATCTTAGGACCAGTAAACCTTTAGAAATTCTTCACATGGATCTTTTTGGACCTGTAAGCACGGTTAGTCTAGGAGGAAAGGTATATGGATTTGTGATAGTTGATGATTTTTCAAGATTCACCTGGGTTAAATTTCTTTTTCATAAAAGTGAATCATTTGAGGAATTCAGAAATTTTTCAACTTGGATACAAAGAAAACTAGGATGTGAAATAATTTCTATACAAAGTGATCATGGAGGAGAATTTGAAAATGAAAGATTTGAAGATTTCTGTAAAGAAAAGGGGATTGATCACAATTTTTCTGCACCTAGAACTCCTCAACAAAATGGAGTAGTTGAAAGAAAGAACAGAACATTAATAGAAGCCGCCCGAGCAATGTTAGCAGAATACTCTCTTCCTAGATATTTTTGGGCTGAGGCGGTTAGCACTGCATGCTATGTTCTGAATAGGGTAAATGTGAGATCAAATTTAAATAAAACACCCTATGAATTGGTAAAAGGTAGAACACCAAATTTGTCTCATTTACATGTATTTGGTTGCAAGGTGTTCATACATAATAATGGAAAATCTGCCTTAGGAAAATTTGATCCAAAATCAGATGAAGGAATTTTTGTTGGATATTCAAGTGTTGGAAAATCTTATAGAGTATTCAACAAAAGAACTTTAGTTATTGAAGAAACCACACATGTTGTTTTTGATGAAAATGAAAATATGGAAGAGACAAAAGTTGTTGAAGAAGAAATTGAAGAAAACTCCCAAAAGATTGATAGATTAAATTTGGAAGAAAATGTGGAAGAAAATATAGAAAGAGAAGACCCTTTGCCTAGAGATTTGAGATTTTCTAAAAATCACCCAAAGGAATTAATTATAGGAGAACCAAGTGAGGGTGTTAGAACTAGGCGTGGATTAAACAAGGAAGTCAATCATTCAGCCTTTATTTCAACCATTGAACCCACTAACATTGATCAAGCACTTTCAGATGAATTTTGGATATTGGCCATGCAAGAAGAGTTAAATCAATTTGTAAGAAATAAAGTTTGGGAACTAACTACAAGACCAAAAGATCAAAGTGTTGTTGGAACCAAGTGGGTGTTCAAAAACAAAATGAATGACTCAGGAGTAGTCATTAGAAATAAGGCTAGATTAGTAGCTAAGGGGTATAATCAAATTGAAGGAATTGATTTTGAGGAAACTTTTGCACCTGTAGCTAGACTTGAAGCAATTAGGGTTTTACTAGCCTTTGCCTGTTTTAAAGGTTTTAAATTGTTTCAAATGGATGTTAAAAGTGCCTTTTTAAATGGAGTAATTGAAGAAGATGTTTTTGTAGAACAACCTCCAGGTTTTGAAAATTCTAAATTTCCAAATCATGTTTTCAAATTAAAAAAGGCATTATATGGATTGAAACAGGCACCTAGGGCTTGGTATGAGAGGTTAAGCACCTTCCTACTTGAAAGATCTTTTGAAAAAGGAAGTGTGGATACAACTCTTTTTTTAAGAAAAATTGGAAAGGATATACTTATTGTTCAAATTTATGTGGATGACATCATCTTTGGATCTTCAAATAAACATCTTTGTGATGATTTTTCTAAAACAATGAGTAATGAATTCGAAATGAGTCTAATGGGAGATTTAAATTACTTTCTAGGATTTAGCATTAAAGCAACTTGAGGAAGGTACTTTTCTTAGTCAAAACAAATACATTAAAGACATCCTCAAAAAATATGAAATGGACAATGCTAAACCTGTTAGTACACCAATGAGTTCTTCAGTTCAGTTGGATAAGGACCTTAAGGGAAAATCTGTTGATCAAAAGAAATTTAGAGGGATAATTGGATCTTTACTTTACTTGACTGCTAGCCGACCAGATATTATGTTTAGTGTTTGCCTATGTGCTAGATTTCAATCAGATCCAAAAGAATCACATTTGACAGCAGTAAAAAGGATTTTAAGATATCTACTAGGAACTCAAAACTTAGGAATTTGGTATCCTAAGTTTAGCTCTTCATTTGAAATTATTGGTTACTCAGATTCTGACTTTGCAGGCTGTAGAGTGGATAGGAAAAGCACTTCTGGAACATGTCAATTCATTGGAAATTCATTAGTTTCATGGTCTAGTAGAAAACAAAATTCAGTGGCACTATCTACTGCAGAAGCAGAATACATTGCATTAGGAAGTTGTGTGGCACAAGTACTTTGGTTAAAACAACAGTTGATTGACTTAGGATTAACTATAGGCACTATTCCAATTTATTGTGACAATACTAGTGCTATTTGTATTTCAAAAAATCCTATTCAACATTCTAGAACCAAACACATTGATATAAGGCATCATTTCATAAGGGATCATGTATCCAAAGGAGAAATTGAACTCATACATGTTTCAACTGAAAATCAACTTGCAGACATTTTTACAAAACCTTTAGCCTTTGATACCTTCAGTACTTTAAGAACAAGGCTTGGTGTTATTGATTTGAATGCTTAACCAAAATGTCTTTGCAACATTGATACTTGTTGTGTTTTTTTTTTTTGTGATTTTTTTTTTGAATTTTGTGTGTTTTTGAATGAATTGTTTTTGGATTTATGATTTTGTCTTATGTTTTTCTTTTTTTTTTTTTTTTTTTTTTTTTTTTTTTTTTTTTTTTTTTTTTTTCCTGTTTTGTGTTGTTGTTTTTTTGTTAAATTAAAAATTTAAAAATCAAAATTTTTTGGAGGAAATCGTCCAGGACGAAATATTTTTCGTACGGGACGATGTGTAAAGGAACAGTTTGCGAAAATTTAAACGTTTTTTTTTAGAGCAGTTTTGTTTTGGATCGTCTGTACGATCTGTGATCGTCCAGGACGATTTTTTTTTTTTTTTTTTTTGCTCTCAAACGTCGGGACGATTGAATGCGGCGGTTGAGTGGATAAAACAGTTTTTAATACGAACTTCGTCTGTACGAAATTTTTTGTTCGTCCAGACGAACATGTGTCGTTTCATTGTAGGGGACGGTTTTCAAGAGTCATTAAAACGAAATACTTTTCGATCGTCTGTACGAAATTTGTTCGTCTGTACGATCGGTCAAGTCAAAAAGCCTGTACGAAGGGACGCATCGTAAGTTGTGTTGAATACGAAAAGCCGTTACATTTTGGACGAATTGGATCGTCTGTACGAACCTACTTCGTCCAGACGAAAACTATTATGTTTCGTCCAGGACGATTATTTTCGTCCAGGACGAAAGTATCGTTTTTCTTTAAATATGAAGGCTTTTCAAACTTGAAAATCACACTTTCAAATCTCTTTCTCAATACCTTTCAACATCAAATCAACAATGGCCTCCTCTAGCAAGAGACAAAAGGTTTTGGTGAAGAAACCCAATAGGAATGCTCCAGACAACTTTCTTTCTAAGGAAAATGAGGAATCTTTTCCTCGTTTTGCCTCTGCTAAAATCACTCCGTCTCGCATTCTTATCCCAGCAGAGTTGAAATATCGGGTAATGCACCTTTTCGCCTCAACCCAATTTCAGTTCATTCTTTCTCTCGTCCACTTCTACAACAAACAAACCTACCATTACTTCCTTGCCAACATGAGTTTCAATTCTGACCACTCTGTCATTAGTTCTTTTGTTTTTAAGCAAAAAGTTGAGATCACCAAGCACGATCTTGGTGCATTTTTAAAATTAAGAACTGAGGGATATAGAGCCCACACCCTAATGTCAGAAAACTCTTTCAAATGGTTTCAAATCAATAACATAATTAGAGGAAATGCTATTGACAATCATGTTGCTAGAGTCTTAGGTATGACTCAAGATGCCCGAATCATCCAGCATATCCTTAGATCCTCAATTATTCCTAAAGCTGGTGATAGGATTAACATCACTCCTCTCCTTTCTTGTCTAACCTTTTTAATCATGTCGAGACATCCTATTGATGAAGCCCAACTCATCATAGATCATATCTATGGGCTTTCAGAAATAGGACATGCTGATCAGAAGAAGAAGAAGAATATTTCATTAGGGCACTTGATTACTTACATTTTGGAGAAGAAATACAATATAGTGCATCCTGATGAGGAATATGAAGAGCCAGTTTACTATAACAATGCATCATTTAGACTGCTCTTCAAGGAAGAAAAAGAAAAAGGGAAAGCACATGACAGTGCTTCAGAAGAAGAAGAAGAAGAAGGAGAGCATACCTCTGCACCTCAGTCAGATTATCAGAATCTGATTGAGAGATTTGATCGATTAGAGACTCATATTGATCAAAGATTTGATCAATTTGATGCTCAACTTGTGCAGCAACAACATGACATTGGTGTTATTAGAAATGAAGTACATGATATCAATACCAATGTAATGTTGATGGCCTCCTACTTTAACCTTTTCGGTGGCATTCCTCCTCCTCCTCCTCCAGAACAGTAGAGATGATTTTATGTGTTTGTGTTGATTTGTGTTTTGTGTTTGTTGTTTTTTTGTTGTGTTGTTGTGTTTGTTTCTCATTTTTTTTTATGTCTTGTTTATGTTAATGTTTCTGTTAGTGTTTTTGTTTAATGTTGTGTCTTGTACTTTATGTTATGTTTAATTTCTGTGAAATGTAATCCTTTCATATAAATCAATGCATTTCGCACTTGTTTCAGTATTGATTTGTTATTGAAATGTGGTTAATTTTTATGAATTTCATTAGTATTATTTAATCTTCATCGTGCTTAAATTAGATCGTAATTTGAGATTATCTACATTAGAAAATCTAGTCTTTCTAAGTTTAAAAGTTGTTTATAACTTGTTGTAATTAGAATTTTTAAATTCATGTCTATTCATTTAGACTACATAAAAGTTAAAATTATTATTGCAATTTAGATGTTTACTTATTTTGTATTTCCTTGTTCAAATAATATTTATGTAGTTAGAAATATTTGAAATTTTAGATTATTGATTTTGGAAAGAATTAGTCTAAATTACTCTTGAAAATTGTACAAAAAGTACAAAAATCAAAAGAAATGCGCAATGGTTCGCAAATATGAAAAAGAGGCACAAAAACAACTCAATATCAATAGATGCACAAAAATGTGCTCAAAAGTTTGAAAAAGATGCGCAAAGCGCCACATGTGGTAATTCTCTTCTTTCCAAATTCTTTCAATCTCTTAATTCAAATTGATCTTATGTTCATTTATATTCTTTTGAATTTTGAAATATAGAATTTTTTCTTCATCTATCTTGTAATGATTTTTTATATTGAAATGTCTAAATTGAATCATGTCTTTGCTAAATTCTTCTTACTTACAATGTTATATCAGTTTTTAATTCTCCTGAATTTCTATGATTGACCTAATGTTTTTAGTTGAAAATTGCATACCTTATATCAATCACCATTTAGATTAAATATTCAAATGAATTTTCATACAATTACTTACATTTCTTGTCTATTTCTTCTTCACTTTTTGTTGCTGTCAAAAAGGGGGGGAGAAATTATTAGTTTGTGTAAGTTTTTTTTTTTTTTGTGGTATGTTTTGTTTATAAGTTTGTGTTAAAATTTTGAAAAAAAATAAAAATATTTTTGTTCGTTAAATATTGTTCTTTAATGCCTCCTTATGTTAATGTACTCATAAATTCAGGGGGAGTTTAGGAGATAAAAGATGTGTTTTAACTTGAAACCATACTAATAATAATTGTTTTGCCATCATCAAAAAGGGGGAGATTGTTTGAATAGTTGCTATTTGAATGAGTTATATTTATGCAACTTTTGTAGTTTTGATGATTCCAAACATTATTGTTCAAATGTATAGTTATCTCCTAACAATTTCAGAAGATTTGCACTTGCTCTTGTGTGTACTAAACATTTCAGGAAAATCAGACTCCAGACTACGAAAACTTCAATTCAAATTCAACATGAGATATTTTGTTTAATTTTTTTTTTTTAATTTTGAAAGGGAGTGATTGTAATTGAGTGAATAAAATCTCACACACATACACACAAATAAGGAGATCTTGAAATTCTAAACTGATCGTACAGGACGATATTTATCGTACTGGACGATCTGTCAGTTATCTCCTATAGAGCACTTGGAACGAATAGGAACTTGCTTTGAAAAATTTTTCTAAGTCCTATTCGTCCAGGACGAAATTTATCATCGTCCCAGGCGATGGGTTCTCTGGATAATTTTCGTCCAGACGAATTTTGACCATCGTACGAGGCGATGGGTTCACTGGAAACATTTCGTACAGACGAAAATTTATATCGTACAGGACGATCCGCTCTCTGGAAATTTTTTCGTCCGAACGAAAACAAATCATCGTCCCAGGCGATGGGTTCACTGGACAATTTTCGTCCAGACGAAATAAACAATCGTCCAGGACGATCGGTTTTATGGAAAAATTTCGTCCAGACGATCACATTTTCGTTCAAACGATCAACCGACTTAGAACAGTTTTCAGCAGTTTCTAGAACCGACCTTGTAATAACCGTTCGTACTGGACGAACCAAGTTCGTACAGGACGATCAGCTGTACGAAGTCAGTTCGTACACATATACAATATGGGTCGTTTCAGATCGTTTAAGTAAAATCGTCCAGGACGATCCAGGATCGTACAGGACGATCCACTGCGTACAGAATTGAAAATTTGCAGTTTTTGGGCGGTTTCACTTGTCTTTTATATAAATAGTCCAAATCAGACTGCCACCCAATCTTTTTGTCATTTGATCTTCGTGCCTCTTGGGAGAATAGCTAAGGAGAGAGTGGAAGAGAGCATTTTAAGAAGGATTCCTACCACTGGAGCGAGAAGGCTTCACTTGGATTGCTAAGGTAAGAATCTCTACTTGTGAAATTGGATTTCTTCACTCTTTCTCTTTCTTCCTTCTAGATACTTGTGAGAAGATCTGTCAAGGAGATCCGGTTCTCTGCCGACACTTGGAGAGTGTGAACAGCCGAAGGGTTCTCTGCCCACACTAGGAGAGTGTGAAAGGACGAAGGGAAGGAGGTGTGAAAGGACGAAGGGTTCTCTGCCCACACTTGGAGGGTGTGAAAGGACGAAGGGTTCTCTGCCCACACTTGGAGGGTGTGAAAGGACGAAGGTTCTCTGCCAACACTGGGTTTTGTGTAAAAGGACGGACGGTTCTCTACCGCACCGGGGAGTGGTGAAAAGAGTGTGTTGTAAGGGCTTCTCCGCCTTGCTGTGGGTGCAAAAGGAGAGTCACTATTGGTATTAGTGCAATACTCAGGGCGCCTCTGAGGAGTGGATGTAGGTCTGGTTATAGACCGAACCACTATAAATCTGGTGTCATTTACTTTTTAGCTTTTACGTTTCCGCATTTTAAATTTCAGTTTAAACAACTCTGTGGTTGAAAAACATTTTTCTACTAACTTTAAAAGAAAATTTCATTTCGGTTAAACCCTTAGTACCATCGAATTCAAGGTCCGTCTTGAGAGAAGTTTTGGGAAAAAGAATATCTCTTTAGTGTCAAAGGACCCGGCTACTTCGCCACACCGGGGAAGGTAAAAGTAATTATATAAGGGCTTCTCCACCTAGCTGTGGGGGCTTAAGGAGAGTCACTAAAGATTTAGTTCAATACTCGAAGGGTGCCTCCGAGGAGTGAAAATAGGTCAGGCTGGACTGAACCATTATAAATCTAATGTGTTCTTTCTAATTTTATTTTTATGTACTTTATTTTATGTATTTATTTTTAAATATAACTGCTTGGTTGACAATTTGGGATTGATATTATGATGTATTGATTATCTATTTTTAGATGTTGAAAAATTTTAAAAAGGGGATTTTTTATTTTTGTTGAAAGAAATTTTTAATATCCAATTTACCTCCCTCTCTTTTTTAGCCTCGGGACTAATTCTTTAGGGTTTAACACCCCTCATGAACTTTCATTTTCAATATAAAACTCCTAAAAATGGACACTCAAAACCTTTTATGTAATTTTCTATTGAGAGTGGCCAATGAGTGTGAGTGTTTGGGAGAGATTGTAAAAGTGAAGTGTGAGAGATCAAGTGAGGGGGAGTTATAAGGGATTCATAAGATTGTCCAAAGTAAGGATCTCTTTGTCTTCTTCAAATTTCTATCCATCTCCTCTAAAGGCTTTTGAGAGATGATCTTCAATATTATGTCGAGGTACTCTGCCTTCACCAAGAGAGTAAAAAAGGATGAAGGTACTTTACTGTCATAAGGAGGATAAAAATGGATGAAGGTTTTCTACCATCACTAGGAGGGTGAAAAAGGATGAAGGTTTTTTGCCATCACTAGGGGGGTGAGAAAGAATATAGTTACTCTATCGCACCAGGTTGGTAGAAGAGAGTTTGTAAGGGCTTCAGTGCCTTGCTTTAAGGGAAAAAGGAGAGCCACTTTGATTTAGTGAAATACATGAAGGAGTCTTCATGGAGTGGGTGTAGGTCTAGTTTCAATCAAACCACTATAAATATGGTTTTATTCTATTTACTTTAATTTTTTTATACTTTTATATTTCCACACTATAAAATTTTCTGGTTGAAATTTTTTTGTGATAATCAATTTATTTCACAACTACATATTTCAGGATCATTGCTTAAACTTTTTAAAAAAGGTTTTTGATGATCCAAAAAATTTTTAAAATTATGAATTCACCCCCCTCTTAGTTAGCCTTGAGACAGTTCAATAAGGTCTAACAATCTACTCGAACTTTTAAGTACCATCTGATATCTTATTCTTAAAAGTTCGTTAGGGATGTTAAGCCCTATAGAACTGGCCTAAGGCTAACAAAGAGAGAAATGAATTGAAAAAGAAGAATCAACGATGCGGAAATTAAAGTGCGGAAGTAATAAAAAAAGAACACACCAGATTTATAGTGGTTCGGTCAAACCTTGATCTACGTCCACTCCTTGGAGGCACCCTCCAAGTATTGCACTAAAACAAGTGTCTCTCCTTTAGCCCCCACAGCTAGGCGGAGAAGTCCTTACAAAATCACTTCCACCTTTCCTGGTGCGGCGGAGTCGCCGGGTCCTTTGACACCAATGAGATCTTCTTCTTTGGTGAACTTACCTCGAGACAAGCCTTGAATCCGATGGTACTAAGGTGCGAGTTCGCCGGAGCAACCGTGTGGAATCCCCTCCACACTCCCTTGAGTTCCCCCCCTCATAGGATCTTCTCCCTCTCAAACTCCACCCTTTCCTCTCTCCCTTTAAAGCAATCTCTTCAAGTTTCCCCCAAAAGAACAAAGCTACTATGGCTGCCAAAGACACTTACAAAGTGCCTTGTCATAGCTTAAATAGAAGAGCTAAAAATGAGCTCATTAATGCAAGTTGCCGACTTTATCATCCAAGATGATAGACATATCGTCCAGGACGATAGACATATCGTCCTAGCCGATTAGTTCAAATATGAGGAAAATCATCCTGAATATCGCCCTGAAATGAAGCTGGACGATGTATAATCGTTCCAGATGATCTTGCGATTGGCCTGGATGAAATCACCATTAATTGCTTTCCAAAATTGCTAGAGAAATTTTGGAAAAATTGTCCTGGATTGGTCGATATTTTATAGTCCAGGCCGATCCACCAGGCCGATATCAAAAAATAAGAATTTCCTAAGTAGATCTGGCGGCAGATTCTTTCTGAATTGAGCCTATCATCCTAGTCGATACAAAATCGTCTAGGATGATGTATTTTGCATAAAGATGACTGCTTTAATGAGGATGCCCTAATTAGGATTTCTGCTTTTGAACAGATCATCTCGGTCGATATAAATATCGTCCAGGACGATGTTACCAAAAATAATAAACTCTAGGGAACAGTCAGAAACTCTTATACGTTACAAAGCATCAGGAGCCACAATAAATACAATAGACTCAAGAAAGGAAAAAAGTGTACAAACTGACTCAGGCCTAGTCTACCCAATCTTGAGCTGGTTTCAAATTGCAGTCTGTTCGTGTGAACCTAAATGTCAGTACATAAGGCAGTCATAGAGAAAAAGAATGTTTGCTATCATCAAAATTATAAGCCATAGATCCGTAACAATCTCCCCCTTTTTGATGATGGCAAATATTTCAATTTGAATTTGCAAAAAGAAACATTTTCTCCTAATCTCTCCCTCACTAAAATAACACTTTAAAAAATAGGGGAAAGGAATATTTTTGTTGTTTTAAATTTTTTGAAAAGAAGAAAAAAGATACAAATTCAACAATACGTTCTCCCCCTTTGACATTATCAAAAAGAGATGAGGCACAAACAAAAAACAAAATGAACAAAAGATAAAAATGTTCCCTGATATAGTGAAAAAATAAATATTCTTAAAATGAGAAAGTTACCTCTTGGTTTTAATCAAAAACTTAGTAGAATTGGATTGACAACACATAATCCAGAAAATAGAAGAAATTCATAAATTGTTAATCCAAGCTCAAGTTCTTTTAAAGGCTAAAAAAACTTTTTAATTCAATATCAAAATCAAGAAATAAACGGGAAAAAGAAACATTAATTTTTTTAAAACTCCTTTCATAAAATATATCTAATAGAAGATCAATGCACGAATTACTGAATCAGAAATCAAAATTTTCAAGCACAAGTTTCAAACATATCAATGATTTTCTTAAGTTTTTAGTAGTATAAGAAAAAAATAAGCATATATATATATATATATATATATATATATATATATATATATATATATATATATATATATATAAATATATATATATATATATATATAATATATATATATATATATATATATATATATTATATATATATATAATATATATATTTATATATATATATATATATATATATATATATATATATATATATATTTGTGGGCTCATTTTATGTCCTTTATCACTTGAATGGCTCTTTGAGCATCTTTTGATTTTAATACACTTTATGTATTTTTTTTAATTTGGCGTCATTGTGCATCTTTTGGTTTGGCATCATTGGCCACTTTTTTTTAAAAATTATTTTTTAAAAAATATGTTTTCTTTCTTATATTTTCAAAACCAAAGTAAATCCAAATTATTGATAACACGAACAACTTGATTAAAAAAAATTTATGGTGGATTCAACAATCTTGCAAAATATTTCTATGTGATAGAAAAAATGTAGGGAGATAAAAAAATCAGTTTCAAAATCCAATTTATAATATAATGAAGATTTTGAATAAAAAGTAAAATAATCTCTTTAAGAAGAGAGAAAGAGAAACAAAATTATGAGTTCCCTTCCTCTGACTGTTTTAGAGAAGTCAAACACAACTTACCAAATATTTCAAGAAAAAATAGGAAGTAGATTTCTCATTTTTAAAAAAGTGAATGTGTGTGTTGATTAGAGAAAAACTTCAACGAAAATAAAAATTTCAAAGAATAAATAAAACTAAAACACAAAATAAAAATATAAAAACAAAAACACAACAAAAATAAGGATTTTAACCATTATCTCTCTCCTGGTCCGATGCTTCAAAGACCAGATCTGCCCATGAGATTTTTTGCCTTTCATTATTTCCCCAGTTCAAAGTTTGTTTCGCATTTCCCTTTTCTTTCGTAGGAAGAATTTTTAAATTAGGGCATTGATTTTTCATATGTCCAGGTTTCCTACATCAAAAGAAAATAACATCAGAAGGAATATGAACATCCTTACCATTTTTACCTTTTTTCACTTTTGTTTATGCTTTGGTGAGTTTTGTGATTTGCTTGACAATTCATTGCATTCGTCACCAACTAAGCAATCTTTTTCCGTATCTTCAGCTTTTAGAACAATCGTTTCACCTGCATCCAAAAGTTTTTGACCCAAACTTTGCTCGTGGGCAATGAGTGAGCCAATCAAATTATCAATAGAATATACATTCAAATCTTTAGATTCACAAATAGCAACAACTTTAGAATCAAATTTATCCAGTAGACATTGAAGAATTTTGTTAATTTTTTCAAAATTTGAAAAATCTTTTCCTAAAGCATGCAATGAGTTTATAATTTGAATGAATATGGTATACATGTCTAAGATCGTTTCAAAAGGTTTCATGAAAAATAATTCAAAATTATGCATTAACAAATTCAACTTGGATTGCTTGATTTCACTAGTGCCTTCGTATATGGTGTACAATTTATTCCAAAATTCCTTACCGGTAGTGCACGTGGATACTAACATGAAATCATCAGATTTTAAAGCATAGAAAAAGTAATTTAAAGACTTCGCATTCATTTGAGCATTGAGTTGTTCTTCCCTGTTCCATTGACTAAAAGGAATATCAATTTTAACTCCCTTAACAATTCGTGACGGTGATGAATAACCAGTTAAAATCATATGCTACATGCGAAAATCAATCGATTGCAAGAAAATATACATGCGAGTTTTCCAAAAATCAAATGACATATTTTCAAATAAAAGAGGTCTGGTGATTGAACAACCTTCCGTAATAGTACGATTAGCCATGGATCGAAATTCAAATGTTTTTAAAAACTTATTTTAGGAAAACTTGCTTTTATACCACTTGAAAGTTCGTTAGGGATGTTAAGCCCTATAGAACTGACCCAAGGCTAACAAAGAGAGAAGTGAATTGGAAAAGAAGAATCAACCATGCGGAAATTAAAGTGCGGGAGTAATAAATAAAAAACACACTAGATTTATAGAGACTCGGTCAAACCTTGACCTACGTCCACTCCTTGGAGGCACCCTCCAAGTATTGTACTAAAACAAGTATCTCTCCTTTAGCCCCCACAGCTATGCGGAGAAGCCCTTACAAAATCACTTTCACCTTCCCCGGTGCGGCGAAGTCGCTGGGTCCATTGACACCAAGGAGATCTTCCTCTTTGGTGAACTTACCTCGAGACAAGCCTTCAATCCGATTGTATTAAGGTGCGAATTCGCCGGAGCAACCGTGTGGAATCCCCTCCACACTCCCTTGAGTTCCCCCCTCACAGGATCTTCTCCCTCTCAAACTCCACCCTTTCCTCTCTCTCTTTCAAGCTCTCTCTTCATGTTTACCCTACAAGAACGAAGCTACTATGGCTGCCAAAGACACTTATAAAGTGCCTTGTCAGAGCTTAAATAGAAGAGCAAAAAATGAGCTCATTAATGCAAGTTGTCGACTTTATCGTCCAGGACGATAGACATATCGTCCTAGCCGATTAGTTCAAATATGAGGAAAATGGTCCTGACGCCCTGAAATGAAGCTGGATGATGTATAATCGTCCCGGACGATCTTGCGATCGGCCCGGACGAAATCACTATTAATTGCTTTCCAAAATTGCCAGAGAAATTTTGGAAAACTTGTCCTGGATCATCCTGGATGATATTTTATAGTCCAGGCCGATCCACCAGGCCGATATCCAAAAATAAGAATTTCCTAAGTAGATCTGACGGCAGATTCTTTCTGAATTGAGCCTATCGTCCTGGCCGATACAAAATAGTCCAGGATGATGTGTTTTTCATAAAGATGGCTGCTTTAATGAGGATGCCCTAATTAGGATTTCTACTTTTGAACATATCGTCCAGGACGATGTTACCAAAAATAATAAACTCTAGGGAACAGTCAGAAACTCTTATACGTTACAAAGCATCAAGAGCCACAATAAATACAATAGATTCAAGAAAGAAAAAAGTGTACAAACTGACTCAGACCTAGTCTACCCAATCTTGAGCTGGTTTCAAATTGCAGTCCGATCGTGTGAACCTGAAATGTCAGTATATAAGGCAGTCGTAGAGAAAAAGAATGTTTGCTATCATCAAAATCATAAGCCATAGATCCATAACAATTCTATTTGCAAGCAACATCAAACTAAGCGAGTGAGGGCTCACTTGGAGAACAGAGCAAAAGAAACAATTGACCTAGAGGAAGAATGGAGGGTTAGGACTTGCTCTTGAGAGCTTGTCTTTGTTGATCGAGAGAGAAGGTAAGTGAAATAGAGAAGGGTTTTCTCTTATATCTTTCTTTCTACGTTTTGTTTCATGAAATAAGAAGAAATCAATAAGGTTCGTTGACTTGGTTCACTTAGTTTTTCTTGCTTTGATTTTATGCAAGATCTATATCTTTGCATCTGTTGGCTATAAGTTGAATCAAAAGTTTAACATTTTTTTATAGTTCTTTCGAAGAAAGATAGACAAAGTATAGTTTAGGGTTTTCTTGCTTGCTTAAGATTGGAAAGTTTTATTCCTACTTTTAGAATAAACTTAAGTGTATTTGTCATTCACTACGATTAATAAAAGAATTGAGATCACGGTTGCCCCGTGGATGTAGAATTCTTAAGAATTCAAACCACATAAATCGTTGTATTTTTGTTATGTTCTATCTAATGCTTATGTTGAATAGATATTTTTTCTTGTAAATTAGTTTTGTTATTGTTTGCATATAATTAATTGTAAATCTTATTTTGATTGTTGCAAAGATTTGGTTAAAAAAAATTATCTATCTTATAACTCATTTGAAAATTATTCATATGAATTTATGTATCTATATTTTTCAAATTTAATCAAATTATTCCTGAATACTTATTTAAACTTTATTTGTAATTTTTTTAAGAAAATAAAAATCAAGATATCTCTTTTTTTATCACAACACATGAACTCACCCTATATAGGGTAGATCGATGATTCCTCTCTAGAGTTAGCAGCTCAGCACTCATCATTTGCCTGGACCACATTAATTTCAACCGCTCACTCTCTCTGGGACACTCAGTTTGACTAGTCGCGACCATCCAAGCAAAAGCTCTCCCTTCCCATGATAGCATTTACTCATATTCTCTTCTCAAGTGATTCTAGAGCTTCCATATAGGTCACCAGCCACATCAACCAACTTGCCATTCATTGGTCCTTTTCATCTCAGTACTCACCAGCAAACTTGCGTGAGTACACTTGCTCTCATCTACTCGGCATCACTGATCACCTCACTTAGAAATGACTTACTAATGCATTCCGCCTCACCCTCCTTTAGCCAATTAGGATATGACATGTGTCTAGAGTAGTGTTTAACATTGTATGTGTATTATGTGTAGACTTGTTCTTTTTAATATTTTGTGTGTAGGCTTTCATAGAGCCCTCTAAACTATATAAGGAAGTGACAAAACCAGAAAATGTATTTAGGGGGGGGGGGGGGGGGGGGGGGGGGGGGGGGGGGGGGGGGGGGGGGGGAGGGGGGGGGGGGGGGGGGGGGGGGGGGGGGTGGGCTAAATTAATTTTTTTTTTTAATTTTCCTTTAACTTTTAACATCTAGGTTTGGAATCGACATAGGAAATTTTAAAAATTTTTCAAATTATTATTTAAGAAGGTAGAATATTAAATATAAATAATAAATAACTTACAGGAAAAAACTTTGGTAGCATAAAAAAATTAATTTAGCTACTTTGATAGTAAAAAAAACTTCCTCTATAAAAAAACATTTGAAAAAAAGCTAGAAAATAGTATCTAAAAGAAAATATGATTATTGTCTTAATAATAAAGTAATTAGAAAGTTGTCCCAAACAAATTCTAATTATATAATATTTATAAAAGTAATATAACACAAAATTATATGATATTTTTATCAAATTAAAAAAATCAAAGCAACAATCATTATGTATAAAAGCACAATATATACATATATAAATTATATAAAATGTTTATCAAATTATAATTATATAATATTTATAAAAATAATATAGCATAAAACAACAAGAGAGAGAGAGAGAGAGAGAGAGAGGAAAAAAGAGCATAAGATGGTGGAGTTCCCAAAATTTTTTTAGGGGGGGGGGCACCCCCTCTTGTCCCCCCTTCCCTCTGCCAATGATATAAGGGGTGATAAGTTCTAATTTGGAGAGTTTTTGTATTGAGATACTCTGCCAATGATATAAGGGGTGATAAGTTCTAATTTGGAGACTTTTTGTATTGAGATATTAGCTATTCTGCTAGTTTTTAGACTCATATTATTAATATTTTCTCTATATTCTCTTTTTATTCTCTCTCTCCATCCTCACACAAATTCTCTAGTCACTTGCTATTCTCTTTTTTTTTTTTTGGGAAAATTTGGGCTTGGCCTGTATATTAAAGATGAAGAACAATACAATTAAGACCCGAAAAGCCTCATACAAAAAAGAGGCTAGCTCCGACAGAGCACCAAAAAACAATCAAAATACAGACAGAATAAATCAAAGCACAAAAAAGCTCCAATATCCAAAAAGTCTGGACTCGGGAATATAAACAGGACATTACAAAGAAACTCAAACCCCTGGTTGCCCGAAGACCGTCCAAAGCGGATGAGCTGTCTTCTAGGGATGAAATTTGATCCAACATATTTGACATAATATTCATATATCTATATGTGTGTATACGTTAAATTATCACACATAATTATATATATATATATATATATATATATATATATATATATATATATATATATATATCCATTTTTTAATAATTAAATCAAATAAATTAATATTAATAATATTTTTAATATATTTAAAAATTTTGAATATGATATAAATAAATATAAAACTTTAAATATTACAAAAAATGTGATATTTATGTTTTTTTTTTAAGTATATTATAATGTATTTGGATGGCGCCTTCTCGCACAAATTCCATTATTCCCTGTACTAAGAAAGAGACACACAATCCGATACAGACAAAGGCGTTTGTCGCCTAACGCTCCCAAAGGAACCTCGGCCGCTTTCAGACATGGTCTTTTTTAACTTAATCCATTACCGACCTCCTCAGTGGGCTCTGCTTGAAAGAGAGAGAAAGCTCTAAGAAAGCAGCAGACGATAAATGCAATCTTCTGCTGAGAAAGAAGCGGGGAGAGATGTGTTGAGACGCTTCCTTCCTTAATCGCTCAGGTTAGACTGGCGCTGTGTCTTCCTCTCGCTGTGAAACCACCGACTTCTTTCCATTGATGGAGAGCGACGCCCTTCGTTTATGACTATTTTGATTTAGTTTTCATCTTGCTTTTTTTGGATTCGGATTTTTTGTTTGTGCGTTTCTCGCTAGTGTGTGTTGTTCTCCTTGTAAAAAAGCGAGCTTTTTCTTTTTGGCATTCCTCTTCTCCAGCTTATCTCTCAACATTGAAATGTCCTTCGTTTATCATATTCCTCTGTTCTGAGAAGAAGAAGAAAAAGAATAAGCAGTACAAGAAGAAGCTGCAGCAAGAGGAGGAGAAGAAGAAGAATGAGAAAAAGTTGAAGCAGAAAAAGACGAAGAAAAAGAGGAAGAAGAACTAAGAAGAAGATGAAGAAGAAGGGGAAGAATAAGGAGAAGTAGAAAGAGGGGAAGGGCATAAGAAGAAGAAGAAGAAGTAGATTAAAAAAAAAAGCCCTCTTTTAGCGTCTATGGCCGAAACAGCCGACGAATTATCATCATCATCTGCGACTTCCTCCCATCTACTCAGTCTCATGTCGATGTCTCCGACGACGATAACCTCCCCCTACGCTCCATTTTTCCGCGACCTGAACGCCGACGAGCGAGGTCTCTTTCTCATCCATCTCCTCCTCAACTGCGCCACCCACGTCGCCGCCGGTAATATTGCCCAAGCCAACACCTTTCTCGAGCACATCTCTCTCCTTTCATCCCCAGACGGCGACAACATGCAACGCATCGCCTCCTACTTTACCGAAGCCCTCGCCACCCGTCTCCTCCGTTCATGGCCCGGCCTCTACCCGCGCCCTCAACCCTATACTTCCCGAATCCGCCGCCGCGTCTAACCACGGCCGCCGCCTCTTCGTTGACCTCTTTCCTTTCCTCCGCCTCTCCTTCCTTATCTCCAACCAAGCCATTTTAGAAGCGATGGAAGGGGAGAAAGTCGTCCACGTCATCGACCTCGGCGGCTCTGACCCTTCCCATTGGCTCGCTTTTCTCCAGTCAGTTTCCGGTCGGCCGGAAGGCCCGCCCCACCTCCGCATCACAACCGTCGGCGAGGATAGAGACTTCCTAGCACAAACCGCCTTAGTCCTCACAGAAGAAGCAGAGAAGCTCGACATTCCCTTCCAATTCCACGCTGTAGTTTCCCAGCTCGAAGGCCTTAATATCGAAAGCCTCCATGTTAAGACCGGCGAAGCTCTCGCCATTACCTCTGTTCTCAAACTCCACTCTCTCTTGGCCTCCGACGAAGCTACTGCCACCCCAAGACAGCTTTTTTCTCCTATAGCCAAAATAGAGAGCTTTCTAGCTTCACTGCGGGGGCTTTCGCCCAAGCTCATGGTGGTAACTGAGCAAGAATCAAACCACAACGGAGCCAATTTGAATGAGAGATTCATGGAAGCATTGAACTTTTATGCTGCACTGTTTGATTGCTTGGAGTTGTCAGTGCCACGGCAGTCTGCGGAGCGGTTGAAAGTGGAGAAACTGGTCTTTAGAGAGGAGATCAAGAACATTATAGCCTGTGAGGGATTGGAGAGGAAGGAGAGGCATGAGAAGCTTGATAAGTGGATGAGGAGGCTTGAAATGGCTGGATTTGGGAGAGTGAGTTTGAGCTACAATGGATTGGTTCAAGCAAGAAGAATGTTGCAGGGGTTTGGTTGTGAAGGATATAAGGTAAAGGAGGAGAATGGGTGCTTTCTTTTTTGTTGGCAGGAAAGAGCTTTGTTCTCTATTTCTGCTTGGAGATTTAGAAGGTATGATTAACTTCTGTTTATGTTGATTGCTGGTTTTGATGATGATTATGAACATTTGGCTATGTATTAACAAACATATTTCTGTAAAGTTGGAGTTTTTTTTTTTCAGGTGTGTGATAATGCTTAATGTTGTGGAAAGAAAATTAATGGCTGGTGAGTTGCTTGTAGTGTGCATCTAGTTCGTTATTGTGTGGAGTTTTGGACTTTGTTTTTTTTTAAGAATTTGGTGGCTTTTATGGATATTTAAGTTTGTAATAGAATTTTCCTACTTTTATTTATGAGCTTGTTTTGATTTTGTATTGGTTTGGAGAATGTTGTGGTGGGATCGTAGCCCAAGCATTCTTTGGTTGATTGCGAGAAGTCTCTAAGTGATGAGAAAATTATTATGTGCGGACGTCAAATGCACATTTGGAGGTAGGGCTGCAAACGGTTTGAGCCGAGTTTTGGTCTGTTCAAGTTCAGGCTCGTTAGTCAAAAACAAGCTCAAGCTCGGCTTGAAGCTCGTCGAGCTTCTCGGACACATGTTTGAGCTTAAGCTCATTTAAAAATTGACATTCGAGCTTGTTTCATGTTTAGTTCGAGCTTGTTGAGCAGCTCATTAAACCAACTGAGCGAGCTCGTTGAGCGTTCCGCCCATACAACCCTTCCCGCACAAACTTTTCATTAAGACAGGAGATGAAATTATTTAACTCCAGGTAGTGTGGGACTAAAGGGCCTATAATATTTTTTTTATAAAATTTTTTACGCTACGGAGGAGACAGAAAGGCAGGCGGGAGTTAAAAATATGCGAAATATATAGAGAGAGGGTGGGCGGGCAATTGATATATATATATATATATATATATAGAGAGAGAGAGAGATAGAGAGGGAGAGTTTAATAAAATTTTTATAAATTGAGGCGGGACCGGTGGAAGTTTAATACAATTTTTAATAGGAGATTTAATAAAATATTTTTAATTAGTTAGATTAGTAAAAATAAAGATAAAAAATATATCTAATGAAAATGGTTAAAATTAAAAATATTAAATTAGTAAAAATAAATTATTAAATTAGTATATTTAATAATATTTATTTTTAAAATTCTAATTGAGCTCTAATAGAACTTATTAGTCGAGCTCTAATCGAACTTCTAAGCGAGTTTGTTCACGAGCTTCTAAATGAGACTGTTCGTGAACATAAATGAACTGAACGACATGGTGTTTAAGGTCATTAATTTAGCTATTGAGTAATTTATCAAGAGTGTTCAAACTCGTTTGTTTATCATATCAAACCAATATGAACGAGCCTTTATTGAGCCAAGCCACAAGCAGCTCATGCCAATTCGGATGCCCCATGTCACCTAGCTAATACACAGTGCATTGGGTGACGTGATGCGTTCGAATTGACCTCCAGACGCGTTCGGGGTCCTCACGTAATAATCTCTCCAAGTGATGAGTGAGTTGGGTCATTTTGGGTGTATGTTTGATGAAAAAATTGGGTGGTGACATTCATGGACTCTTCTATGACTATGGGGTAAACAAATGATTTACAAGTAATATTTATAAAACAACTTATCTATTTTTTGTATAGCCGGTGGTAATTAGTGTCGGTCTTATTGATGATGGCGGACAACCATCTTGACGTAGAGAGAGAAAGGGCGGGAGTTTAATAAAATTTTTATAAATTGAGGCGGGACCGGTGGAAGTTTAAAATAATTTTTAGTAGAAGATTTAATAAAATATTTCTAATTTGTTAGATTAGTAAAAATAAAGATAAAAAATATATCTAATGAAAATGGTTAAAATTAAAAAAATATTAAATTAGTATATTTAATAGAATTTATTTTTAAAACTCTAATTGAGCTCTAATAGAGCTCTAATCGAATTTCTAAGCGAGTTTGTTCACGAGCTTCTAAGTAAGACTGTTCGTGAATATAAATGAACTGAATGACACAGTGTTCAAGCTCGTTCATTTAGCTATCGAGTATTTATCAAGAGTGTTCAAACTCATTTGTTTATCTTATCAAACGAACATGAACGAGCCTTGATCGACCTGAGCGAGCCACAAGCAGCTCGTCGAACGCTCAATTTGTTTGCAGCCCTATCCTGATGCCAATTCGAATGCCTAGTGTCACTCAATACATAGTGCATTGGGTGACGTGATGTGTCCGGATTGATCTCTGGACGCGTTCGGGGTCCTCACGTAATAATCTCTCCAAGTGATGAGTGAGTTGGGTCATTTTGGGTGTATGGTTGATGAAAATATTGGGAGGTGACATTCACGGACTTTGGGGTAAACAAATGATTTACAAGTAATATTTATAAAACAACTTATTTATTTTTTGTATCGCAAGCCGTAATTAATGTTGATCTTAGTGATGATGGCGGACACCCATCTTGACGGTAACTTCAGACAGCCTACTTTGGACGTGATAGTGAGTGACAACATATGTTGATATTAATGGTGACGCTAAGAATTAGCATTGGCGCCAAAGACAATATTGTTTGTGGTCTATGACTAATGTTGGTTGTCGTCAAATAGAGATAATGTATTCTACTTGAAAGCTGTTTTAAGCATTAAGAAGATCATCTCAAACGAAGCCTAGGATTATCCCAAATGATTTTTTTTTATTGCCTCACTAAAAATGTGTAAGCAAGACTTATCTATACATTTCTTATAAATCATTTTAATTATTTCAATAAGAAATAGGTAGAATTTTAAGACATTACATTTTAAGAGTAATTAAATAATTACAGCGTAAAAAAATAATAAAAACGTCAAATTATAATAAGTTTTACAAGAAATTTGATATATTTTGCATTTTCTGTGAGTTTTCAAAAGAAAAGGCAAATGTCTTTTGCGTTTTTAAATAAAGCAAAAATATGTTCACACTCTTCTATTTTTCTATAGCGCTGAACATCAAAAATATAATAATAATAATACTTAAAGATATATTTTATTTCCAAATTATTTAAATTACTTAATTTTTATAATAAATTATAAAAATTATTCTACTAAATTTATTTTAAATTAAATTAAACTGATTGATTCAATTTTTTAATAGAATCAACATCTAATTATCTTTAATGATGAATTTAATTATCTTTAATTTAAAAAACATATTTTAATTTTTTAATACTAAAACAATCTAAATACACTAAGAAGTTGAAAATTTTTTATTCTTGTTTCAAAAATACAAAATATAAATTTATGATCATTAATTATATTATTATTTTCTAAAATATGGAACTTAAAATAACTCTTTTTTCTTTTGTAATTATAGCCGTTATTTTAAAAGTAATAATATAAATAAGTTCGATATACTTCAAAAATTATTTTTAAGAAAATATGTAGTTGTTTCTAATTATAAAGGAGTACAAATATAAATTTACATAATTATTTGTATTTACAAATATATAAATATGTGTTTATTTTCATACTTATATAATTTTATATTTATGCAACGCCTCTTTCAAAGATCAATTCTTTCGATTGAAACTGTAGTCCTCAAATAATTTAGTAAAAGATGAAATATTTATTCATCAGATAATCAAATAAATAATTCAAAAATATAAACTTTTCTCAGTTTTTTCTTTTCTTAAATAACTTCCTGCAAAATTCCTAAATCAAACTATTCATTCTACTTATTATAATAGTAATGAAAGCATGAAATTAATAAGATTACTATTAATGAAATTATTAAACTATTACTTTCATCATTGATAATATAATAAAACCCATTATTTTAGAATATAATAATATGATTATATCATAAATTTATACTTTGTATTTTGCAAACAAGTACAAAAATTTTCAACTTCTTGTCATATTTCAATTATTTGTTTTTACAAAATTTTAAAACATACAATTTTAATTAAAAATGACTAAGTTTAATTACATTGTGATTCTTTCAAAATTGAAACAAACAATTTAATTTAATTTGAAATAAATTTAGTCAAATAATTTTCTAGATTTTATATCAAAACCAATTAATTTAAACAATTTGTAAATAAGATATATCTTGGACAATATTTAAGGTGGAGTACATAAGTAGTGTAATTTAACTCGAGGAGTACAAACAGAGAAAAAATTTAGATGGAGCAAATGCGCTAAAGTATTTGTCGAAGTCAGAATACACCATATGTTTCGGTGCATTAACAGTTTTGGCGCACTTAGAATGGGCCAAAACCTTCGGCATATTCTTCAAATTCTTCATCCGATTAAGCTTGTGAGGTTAGTATTGTTAGCTATTATGGGTTATGTTTTTCAGTTGAAACATTTATGTATATTGAATTTATTTATGATATTTGCATTTAATTTTTGTTCTAAAATTTATAATGGTAAATTTTATTTCATTTTATAGTTGTTATCCTAAGCTTTCATTTCTATTGAGCTTATGAGGTTAGTGTTATTTTATCTGTTGATGTTAAGAATTTACATACCAATAAATGACAATTGTTATATTTTTCTAGATCGGCATGCAGTCACAACCGGAAATCAACTAGGTTGATTCTTGGAGGGTGTTCAAGGGAACAGATCATGGAGAACGATCCACCTAGACATTCCATGTATACACTCTCTATCGATTATGACATGATAGGCTCGGGACCTTCCTCACAGCATTGGAACCCATACAGTGCGCAGACTAGTGAGCCAACATATATGTACTACGGTAGCTAGTCCTAACATCCCCTTACATGCTAGTTATTTCACATGGCTATACCAAAGTGGCTGTCATTTTTTGGGTTGCCATCTTACCCCTCGTAGCAGGATATACCCTTACTAGGAGGACAACCATCGTAGTAGTATGCACATGTTCAAGAGCATGAGGAGGTGGTGGTTGAGGAGCCATGCCTTCAAAGGAAAAGATGAAAACACCCAATTAGATATACCCTTAGGATTGGTTCTCTTCCACGTCGTCGATATATGTTCCATTATTTTCTATTTATGTTATTGTATATGTATAAATGTATCAAGTATGTATGTTGCGGTTTAAAATAAAGTTAGTTTCGAAAATGCATAACTCATAGTTCTTTTTGCATGTTTGAAAAAACAATCCATAGTTCAAATTGATCTCCACTAAGATAATAGCTTTACTAAGCATGCAAAAAATAAGTAAATAAATAAATAAAACTAAAGCTGACATTCATAGTATTACATAGCTTTATTATTTCCTAAGCACCATAAGTAGACATGCTTGGAGTTGGGTTTGAGTCGGGCAACACTTGAAAGGAAACTTAAACTGAAAGTCTTGTCAGTCCTTACCATTCAAAAAATTTCTAGGCTAACCTTCAATTTTTTATTTTTTATTTATCTAATCTTCAATTAATAGCTCCTTCATCTAATAGTTATAGAAATCCAAAATGAACTCATCAAAAGTAGAATACCATTGATGATATAAAATCACATACTTAATGTCAAGATTATTGCGGTCAGCATCTGGTGATAACCACCCTCTCTCTCACGTTTCATCTTATGATATCACCTCTGCAAGAAATGAGGACTGACTAGATGATCATTTTCTTCTAAGAATCTCATCTTAACATATTGTTAACCGGCAAAATTTAGAAAATTTATAGTCTTATATAGTTTTACTATCATTATCTCAGCGTACATACTCCAAAGGGCATCATTCTCATCTTCTGATCATTCATAGATGCAACATCTAAATATCTCATTTACATTCGTTTTTTTCTACAATAGACTATCACTGGTCCATGCTATAAAAGCATGCATTCTTTTTCTTGCATCATCAAACCTTTGTTTACTAGGGATGCCTAGAATTCTTTCCACACATGATCAAAATATTTTGAAGGTGTAAATTCAAATATTCATAACTCTACTTGATATGTGAATGCACCCCCTTTTAATAACCAAGGTTGTGTATATCCCACATTCACATGCAAGTTAAAATTATAATATTGCTTGATTGGATATTACATCTTTACATGTCATCTGATATGATGTGTTGTTGCAAGAAACATCTTAGCAATGAATAATGAGACAAACTTACAGATCCAATGTTCTAAATAAAAATTTAAAAGAGAAATTCAAAGTTCAAACACACTAAAAATACTAATAACTATTATTTGATATTACTAATTCAAATAATCAATATTATATTAACTAATCAAATATTAAGATAGAATTACATGACATTATTAATTAAATTAACTATTTAGGTTAATTTTAATTAATTATTACATGAATAGATAATTAAATTTATTATAACATAATTATAAATTAATTCTCATCTAATTACATAATTTAACTATTTATTATATAATTATTCTTATAGCTAATTATCATATAATTAAAAATTAGCAAAGCGTTAAATTAAAAATATTATGCATTAACCTCTCAAACCTCTAAAACTAAATTACTATGCGTTAATCTCACACTAGATGACTTACTGTGCATTAGTCTCACATTAGACGATAATACGACATAAAATTTTGGAACTAGTAAAAAATGCTTGTCATGTCCTGGAATAATTGCAAATGTAGAAATATATAAACTCTTTGCATCCTAACTTTGTATGAAGACCCAATACACAAACATATAAAAGAGTAAAGTGCATCATGCATACGAGACACTAAGATGTTTATGTGAAAAATACTGAGGAAAAAAACACGGGACCTAGCCTAGTTTTAATGAAGCCACTAGCATTGATGATTGACTATAAATGATCTCCCTCTTTAAAAGAGGATGTTAGCTCAATATAGCAAATACACATTATATAGAGATCATTGCAGGACATTAGTTCATAAGAGAGTGTTGGCATATTTATTTGATCAATAGAATCATAGTTGGCCAGCGACGGTAGTTGGAAGGATCATAGTTGGCAGGCAATGGCGCTTAGAAGGATCGTAGTCAACATGCAACAATGGTTGGAAGAACCGTAGTCAGCAGATGATGGTGGTAGGAAGGACCATAGTTTATGGATAATGGTGGATAGAAAAATCAGAGTCAATGAGAGATAATGGTCAAAAGGACCGTAGTTGGCAGGTGATGATGGTCGAAAGGATTGTAGTCGGTGGGCTATGATGGTTAGAAGGATTATAATCAATTGTGTTGAGTCTATTAATTAGGTTGTTAAACCTAAGTGAGTGTCCCAAGGCTACCAAGAGGGAGGGTGAATTGGTAGTTTAAAAAATTAAAATTTAAGACCCCTTTTTTTTTTAATTTTGTAGAAAAAGATTTTTCAACCACAGAGTTTTTAAAACTGAAATAGAAAGTGCGGAAATGTAAAAACAGTAAAGTAAATGACACCAGATTTATAGTGGTTCGGTCTATAACCAGACCTACATCCACTCCTCAGAGACACTCTCTGAGTATTGCACTAATACCAATAGTGACTCTCCTTTGCACCCACAGCAAGGCGGAGAAGCCTTTACAACACACTCTTTTCACCACTCCCCGGTGCGGCAGAGAACCGTCCGTCCTTTTACACAATACCCAGTGTTGGCAGAGAACCGTCCGTCCTTTCACACTCTCCTAGTGTGGGCAGAGAACCCTTCGTCCTTTCACACTCTCCTAGTGTAGGCAGAGAACCCTTCGTCCTTTCACACTCTCCTAGTGTGGGCAGAGAACCCTTCGTCCTTTCACACTCTCCTAGTGTGGGCAGAGAACCCTTCGTCCTTTCACACTCTCCTAGTGTCGGCAGAGAACCGGATCTCCTTGACAGATCTTCTCACAAGAATCTAGAAGGAAGAAAGAAAAGAGTGAAGTAATCCCAATTCACAAGTAGAGATTCTTACCTTTGAAATCCAAGTGAAGCCTTCTTGCTTCTATGGTAGGAATCTTCCCTTGAATGCTCTCTTCACTTCTCTCCTTGGCTATTCTCTCAAGAGGCACGAAGATCAAATGACAAAAAGATTGGGTGGCAGTCTAATTTGGGCTATTTATACAAAAGACAAGAAAAACCGCCCAAAAACTACAAGTTTTCAATTCTGTACGCAGTGGATCGTCCTGTACGATCGTGGATCGTCCTGGACGATTTTACTTAAACGATCTGAAACGACCCTATTTGAATATGTGTACGAAGTGTCTTCGTACAGCTGATCGTCCTGTACGAACTAGGTTCGTCCAGTACGAACGGTTATTACAAGGTCGAATCTAGAAACTGCTGAAAACTGTCCTAAGTCGGTTAATCGTTTGGACGATAATTAATTTCGTCTGGACAAAAATTTTACAGAGAGTCAATCGTACTGTACGAAAATTAATTTCGTCAAGACGAAAATTTTACAGAGAGCCAATCGTACTGTACGAAAATTAATTTCGTCTGGACGAAAATTTTACAGAGAGCCAATCGTACTGTACGAAAATTAATTTTGTCTGGACGAAAATTTTACAGAGAGCCAATCGTACTGTACTAAAATTAATTTCGTCTGGACAAAAATTTTACAGAGAGCTAATCGTACTGTACGAAAATTAATTTCGTCTGGACGAATAGGACTTAGAAAATTTTTCGAGCAAATTTCTATTCGTTCCATATGCTCTATAGGAGATAACTGTCTGATCATCCAGTACGAACAAAAATCGTCCTGTACGATCAACACAAATTTAATATGATCTCCTTATTTGTGTGTGCATGTTTTTATTCACTCAAGTTACAATCACTCCCTTTCAATTTGATTTCTAAGCAAAGTGCAAGCTTCAAAAATTTCAAGGTATCTCATGCTGATTTTAATTTGAAGCCTTGTAGTCTGGAGTTCTTTCCCTGAAATGTTAGTATACACAAGAGCAAATACAATTCTTCCAAAATTGTTAGGAGATAACTACACATTTGAACAATAATGTTTCAAATCATCAAAACTTTATAAGTTGCCAAAAATGTAATGCATGCAAATAGCAACTATCTTAACAATCTCCCCCTTTTTGATGATGGCAAAACAATTATTGTTTGTATGATTTCAATTTAAACAAATCTTTCTATCTCCTAAACTCCCCCTGAATTGATGAATACATGAAAATAAGGAGGGCAATTTAAATAAAATTTTTTAAAATTTTTATTTTTCAGACACACAAAACAAACACAATAACATACAAACATAAAGATTTCCCCCCCTTTTTGACAACAACAAAAAGTGAAGAAGAAATAGACAAGAAATGTAAGTAATTATATGAAAATTCATTTGAACATTTAATCTAAATGGTGATTGATACAAGGTATGCAATTTTAAAACTAAAAACATTAGGTCAATCATAGAAATTCAGGAAATTTAAAAAGTGATATAACATTGTAAGTAAGAAGAATTTAGGCAAAGACATGATTCAATTTAGACATTTGAATATATAAAATCATTACAAGAGAGATGAAGAAAAAAAATTTTATATTACAATGTTCAAAAGAATATAAATGAACATAAGATCAATTTGAATTTAGAGATTGAAAGAATTTGGAAAGAAAAGAATTACCACATGTGGTGCTTTGCGCATCTTTTTCAAATTTTTGAGCACATTTTTGTGCATCTTTTGATATTTGGCTGATTTTGTGCCTCTTTTTCATATTTGCGAACCTTTTGCGCATTCCTTTTGATTTTAGTACTTTTTGTACAATTTTTTCAAGAGTAATTTAGACCAATTCTTTCCAAAATCAATAATCTAAAATTTCAAATATTTCTAAGTGCATAAATATTATTTGAGCAAGGAAATACAAAATAAGAAAAACATCTAAATTGCAATAATAATTTTAACTTTTATGTAGTCTAAATGAATATACATGTATTTAAAAATTCTAATTATAACAAGTTATAAACAACTTTTAAATTTAGAAAGACTAGATTTTCTAATATAGATAATCTTAAATTACAATCTAATTTAAGCACTATGAAGATTAAATAATTCTAATGAAATTCATAAAAATTAACGACATTTCAATAACAAATCAACATTGAAACAAGTACGAAATGCATTGATAGTTATGAAAGGATTACACATTTCATAATATCAAAATACAAAAACAAAAAAAATATAAACAAAACACTTAACATAAGCACTTGACACAAAAAAAAAATGAAACTAACACAAAAAAAAAATACAACACAAGTACAACAAAACACATAAAAACATCTCTACTGTTCTGGAGGAGGAGGAGGAGGAATGCCACCGAAAAGGTTGAAGTAGGAGGCCATCAACATTACATTGGTATTTGATATCATGTACTTGAATTATACCAATGTCATGTTTTTGCTGCACAAGTTGAGCATCAAATTGATCAAACCTTTGATCAATATGAGTCTCTAATCTATCAAATCTCTCAATCAGATTCTGATAATCTGACTAAGGTACGGGCATTTTTGGTCATCCCAGAAACTCTAGCAACATGATAATTTAAACCACTTTTTTTAATTGTATTATTGACTTCATCCCATCTAAATATGTTTTCAGTCATCAAGGTATGGGCTCTATATCCTTCAGTCCTGTTTAGAAATGAATGTCATGCTTAGTGATTTCTACTTGTTGCTTGAAGATAAAGGATCTAATGACAGAGTGGTCAGAGTTGAAACTCATGTTGGCTAAAAAGTAGAGAAAAAAAGTTTGTTTGTTGTAGAGATGGACGAGAGACAGGATGAAATGGAATTGGGTTGAGTCGAAAAGGTGTATTACCTTGAAATTTATCTCGCTTTGAATCAAGATGCGAGATGGAGTGATTTTTGCGGAAGCAAAACGAGGAAATGATTCATCATTTGCCTTGGAAAGGAAGTTTTCCGAGGCATTCCTATTTGGCTTCTTCGCTAACACCTTTTGTCTTTTGCTTGAGGAGGCCATTTGACAATTTGAAGTAGAAAGGGATTGAAAGAGAAGTTTGAAAGTGTGATTGTTAAGTTAGAAAGCCTTCATATTTAAAGAAAAACGATACGTTCGTCCTGGACGAAGAAGGTTCGTCCTGGACGAAAATAATCGTTCGTCTGGACGAACATTATTTCGTATAGACGATCAAATTCGTCCAAAATGTAACGGCTTTTCGTAATCAACACAACTTACGATGCGTCCCTTCGTACAGACCTTTGACTTGACCGATCGTACATACGAACAAAAGTTCGTACAGACGATCAAAATTAATTCGTTTTAAATGTCTTTTGAAAACCGTCCCCTACACTGAAACGACATATGTTCGTCTGGACGAACCAAAATTTTGTACAGACGAAATCCATATTAAAAACTGTCTTATCCACTTAACCGCTGCATTCAATAGTCCCGACGTTTGAGAAAATGAAAAGGTTCGTCCTGGACGATATTTATATCGTACATACGATTTAATTAAAAACTGCTCTCAAAACGATTAAAATGCACGCAAACCAACTTTTCACACATCGTCCCGTACGAACCAAAAGTCGTCCCGGACGATTTCCTCCAATTTTTGAATTTTTTGAATTTTAATTTTAGAAAATCAAACCAAACTATAAAACACAGAAAACATACAATAAAAAACTTACACTCAAAAACAAATTCATTCAAAACACACAAAAATTCTCAAAATAAAAAACAAAACATAAACATCAATGTTGCAAAGACATTTTGTTTAGGCATTTAAATCAATAACACCTAGCCTTGTTCTTAAAGTACTGAAGGTATCAAGGGCTAAAGGTTTTGTAAAAATGTCTGCAAGTTGATTTTCAGTTGAAACATGTGTGAGTTCAATTTCTCCTTTGGATACATGATCCCTTATGAAATGATGTCTTATATCTATGTGTTTGGTTCTAGAATGTTGAATAGGATTTTTTGGAAATGCAAATAGCACTAGTATTGTCACAATAAATTGGAATAGTGCCTACAGATAATCCTAAATCAATCAACTGTTGTTTTTAACCAAAGTACTTGTGCCACACAACTTCCTAAAGCAATGTATTCTGCTTCTGCAGTAGATAGGGCTACTGAATTTTGTTTTCTACTGGACCAAGAAAACTAATGAATTACCAATGAATTGACATGTTCCAGAAGTGCTTTTCCTATCCACTCTACAGCCTGCAAAGTCAGAATCTGAATAACCAATAATTTCAAATGAACAGCTAAACTTAGGATACCAAATTCCTAAGTTTTGAGTTTCCTAGTAAGTATCTTAAAATCCTTTTCACTGCTGTCAAATGTGATTCTTTTGGATCTGATTGAAATCTAGCACATAAACAAACACTGAACATAATATCTGGTTGGCTAGCAGTCAAGTAAAGCAAAGATCCAATAATCCCTCTATATTTTTTTTGATCAACAGATTTTCCCTTAAGGTCCTTATCTAACTGAACTGAGGAACTCATTGGTGTACTAACAGGTCTAGCATTGTCCATTTCATATTTCTTGAGGATGTCCTTTAATATATTTGGTTTGACTAAGAAATGTACCTTCCTCAAGTTGCTTGATGCTAAAGCCTAGAAAGTAATTTAAATCTCCCATTAGACTCATTTCAAATTCACTACTCATTGTATTTGAAAAATCATCACAAAGATTTTTATTTGTAGATCCAAAGATGATATCATCCACATAAATTTGAACAATGAGTATTTCCTTTCCAAATTTCTTTAAGAAGAGAGTAGTATCCACACTTCCTTTTTCAAAAGATCTTTCAAGTAGGAAAGTGCTTAATCTCTCATACCAAGCCCTAGGTGCCTGTTTCAATCCATATAATGCCTTTTTTAACTTAAAAACATGATTTGGGTATTTTGAATTTTCAAATCCAGGAGGTTGTTCTACATAAACATCTTCTTCAATAATACCATTCAGAAAGGCACTTTTGACATCCATTTGAAACAATTTAAAAACTTTTAAAACAGGCAAAGGCAAGTAAAACCCTAATTGCTTCAAGTCTTGCTACAGGGGCAAAAGTCTCCTCAAAATCAATTCCTTCAATTTGATTATACCCCTTAGCAACTAATCTAGCCTTATTTCTAATGACTACTCCTGAGTCATTCATTTTATTTTTGAAAACCCATTTTGTTCCAACAACACTTTGATCTTTTGGCCTTGTAGTTAATTCCCAAACTTTATTTCTTACAAATTGATTTAACTCTTCTTGCATGGCCAATATCCAAAATTCATCAGAAAGTGCCTGATCAATTATTAGTGGGTTCTATAGTTGAAATAAAGGCTGAATGATTGACTTCCTTATTTAATCCACGCCTAGTTTTTTAACACCCTCACTAGGTTCTCCTATAATCAATTCTCTTGGGTGGTTTTTTAGAAAATCTTAAATCTCTAGGCAAAGGGTTTTCTTTTTCAAAGTTTTCTTCCACATTTTCTTCCAAGTTTAATCTATCAATCTTTTGGGAGTTTTCCTCAATTTCTTCTTCAACACTATTTGACCCTTCTAAATTTCCAGATTCATCAAATACAACATGTGTGGTTTTTTCAATAACTAAAGTTCTTTTGTTGAATACCCTATAAGATTTTCCAACACTTGAATATCCAACAAAAATTCCTTCATGTGATTTTGGATCAAATTTTCCTAAGGCAGATTTTCCATTGTTATAAATGAACACCTTGCAACCAAAAACATGCAAATGAGACAAATTTGGTGTTCTACCTTTTAGTAACTCATAGGGTGTTTTATTTAAATTTAATCTAACATTCACCCTATTCAGAACATAACATGCAGTACTAACCGCCTCAGCCCAAAAATATTTAGGAAGAGAGTATTCTGCCAACATTGCTCTGGCGGCTTCTATTAATGTTCAATTTTTCCTTTCAACTACCCCATTTTGTTAAGGGGTTCTAGGAGCAGAAAAGTTGTGATCAATCCCTTTTTCTTTACAAAAACTTTCAAATCTTTCATTTTCAAATTCTCCTCCGTGATCACTTTGTATAGACATTATTTCACATCCTAATTTTCTCTGTATCCAAGTTGAAAAATTTCTGAATTCCTCAAATGATTCACTTTTATGAAAAAAAAATCTAACCCAAGTGAACCTAGAGAAATCATCCACAATAACAAATCCATATACCTTCCCTCCTAGACTTATAGTTCCTACTGGTCAAAAAAGATCCATGTGAAGAATTTTCCAATGGTTTACTAGTTCTAAGATCATTTTTGGACTTAAAAGAGGACTTCACTTGTTTTTTCCTAATTGACATGCATCACAAAGATGGTCCTTAGTAAAGTCTAGTTTTGGTATACCTCTTACTAAATTCTTTTGGGTAATTCTCCTAAGATTTTTCATACTAGAATGACAAAGTCTTCTATGCCAAAGCCAAGATTCATCAGAAACAGTTTTCAAACAGAAGGCAATAGGAGTATGAAATGAATTCAAATCTAGCATGTAAACATTGTTTACCCTTTTTCCATTTAAAACTTCTTTCCCATTTAGGCTTAATATGCAGCTAGTAGGTAAAAAATTTCACATTATAACCTTTGTCACATAGCTGACTTATACTTAACAAATTATGCTTTAAGCCTTCAACCAATAGCACATTGTCTATAAAAAAGTTTTTGAAATTACCAATCATACCTGATCCAACCACTTTCTTTGTGGTATTATCTCCAAGTGTAACCTTGCCTCCATTCCTGGCTTCTAGCGATATGAATTGTGTAGTGTCTCCAGTCATATGCTTTGAACATCCGCTATCCAGGTACCATATGCTCCCACGAGGTCTTGTGTGAGAGCAATCCTGCAAAAAATATCAAATGTTAGACCTGGGAACCCAAACAAGTTTGGGTTCACCTTTTAGCAATTTATAATCAGATGCATGTATGATATGTCTAGGTTTATGCATCCTAGGTCTCCACACCAAATTAGATTTCATCATCAAGGTACAGGTGTGAGCTATATGTCCCAATAATCCACAATTATTACAATTAACATTAGGAAAAATATTCCTAAGTTTTCTTCCTTGTGTTTGTCTTCTAAGGGATTTCATGAATTTAGGATAATATTTAGGATTTGTAAAATCTTCAAGTCTTGGGGGTTTCTTATTATCCTCGAGAGCTCTTATTGTTAATTTGTAAAATGAATTCATATCTTCCAAGATTCGATTTGTATAATTGATTCTGTATGCTTTGCTCTCAGATTCATCCTTAAAATTTTCAAATTCCTTTTCTAGATCAGTAAAGGATGACTTTAGATTTTCAAAAGTTCTTATTCAAGTCATCATATTCATCAAGTAGTTTCATGTGGTTGTCATCTATTAAAGCATGGTCTTTCCTAAGGATTTCATTTTCTTTCTTGAGCTCTTCAAATTCTAAACTTAAACTAGCATGCATCTTTTTCATTTTCCTATATGCATCATGCATGTGTTCAGAAACTTCAAATAATTCATCATAGGATAAGTCACATACCTCTTCTTGATCTGAGTGATCTACATTGTCAGCCATCAAGCAAAGATTAGTTACTTCTTCTTCTTTTTCTGTCTCAGATGAGTCTGAAGCTGAGTCTGCCCAGAAGGCTCTTTGAAACTTCTTCTTGCCCTTCTTTACCATAGGTTTCTCTTCCATCTTCTCCTTAGCAGGAGTGGCTTTGAGTTTTGGGCAATCAGTCTTGATATGACCTGGTTTCCTGCATTCATAACAAATCACTTCATTAGAAACCTTGCCATTTCTGTTAAACTTACCTCTATTCCATTGCTGGCGTTTCTTCTGCTTCCTCCTTAAAAAGCTTCTGAATTGTCTAGTCATTAGTGCAACATCATCTTCATCCTCAGGTTGTGAGTGTTCACTCTCTGACTCTTCCACTTTTAATGCTATATTCTTCTCCCTTCGTGGTTCACCTGCATCAATCTTCCTTTGACTTACTCCTTGCTCATAAGCAATGAGTGAACCAAGAAGATTGTCAATAGAATAAATGTTTAAATCTTTAGACTCTGTAATTGCAGTAATTTTTGCATCATAAGCAGTAGGTAAACAACGAAGAATCTTATTGACCATTTCAGCATTAGTTAATTCCCTACCAAGTGCATGCAAAGAAGTGACAATTTGTGTAAATCTTGTGTACATGTCGGAAATAGATTCATTAGGTTTCATGCGAAACAATTCATAGTCATGTAACAAGATATTGAGCCTTGATTGTTTAACCTCATTTGTCCCTTCATAAGTTATACAAAGTCTATCCCATATGTCCTTTCCGCTTTTTTGCAAGTGGAAACCCGCATGTAGTCTTCAGATTTCAAAGCACAAAAGAAACTGTTTAAACATTTGGCATTTAATTGTGCTAAGTCACGTTCTTCTACAGTCCAATCAGTAAAAGGTATTTCTACCATTACTCCATCAACTAATCTAGTTGGTTTTGTGTAGCCATCCTGGACTAACATCCACATGCGATAATCAAGTGACTGTAAAAAAGTAGACATGTGTGTTTTCCAAAAATCAAAAGGAATATTGTCAAACAGTGGAGGTCTAGTAATAGAGTAACCCTCAGGTGTGTTCCGGTTTCCAAAAGTAGCCATCTACGTTAATCAAAAAGTAGTTCAAACTTATGATATTGAAACGAAGCTTTGATACCACTTGTTGAGTCTATTAATTAGGTTGTTAAGCCTAAGTGAGTGTCCCAAGGCTACCAAGAGGGAGGGTGAATTGGTAGTTTAAAAAATTAAAATTTAAGACCCCCCCCTTTTTTTTTTTTTTGTAGAAAAAGATTTTTCAACCACAGAGTTTTTAAAACTGAAATAGAAAGTGCGGAAATGTAAAAACAGTAAAGTAAATGACACCAGATTTATAGTGGTTCGGTCTATAACCAGACCTACATCCACTCCTCAGAGACACTCTCTGAGTATTGCATTAATACCAATAGTGACTCTCCTTTTGCACCCACAGCAAGGCGGAGAAGCCTTTACAACACACTCTTTTCACCACTCCCCGGTGCGGCAGAGAACCGTCCGTCCTTTTACACAATACCCAGTGTTGGCAGAGAACCGTCCGTCCTTTCACACTCTCCTAGTGTGGGCAGCCCTTCGTCCTTTCACCCTTCTAGTGTAGGCAGAGAACCCCGTCCTTTCACACTCTCCTAGTGTAGGCAGAGAACCCTTCGTCCTTTCACACTCTCCTAGTGTGGGCAGAGAACCCTTCGTCCTTTCACACTCTCCTAGTGTCGGCAGAGAACCGGATCTCCTTGACAGATCTTCTCACAAGAATCTAGAAGGAAGAAAAAGAAAAGAGTGAAGTAATCCCAATTCACAAGTAGAGATTCTTACCTTTGAAATCCAAGTGAAGCCTTCTTGCTTCTATGGTAGGAATCTTCCCTTGAATGCTCTCTTCACTTCTCTCCTTGGCTATTCTCTCAAGAGGCACGAAGATCAAATGACAAAAAGATTGGGTGGCAGTCTAATTTGGGCTATTTATACAAAAGACAAGAAAAACCGCCCAAAAACTGCAAGTTTTCAATTCTGTACGCAGTGGATTGTCCTGTACGATCGTGGATCGTCCTGGACGATTTTACTTAAACGATCTGAAATGACCCTATTTGAATATGTGTACGAAGTGTCTTCGTACAGCTGATCGTCCTGTACGAACTAGGTTCGTCCAGTACGAACGGTTATTACAAGGTCGAATCTAGAAACTGCTGAAAACTGTCCTAAGTCGGTTAATCGTTTGGACGATAATTAATTTCGTCTGGATGAAAATTTTACAGAGAGCCAATCGTACTGTACGAAAATTAATTTTGTCTGGACAAAAATTTTACAGAGAGCCCATCGTACTGTACGAAAATTAAATTTGTCTGGACGAAAATTTTACAGAGAGCCCATCGTACTGTACGAAAATTAATTTCGTCTGGACGAAAATTTTACAGAGAGCCAATCGTACTGTACGATAATTAATTTCGTCTGGACGAAAATTTTACAGAGAGCCAATCGTACTGTACGAAAATTAATTTCGTCTGGACGAAAAGGACTTAGAAAATTTTTCGAGCAAATTTCTATTCGTTCCATATGCTCTATAGGAGATAACTGTCTGATCGTCCAGTACGAACGAAAATCGTCCTGTACGATCAACACAAATTAAACATGATCTCCTTATTTGTGTGTGCATGTTTTTATTCACTCAAGTTATAATCACTCCCTTTCAATTTGATTTCTAAGCAAAGTGCAAGCTTCAAAAATTTCAAGGTATCTCATGCTGATTTTAATTTGAAGCCTTGTAGTCTGGAGTACTTTCCCTGAAATGTTAGTATACACAAGAGCAAATACAATTCTTCCAAAATTGTTAGGAGATACCTACACATTGAACAATAATGTTTGAAATCATCAAAACTTTATAAGTTGCCAAAAATGTAATGCATGCAAATAGCAACTATCTTAACAAATTGGTTATGATGGTTGGTAATATCATAGTTGGTAGGTGACAATATTTGGGAGGAGATCCGGCTTCCATAGCATTCAAGAAAGTTTCAGCAATAGTCGAAGAACGAATGTAAGTTTGTTTATGATCAGTGGTTGGGAAGAACTCCAGTGGTGGCATTGTTGGATGGAGAGTGCTAGAGAGATCTCAAACTTTCTCTCATCTTCCTTCCCCGTCATTTGAAGAATGGAAAGCTATTTATTATTTTTTGTGAGTAAAAAATTAATAAATATGGAGAAGATCTAGAGAGTAGGTTGGGACTATTCCATCCGACGGTTGATATAATAAGTTCCCTTGATTATAAAGCATTTATTGAGCATTTGAGTGTTTTAATAATGTTAGTGCGGAGTGATCTTGGGCTTTTTGGATTTGTCTCGTTAAGCCACTTAATTTTCCTATAAGAATGTCATATTTGGTTTCAATTGGTCATCTAATTATTACTCTAAAACTTTCAAGTTGGCTTTGATCCTTTGATTTGTTCTAATTTGAGCTCGAGTTGGACTAAATTTGATATCATTGAGTTCATCTCATTGAGATGTCTCATTTGGCTATATGCTTGCTAAAATTGGAGCTTGGACAATCCCAAATTTAATTTTGGAAGTTCTTTTTTTTTTTCATATTTGCATTGAGATTCATGCCTAATCAAAGCAATTTTTGGTGACATATAAACGCAGACTGGTTTGGTGCATTTAGAATGCGCCGTATTGTTCAGCACATTCTGAATGCGCCAGCAAATCAGACAAATTAGCTCTAATTTTTATTTAGCTCGATTTATACTCCTTTGACTAAAATTGCAGTTTGGTTGGGAATTCTAGAGAGAGAATGTCTGGAATTCTAGAGAGAGAAAGTTCTCCGACATGTTCGAATTTTGTTTTGCACGGGCTTTTCGTGATCGGCGGAAGTTGTCGCCGGATGATCGCCGGCATTTCTTTGCTGGTGTCATGAATCCTCCGAGCCGTCAAATTCTTGTTGAGGGTAAGGGGAAGAATGTTATGGTGGAGGATATGGCTATTAAGAAGAATATGGATATGAAGAGAAATCCAGACTTGGCTGTTCTTGAATCTTCGGCTTCGGATGATCTAACATTGAGGGTGAATAATTTTTCTGGAGTTCTTGATGTGCAGAAGGGTCGAAATATTTCTAATGATCTGACGGCGGTGGAAGGTCAGAAGGTTGATGATAATTTGACTCATGTTGAGGATCCTGCTAAGAATTTAAAGAGTATTGGTGTCTCGAAGCCCAATCTGAATGATAAATCCTTACAGGAGGGTAATGGTGAGGTTGCTGAAGCATGATCGAAGCCAAAACATATCAATATATCGTTTAACAGGGACCAAGCTGAATTTTCTGAAGATGGGATTGCAGTCAGGCTAAATTCAGAAATGGAGGAAAAGAATTCACAAATCCTAAAAAATACGATAGTAATTAAGGTTTTGGGAAGCAATGTGCCGTTCTCTGTTTGCAGCATTGAACTGAGGAGACAGTGGAGCAAATACGGTGGATTTCACTTGACGTCAATCGGTATGAACTGGATTTTATGTTCCTTTAAATCGAATGAGGCAGTAGAAGAAATTTTGAATGGCGGGCCTTGGTACGTGAGCGGGTTCATTGTCGGCATGGATAGATGGTCCCCTGCTTTTGATCCAAATTCATTTAAGGGAATTTCTGCTCCCGTCTAGATCAGATTTTTGTGCTTGCCGCTGTATTGTTAGGATGAAGACAATATAGCGAGAATTGCTTCTTGCTTTGGGTCTCCAATGTACATAGATGGCAATACATTTTGTTGGGGTAAACGTGAGTTTTCTCATGTTTGCATAAGGATCGACTTGGAGAAAAATCTACAGAATGGTGTTTGGGTAGATGGCTCAGCTGGGAGATTCTTCCAACGGGTGGAGTATGAGAAAATTAATATTCTTTGCTATCAATGTGGTAGAGTGGGTCATGATATAAAGGTCTGTCCGGAGAATGTATCCCTTGAGATTCAAGACCAAACGTTAAGGAAGACGGATGCAATAAATGAGAAAAGTAAGAAGGCTGTGGATGACACAGTAAGCCTTTCGTGATCAGTTCTGAATATGGACCGTGGATACATGTTCATTTCAAAAATAGACGTTTTAAAAGAAATAATGTCACTGGTAGAGGAGGGGATTGGCAATGGGGTTAATACCGACAGCAGGGGAAATAACAGCCAAAGGGTTACTGTGTAGGAGGATATTCAGTTGATGGAGGTGGCAGATGCTGTTGTAGGAAAGTCTGTTCTGGATCCAGGAAATTGCTCAGATATTGAGAAGACTGCTGGTGTTAAGGTTCCAGAAATTCAGTTAATTAATAGGTTTGCTGCATTAACCGATGATAATGAAGAAGAAGATATTGATGAGAATGAAGGAATTGACAAATCATTGGACAGGGGTATGGACATAGCTGATCCAGATGTCAGTAATATTGGTTTGGATTCTCAAAGTGGTGCTGCCAAGGTTAAATTAGCCAAAGAGGTGAGATCATTGGGGCCAGTTGAATCAGATTATAAGAAAATGAAGAGGGATGGAAGATTGAAGTCCATCAATGGGGAGAGATCCCCTTCACTTGTTTGAATGTCATCAATCTTATTTTGAAATTGTAGGGGGGGGCAAGGAAGAAAGAGGCTTCCCTGTATTTAAGGGAAATTGTTACAGACCAAGATGTGTTTTTTTTGTTGGGCTCATGGAGACCAAGCTTTCTAGCATTGAAAGAAGGGAGATTGACTGTCTTATTGGGGCTGATTGGGATTATTTGTGTTACCCTACAGTGGGTACCTCAGGAGGTATTTTGGTGTTATGGAATAGGAAATTGGTTTCATTTGATGTGAAGGAGACTTCTTCTCAAACTATTGTTGGGGATCTTTCGGTTCCCATATTGGGAACGTGGAAAGTTGCTACTGTATATGGGAGTAGGTGTTGTAAGGAGAGGGGAAGTCTTTGTAATCAACTTGAGAAATGTATGGAGGATTCAATTCCTTCCATCATTGGAGGGGACTTTAATTGTATTTTAAACAAGGAGGAGAAGAGAGGAGGTAAAAGGTTCTTGTTCTCAAAAGGACCTAGGGAGATGAAAGGCTTTATGATGAATTCATATTTTCATGACGTTGGAAGCATTGGTCTAAGGTTTACTTGATGTAGCAACAAAGAGGGAGCCTCTCGGATTTGGGAGAGGTTGGACAGATGTTTGCTGAATTCAGTTGCTATTCAGAAGCTCCCATTAGCTACTATTAGACATCTTGCAAGAGTGGCCTCTGACCATAGTCCAATTGTTCTTAAATTGGATGTTGGGGTGCGGTTTAAGTCAAAGGCTATCAAGTTTGAGGATACTTGGAGGTCTTACCCAGCATCTATGAGTGTTGTTTATCACTCTTGGAGGAAGAAGGACTTTGGTAATGAGTTTATGATCTTGCAATGGAAGCTTAGCCGAACCTTAAGAGCACTATTTTTTTGGAATAAAAATAAGTGTAAAGACTTGAATAGGTTGAAGGAAAAGATGAAAGAGGAAATCCTTGAACTTCAAAATAAGGAGGCTTTGGGTGATAATTGGTCAGCTGATGACCTCTTATTTCTTAGGGCCAAAGTGCATGAACTTAATTTCACTTTAAGAAGACTTTCTACTTGGTGGAATCAAAGGGAAAAAGCAAGATGGCATGGAGAAGGATACAAATTCTAAGCTTTTCCATAATTTTGCTACGGCTAGAAGAAATGGAAACCTTGTCAACCAAATTAAAGATGAGTTTAATAAATTGCATGCTGAAGATGATCAAATTGAGAAGGTCTTCATTCATTTTTTTGAGAAGAAATGGGAACATAGGAATTGTGAATTGACGAGCTGGCCGGTGGCTTCAGAAAATCAAAAGGTTTCAGCTGAGGATGTAGAGTTGCTTAATGCTGAATTTTCGGTGAATGAGCTGCAGTTTTTGGTCTTCCAGCAAGGGAACAGTAAATCACCAGGTATGGATGGTGTTACTTCTTCTTTTTACAAAAGTTATTGGAGTATTGTTTGGGAGACTTTGTGGAATGATGGTCAACTATTTTTTCAAATCCAGTCATATGAATAAGGAGTGGAAGGATACGTTGATTGTCTTGATTTCTAAAGTTAAGAAACCCTTTGATTCCGGCTAATTACAGGCCTATTAGCCTTTGCCAAACTAACTATAAGATTTTAGCTACCATGTTAATTAACAAATTGAAGAAGGGTATTTCCAAGACGATTTCTGAAGAGCAAATGGCCTTCATTCCTGGAAGATCTATTTCAGAGCATTGCCTTTTGGCTCAGGAAATCTTTCACAAGTTTAAGATCTCTAAAAATAATAAGGGATCGATGGCTATAAAATTGGATATGGAGCAAGCATATGATAGCATGGGGTGGACAACTCTTCGTCAAATTCTTAAGTGGTATGATTTTCCTACTAATTTCTCTAACCTTCTCTTGGAATGTGTTGTAGATGTGAGGTTTTCCATTATCATTAATGGAAAGAATTCCAAGTGGATTAATGCTCAAAGTGCATTCTGTCAAGGGTGTCCACCCTTGCCCTACCTCTTCATACTGTGTTCTTAACTTTTTTCCAATTCAATTGAGCAAAGGGGACAGTCTCTTGGCATTCATATTTCTTCTAGAAGCCCAAAGATCACACATCGCCTTTATGCAGATGATGTGTTAATCTTTTCCCATGCCTCCATTGCCTTAGCTAATGCATTGAAGACTATTGTGGAAGATTTCTGTAAGTGGATAGAACAAAGAGTAAATTTCATCAAATCACAAATTATTTTTTGCAAGGTGGCTAGGTACCCAATGAAGAAGAAGATTGCTAGAGTATTTGGCTTCAAAGTGGTCAAAGAGATGAACTACTTGGGGGTGAAGATCTCTTTCAGGAGACTCAGGATGGTTGATTTTCAAGAGCTTCTTAGTAATGTTATGGATAGACTCAATGCTAGGGGTAAGATGTCTCTATCAATGGGAGGTAAGCTCACTCTCATTGAAATCTCTTTGCTTTCTATACCAAATTTCTTAATCACTCATTCTTTGGTTCCCAAGAGGGTGTTATATGAGTTGGAAAAATTGTGTAGAAATTTCATTTGGCATAAAACGGATGGAACTAATGGGATGCATTATGTTGCTTGGGAAGAGGTTTGCAAATCGAGGAGTTTGGGAGGGCTGGGTTTGCATTCTCCTTTGCTCAGAGTTGGATCTATAAGATCTAGTTTGGCATGGAATTTTTGGCAAAAGCCGGATTCATTGTTTCATAGAACAAAGAAGTTTAAATATGGTAGGGATGTTATGATTGGAGCCCATAAGAAGATTACTTCTAGTGCTTGGCAAATTTTGTTGGATGGTGGTAGACATTTGAAAAATGCAGTTAAATGGAGAGTGGGAAAGGGTGACAGAATTAGTGTATGAAATGATGCATGGTTGCTTGATAAATGCATCAACCGGTGGCCAACATTTGTTGACTGTGAATTGCTGGATGGGGTCTATGTATAGCAGCTTACTTTGAGTAATGGTGAATGGAATTTTACAGTGTTACAGGGGGCCTTTCATCTTGATTTAATCTTACAGATTAGTCAAATCTGTATTGATTATGAGGAGGAGGATCGGGTGGAGCTGCTGAACTTGTGTTAGGGGAAGACAGTATCTGCTCTGGTTTATGAGCATTTATTGTTTAACAATTATACTTTGGAGGAGAATGGGTACTTCAAATGGGTGCAGAAACTCAAACTTAGCAAGAAGGTGGAAATTTTCTAGTGGAGGCTCGGCAAAGCAGCAATTCCAACCAATTTGTTCCTTAAAAACCGCAGGTTGTCTGAGAATGCACTATGTGCTAGAGGCTGCCAATCTAATGAAACATATGAACATATCATGGTTCATTGCAAATATATGGTTGAAGTTATTGAGAAGATGCTTGAATGGGGTATTCATGTACTTGTTTTTAATACTTTGGATAGCTGTTTACATAAGTTGAAGAACTTAGCAGTCTGAAATTCTAGAATTGCCAGAATTTATTGCAATATAGTTTACCTCTCATGGAGATATCAGAATGATGTCAAGCATGGTAAAGCTGCTTTTCTGTGCTCTATGGTTTCTTCTATTGCTTTATTCTTCGCCATTTCAAAATCTAATCCATATCTTACTAGCGGGGGCACTAATCTCCTTAGGGAGTCTTGAAATACTTGGTGCCCTCCACCGAAAGATTAGATTAAGATTAATGTGGATGCTTCATTGCTTAGTTCCAATCTTGCTGGAATTGGTGGCATTTTTAGACACTACAAAGGCAGATTTATCAGTGCTTTTGGGAAGAAGAAAGTATATTGGGACATAGCTCAACTTGAGCTAGAAGCTGTTTTCACGGTGAGGGAATTTCTTAGAAGTTGGATGTTGGAATGCCAAGGATTGATTATAGAAAGTGATAATACCAACATTATCAAATTCATTCAAGACTCTTTAAAGATGAATAAATGGCATGTGGATAGGTGGCCGACAAAGGATTTATGCTTCTTAAATGATTTTAATAAAGTTGTTTTCCATCATGCCTATAGAAGTTTGTAATAAAGTAGCTAATTGTTGTGCTACTATGGCATTGGAAACTAGTTTCTTTTATAATTGTTTTTCTTTTGAGAACATTCCTTCCTTGTTATTGAACTTAATCAAGGAGGAATGTGATCCTTTTATTACTTGTACTTAGTTCTTTGTTCTTAATGCAATTTGATGCAATTCTTCAAAAAAAAAAAGACTAAAATTGCAGTGACCGGTGCTCCTTCATAAAAATAGTCTATATACTTTAGGTCTTATTATTATTTTAAGACTTTTGAAATACAACATCATAGAAAAATGCATCACGGTTAAAATAAATTATGTTTTCTTGAAACTACAATTTTGTTGTTTTAGTTTTTTTTAATGCAAATAATTATTGCATTTTAATAAAAAACACAAAAATATTTCATTTTATGGTAAAACATATTTTCATTTTATGTTTTTTGTTCCTTTGTAATTTTTTTCTTAATTACTCTCCAATCATATAATTACTCTTAAAATATGTGACATAAAATTCTTAAAGGTTTGCTCAGACTTATATAAGTAAGCGAATGTTTTTTTTTCTGCTCCAATTCTCCTATTCGGAAGACTTTGAGATGAAAAGGTCCAAAGGTATCTGGTTCGTACTGGGTAAGCCATTTGTCCTTCAAAAATGGCATCCTAAATTCAAGCCAAAGAGGAAAAACTTTTCCTCCATTCCTATTTGGATAAAAATACATGAACTTCCTCTAGCTTGCTAGAATTCAGAGGGCATTTCTAGAATTGCGAGCAAGGTCGAGTTGCCCCTTGCTACCGATTCCCTGACAGCTCAAAAGACTCTTGTAACCTTTGCCAGGGTATGTGTGCTAATTTACTGCGAGGCTACATACCTGAAAGAAATTTTGGTATCCCTAGATGGCGATGTTGTTCGCTTGAAGGTGTGGTACGAATGGAGACCTACCCCATGTGAGCGTTATAAGTCTTTAGTTCATTATTCTTCCTTATGCATGTCTAAACTAGAATCCTCAATTGAAGAGCCTGCAACCCCTCCATTGTGGTTTCTAAGGATCAACCCCTAAGAGGCTAGAGCTTCAATAGAAATCCTAAAAATCGTCATCCTCCTGAAGTGTATACTAGCCAGGCTAAAAATAATCACAACCCTTCTCATGAGACAATCAACACGAATCCCCCATCAATTATTACCAACCCTCCATCCAT